>CM031626.1:42887432-42892432 GCA_018398815.1 Conus ventricosus | reverse complement strand
ACTATAAGCTTGCTGAAGGTTCATTGTGAGAAGCATTTATTTTATTTTTTTATTTATTTATTCCCCCCCCCCCCCCTCACCCACTCAAGCACATACTGTTAGTTAGGCAGAATCATCTACCACTGCAGATATGAATGCTTATCTCCCCCTATTTCTTCAATCTAAGACATAAGAGCAAGCTTTGTTTATAATTCAATATTTCTTGCAGTCATTGCAACACCAAGCTGCTCTGTAAGTTGCTGGAACGGTGCTCGGTACTTATCCTTGGAATTTATTAGTTTGTTGTATATATATATATATATATATATATATATATATATATGTGTGTGTGTGTGTGTGTGTGTGTTAAACTACCTACACCAATTCATAACGTGATTGTTGAACTATCAAGATCCCTGAGGCAGATGAAAGGAGACTGATTTATTACTCATTGAGTGATTGCCTCGTTGATTGGGTGTCTCACTGATGGATTGCCTGGTTGATTGTCTCCCTCGTTGATTGGTTGCCTCTTTGGTAAATTGCCTTTCAGTTGCTTGCCTCATCAGTTGCCTTCGCCGTTGATTGGTTCACTGACTGGTTGACTGAGTTTTACAATCGTCTGCCTCTGCAGTTGTTCTCTCTGATACACGGATGGCTTCATTGGTTGATTGCCTCATCGACTGCCTGCTTCATCAATTGCCTACCTCATCGATTGATTGCTTCATTGATGGACTGCTTCACTGATTGATTGACTCAATGATTGGTTGCCTCAATGATTGATTGCCTCAATGATTGATTTTTTTTGTCGGGTGTTTACTTAAGAGCGACTTCATCCGAGCTCTCTGAACTGAATTCATCCGAGCTCTCTGAACTGAATTCATCCGAGCTCTCTGAACTGAATTCATCCGAGCTCTCTGAACTGAATTCATCCGAGCTCTCTGAACTGAATTCATCCGAGCTCCTCAAAATGAGAGTTGTTTTTCTTGTGTGTAGGATTTTAATTAGGATTTAAGAGTTTCTTCCCTTTTTTTTTTTTTTTTTGTTTGTTTGTTTTTTGGTTTTGGGTTTTTTGGGGTTATTGTTTGTTTTTTTAAGTAACCGTTTGTTTTTTTTTATGTCGATTTTTGTCTGAAACACATGCAAAAGACCGAAAACGAACTCAAGTCTGTGTCTGTTTCTAGAGTTGTGTGCAACAAACCATAGTAACTCCAAATTACCTTGCGTAATTGCCTCATTGGTGGGTTGCATAACTGATGGACTGCCTTATCAATAACTTGGCTATTGATTGATTACCTCACTGGATGGTTGTCTTGTGGATTGGCTGCCTCATTGATTAAGTAACTTAATCCATTACCTGCCTGGGTTGTCTCATGGAATGATTGCCATGTTTAATGATTACCACGTCGATTAATTGACTTAACGATCGAAAGCCTCGTCGATCGCTTTTCTATTGATACTTCGGTTGTTAAGTTGAATAACTTTTTTTTAATTGGTTGGTTAGTTTACTTTCTTGAGGTACCATTGTGAACAGCATGATTGATTGGTTGATTGATTGATTTGATTTGATTTGTTGAATGATTAGTCAATTGAGTGAGTGAGAGAGTGGGTGGGTGAGCGAGCGATTGATTGATTGTTCGATGGATTCTTCGATTGGTTGTTGGATTCATTCATTCGTTCGTTCATTCATTCATTCTTCATTCATCCATTCATTCATTGACTGATTATGTGGCCAGGTCTGGGGAGGGATGAAACCTATTATTTACGGATCGCCACCCTGACGACGTGGGGCTATGAGGCTCCGTCCCAGTGGATCCGTATTCAGAAACATCCCCAGGGTATGAGTGTGTCTGTTGGTGCTTCATTCTAACTGTGTCTGTTGGTGCTTCATTCTGTGTCTGTTGGTGCTTCATTCCAACGTCTCCACTCACATCATGTTGTTACATTGTTCATTTCATTTTATTTTTCTTTATCAATTCTGGTTTTAATCTTTTTTTGTTGAAATCTGTGAGTGATATTCAGCGGAATGTCTGCTACTTTCACCAGGGTGTAGTCTGATCTGCCTTAATGAAGGGTGTCTGTTGTTGAGCCGCTATGAATTGTTTCGTCGTTGGCTTCTTTTTCAGGATTTGCTTCTTTTTTTTTTTTTACAGGAGATGGCCCTTCCTCTCCCCACCCCCACCCCCCACCCCCACTCCCTTATCCTCTACTCTCGCCTCCTTTTCCACCCACCCCCTTCCTCTCACCTCCTCACCCCTCCAGCCTCATCGTATGAGATTGGCTACTCTGAAGAGGCCCTGTTGTGGGATATAAGGGAGGGGGGGGGGGGGGAGAAGAAGAAAAAGACTAACAAGAAGGAAAAGCTGCAAAACTATAACCCCCTCCCATCACCCTTCTCTCTCCCCTCGCTGCTCCCGTTCCTCCCTAAACCCCACGCCACCCACCACCCCACTCTCCCTCTCTCCCTTCTCCCCTCCTGCTCCTCCTGCTCCTCCTACTCCTACTCCCCTCCTCCTCCTCCTCCTCGAATCACCTTTTCCCCTGTGCCTCAATTACTTGCAGATAGCGTGTACTGCTGAGGCGCTCTGTGGGCCCTGACACTAACTGAACAGGAAGAAGAAATCAAAATAATAGCTACTCCCTAACGACCTTGACCAAATGATTCACTTGGGTTTGGTCATTTGCACCATACATGACCTTGACCAAATGATTCACTTGGGTTTGATCATTTGCACCGTACGTGACCTTGACCAAATAATTCACTTGGGTTTAATCATTTTCACCGTACGTGACCTTGACCAAATAATTCACTTGGGTTTGATCATTTGCACCGTACATGACCTTGACCAAATAATTCACTTGGATTTTGATCATTTGCACCGTACATATAGCAAATAATGACTAAGAACACAAGTTGAAGTTTCGTCATGATTTTCATGCTCAGCAGAAAGAAACTGTTAAGTTCAAAGAAAATAATAGGGCTGTCTTTTCTTCATCATCATCATCATCATCATCATCTTCTTCTTCTTCTTCTCTTCTTCTTTGTTTGTTTGTTTGTTTGGCTGTGCAAGTGTGTGTTCGACGTAAATTCTGCATGTTAAACAACTGCGCATTTTCTTTGTTTCATTCAAATTAGAATTATATATTAAACATGAAAATCAAGCGCTGATCATTTTTTGTACTCCCAGTTCTTACAGAACAGGGAGTACCTTACAATGGGAACGAAAAAATGCTGTCTGTGTGTCTGTCTGTCTGTCTGTCTGTCTGTCTGTCTGTCCGTCCGTGGTCAAAATGTGTTCCACTCGCTCCAGACAAAACTACTGGGCCAATCTTTCTGAAAATTTGAAAATTATAGCCGTTATTAACGGCTATAACGGCCCATAACGGGGTGTTGGTTTTTTTTTTTTTTTTTTTTGCTTAATGGAATATCTCAGAAAGTACTAGGCTGATCTTTCAGAAAATTTGTAGGTACGTTCATTATGGGTCACGGATTATGCCCGATGTTTTGTTTTACCGTTATAGCCGTTACTAACGGCTATAACGGCCCATAACGGTTTTTCTTCTTTATGGAAAATCTCAGAAAGTACTTGGCCGATCTTTCTGAAAATTTGCAGGTATGTTCATTAAGCGTCACAGATGATGGCCGATGTTTACCAGAATAGCCATTACTAACGGCTATAACGGACCAGAACGGGTTTTTTTTTCTCATTATGGAACATCTCACGCGTATTCAAGATAAACTGGGAGCACGTTTATATGCTTTGCATCTTGTTTTTAAATGCTTTGAAACCACTGCGTGACCGTCGACTTAGCGCCTTAGTCAGTTAATGCTGGCTTGGTCAATTTGTTCCACAACAACGCACTGTGACGTTGGTGACCACACTGATCGCTCCCTCGTTATCTGCCTTTAACGACGGAACTGTCCACTAATCGTACTTAAGTTAACAAGAACGACGGTACTGTCCACCAATCGTACTTAAGTTAACAAGAATTCGGCGTATCACATAGCTCGACATAGACATCAATAGTTGTAAACAAAAATGACTATGCAAAAATCAAGACGAAGCTTAAGTCATCTAGTTTGTTCGTTTAGCTTCTCTCTGGTTTGGAGGGGGGGGGGGGGGGACTTCATTTTCGATGCAAACAAGACAAAAATGTACTTTCAAGGGATGGAGATCAACAAGAACATTTTCTTTAAATTCTATTGTCCCCTAAGTGTTAAAAATAGTCGTCTGGTATTTTTTGACTCTGCACAATCACGTGATCTTTTTTTTTTTGTTGTTTCCTTCTGTGCAACAACAGAACTGCTTCCGCCGGTCACCCCGAAACAGGTCAAGGCCGTGGCGACCTTGGACTCCATCCGGGTCACCTGGACCTCCTCCAACGAGCCCGGAAGCCAGAAATCTCCGTTGCTAGGCTACCGTATGATTTACGGACCGGTTGACGCCCCCTCCGAAATTAACCGGGTGGATTTGGGGCCATCGGCGACACAGTTCACCATACGAGGCTTGAGTCAGTGAAAATGTGGTTGTTCCTCGACTTCATTTCATTTCTGTTTGGTTGGTTGGTTGTTGGTTGGTTGGTGGTTGGCTGGCTGGTTGGTTGGTTGGTTGGTTGGTTGGCTGGCTGGCTGTTTGGGTGGGTGGGTGGGTGGCAGGGTGGGTGGTTGGTTGTTGGGTGGATGGTTGGTTGGTTGGTTGGTTGGTTGGTTGGTTGGTTGGTTGGTGTTGGTTGGGAGAGTGGGTGGGTGGGTGAGTGGTTGGTTGGTTGGTTGGTTGGTTGGTAGGTATCGGTTTGGTTTGGGTATTAAAGCCTCAGTTGTATGCAGTGCATGCAATACTATAGTTCAACTTCTGATTTTTTATGCGTGTTTTTTTATCATCCCCCCCCCCCCCTCCACACACACACACACACACACACACACACACACACACACACACACACCTCTTTTCACACACACACACACACACACATGCACACACGCGCGCGCGCACGCAAATACACACCACACACACACACACACA
>CM031626.1:42779932-42852432 GCA_018398815.1 Conus ventricosus | reverse complement strand
TTCTCTTGGTGTCAAACAGAGACACACCACAGTCCGTTTTGTGTTGTTCGTTTCTCCAGTTGCAGTTCTGTGTTATGTGTCAGGTATGGTGTATATGAGCGAGCTTGTAACTTTCTTTTTTTTTAGGGGGGGGGGAGGCTGGGGAGGGGGTATCTCTTTGTTCAGTCTGTGCTCTCTGTGTTGGCATTTCCGCCAGGCGATCTGGGAATTATCTATCATCATGGCAGCAAGAGCTACTCTTCTTGTTCATTATTTGTTGTTTACTGTTCCCTGCCTCATTGCAGGTTGTTTTTTTCAATGCTGAAGAATTCATATAATTTTTCTTTCTTTCTTTCTTTCTTTTTTTTTTGTTTTTTGTTTTGTTTTGTCACTGCTTACTGTCGAGTTTCGTTTGTTATATTGTTTTGTTTGTTTTTCTCTGTGCGTGTGTGTGTGTGTGTGTGTGTGTGTGTGTGTGTGTGTGTGTGTGTGTGTTTTGTTTGTTTGGTTTTTTTTGTTTTTTTTTTTGTTTTTTGCTGTTGTTTTTTTTTCCTCTTTTACGCATTTGAGGCCCGTTTCACCTGTCTTTTGTTGAAAAACTTGAAATCTTTATACTCTTTTTTTTTCCCCTCTTGTTGCATTTCATGTAACCTGCCAGATATTTTTTTTTTATCTTGTTGCCAAGTAGTCAGTAATTAGCCATGTCCAGAATGCTGAATTGTTGTCTGTTCTGCACTGTCTATCTGAATTGTTGTCTGTTCTGCATTGTCTATCTGAATTGTTGTCTGTTCTGCATTGTCTATCTGAAATGTTGTCTGTTCTGCATTGTCTATCTGAATTGTTGTCTGTTCTGCATTGTCTATCTGAATTGTTGTCTGTTCTGCACTGTCTATCTGATGTGTCGTTCTGCATTGTCATCTGATTGTTGTCGTTCTGCATTGTCTACTGAATTGTTGTTGTTTCTGCCTGTCTTTGAATTGTTGTCTGTTCTGCCTGTCTATCTGAATTGTTGTCTGTTCTGCATTGTCTATCTGAATTGTTTCTGTTCTGACTGTATATCTGAATTGTGTCTGTCTGCATTGTCATACTGAATTGTTGTCTGGTCTGCATGTCTATTGAATTGTTGTCTGTTCTGCATTGTCTATGAATGTTGTCTGTTCTGCATTGTCTAAACTAATTGTTGTCTGTTCAGCATTGTCTAATCTGAATATGTGTTGTTCTGCATTGTCTATCTGGAATTGTATGTCTGTTCTGCACTGTATCTGAATGTTGTTGTCTGGCTTGCATCTGATAGTTGTTGTTCTGCAATGTCTATAACTGAATGTTGTTGTTCTGCTTGTCTATTGAATTGTTGTCTGTTCTGCCTGTCTATAATTGTTGTCTGGTCTGACTTCTATCTGAATTGTTGTCTGTTCTGCATTGTCTATCTGAATTGTTGTCGGGCTGCACTGTTTATCTGAATTGTTGTCTGTTCTGCACTGTCTATCTGAATTGTTGTCTGTTCTGCACTGTCTATCTGAATTGTTGTCTGTTCTGCATTGTCTATCTGAATTGTTGTCTGTTCTGCACTGTCTATCTGAATTGTTGTCTGTTCTGCATGTCTATCTGAATTGTTGTCTGTTCTGCACTGTCTATCTGAATTGTTGTCTGTTCTGCATTGTCTATCTGAATTGTTGTCTGTTCTGCACTGTCTATCTGAATTGTTGTCTGTTCTGCATTGTCTATCTGAATTGTTGTCTGTTCTGCATTGTCTATCTGAATTGTTGTCTGTTCTGCATTGTCTATCTGAATTGTTGTCTGTTCTGCACTCTATCTGAATTGTTGTCTGTTCTGCACTGTCTATCTGAATTGTTGTCTGTTCTGCATTGTCTATCTGAATTGTTGTCTGTTCTGCATTGTCTATCTGAATTGTTGTCTGTTCTGCATTGTCTATCTGAATTGTTGTCTGGTCTGACTGTCTATCTGAATTGTTGTCTGTTCTGCATTGTCTATCTGAATTGTTGTCTGGTCTGCACTGTTTATCTGAATTGTTGTCTGTTCTGCACTGTCTATCTGAATTGTTGTCTGTTCTGCACTGTCTATCTGAATTGTTGTCTGTTCTGCATTGTCTATCTGAATTGTTGTCTGTTCTGCACTGTCTATCTGAATTGTTGTCTGTTCTGCATTGTCTATCTGAATTGTTGTCTGTTCTGCACTGTCTATCTGAATTGTTGTCTGTTCTGCATTGTCTATCTGAATTGTTGTCTGTTCTGCACTGCTATCTGAATTGGTTGTCTGTTCTGCACTGTCTATCTGAATTGTTGTCTGTTCTGCATTGTCTATCTGAATTGTTGTCTGTTCTGCATTGTCTATCTGAAAATGTTGTCTGTTCTGCATTGTCTATCTGAATTGTTGTCTGTTCTGCATTGTCTATCTGAATTGTTGTCTGTTCTGCACTGTCTATCTGAATTGTTGTCTGTTCTGCATTGTCTATCTGAATTGTTGTCTGTTCTGCACTGTCTATCTGAATTGTTGTCTGTTCTGCATTGTCTATCTGAATTGTTGTCTGGTCTGCACTGTCTATCTGAATTGTTGTCTGTTCTGCATTGTCTATCTGAATTGTTGTCTGTTCTGCACTGTCTATCTGAATTGTTGTCTGTTCTGCATTGTCTATCTGAATTGTTGTCTGTTCTGCACTGTCTTTCTGAATTGTTGTCTGTTCTGCATGCACTGTCTATCTGAATTGTTGTCTGTTCTGCACTGTCTATCTGAATTGTTGTCTGTTCTGCATTGTCTACCTGAATTGTTGTCTGTTCTGCATTGTCTATCTGAATTGTTGTCTGTTCTGCATTGTCTATCTGAATTGTTGTCTGTTCTGCACTGTCTATCTGAATTGTTGTCTGTTCTGCATTGTCTATCAGGCCGTATTGCCCACGTTTTTCGTGGGTGCTAAGTTGTAATGTTGTTGTTTTTTCTTTCATTTAAATGTTTTCAATTATTTTCCTTCTCACTTTTTTTTTTATTTTATTTTTTTTTAACTGTTGGCAGTAAATCAAGCAGAACAACTGTCACTAAACAGCAAAGCCTATTTTAATGATGATGATGATGATGATGATGATGATGATGATGATGATGAGATCATGATTATCACAGCAGCAACAACAACAACAATAATAATAATGATAGTGTTACCATTGGTAGTAGTAGCAGTAGTAGTAGTAGTAGTAGTAGTGGTGGTGGTGGTGGTAAGGTTAATAACAGTAATATAAAAAATATCGTTGTTGTTATTGCTGTTGTTGTTGTTGTTGTTGTTGTTGTTGTTGTTGTCGTACCCTGGCTAAAAGATGCCAGGGATCATCAGAACAGCCAAAGCACTTGAACACCATGGTACAAATGCATCAGCTGGGGATGAGAACATTACGTGTGTGACCGTTTGGGATGACCCCACCACGTGGGCAGCCACACTCTGGGGGGGTTTTGGAGACGGATAATGTTATGCTAGAAGCTTGTCACAACTGAAGACAATCCCCGCAATACTATGCAGAGCATAACAGCATTTTAATGTAGCCTTGGTTTTCTAGCCTGTGTCAATTGGTCTGACACGGCCTTAAGCCAAGGCAAGTAATAAAAGAAATAATAATAATAAAGATTTTCGTTTACTTGTTTGATCACAAATGATCTCTCCTATTTCCCTTTCATGCTTGAACTTTTTGAACGTGTGGTGTCTGTTTGTTAGTCTCTTCCTTTGATCTGTGTGTGTGTGTGTGTGTGTGTGTGTGTGTGTGTGTGTGTGTGTGTGTGTGTGTGTGTATGTGTTGTGTGTGTGTGTGTGTGTGTGTGTGTGTGTGTGTGTGTGTGTGTGTGTGTGTTGTGCTCATGTACACGTGTGTGCATGTGTGTGTGTTTGTGTGTGTGTGTGTGTGTGTGTGTGTGTGTGTGTGTGTGTGTGTGTGTGTGTGTGTGCTCATGTACACGTGTGTGCATGTGTGTGTGTTTGTGTGTGTGTGTGTGTGTGTGTGTGTGTGTGTGTGTGTGTGTGTGTGTGTGTGGTGTGTGTGTTTGCTCATGTGCACGTGTGTGCATGTGTGTGTGTGTGTGTGTGCTCAAGTGCATGTGTGTGTGCGTGTGTATGTGTGTGTGTGTTGTGTGTGTGTGTGTGTGTGTGTGTGTGTGTGTGTGTGTGTGTGTGTGTTGCCTGCATGCGTACATGCTTGTGTATATGCGTGTGTGTTTCAGATGACACCATTTTCAGACTGAGCACACCACCGTTGTCTCGGTAACTGATGATGACATCTCTGATGTGCCTGTCACAGGTGAGTGTTTTTAATAATGCATGATTGCTGTTATTATCATCTCATTACTGCCCTTGGGCTATCTTCTTTGTGCCCAATACACAGGATACATCAGTCTTGGTGCCAGTTCAAAACAACGAACACACCAAAATACTCCATGGAGTAATGGTTCTAACCTCTGAAAAAGAAACATACACTGACCAGAACGATGCCATAAAAATGGGAATCCCCTTTATTACACGTACTTTCTTATCTCCAGATAGAACAAACGCGCTAAAAAGCAAACACGATTGTCCACGATTCTTTAAACCTTGCACAGAATCTGAAGTTTTCACTCCCACTCCTTTTCTTACTGTGTACCAGCTCTAGATTTCATGACACTGTAGTTTGCATGACATTACAAATGCTTTAAAAGACAAATTGAATAAAAGATTTGACATTTATCAGTTCAGTAGCTCTTTTAACAAGCAACTTCGTTTTCTTACCAGTTGTAAGTGTTTGATTTAGTTTTGCAAATGCAGGTATGAACATTTCAAAGTTTGCTGTGGATACAAGAAAAAACACAGTGAACTCAGAATTTCTCATGAAGGGGGAGGGGAAAGGGGGAGGGGATTACAGGCAAGGATATGTTCAAGACTATCCTACGCTGACAGTATGGTTATTGTACATTTCTGTCTCTTCATGCTATAGAATCCAATTGTACTCGCACGTTTGAGGAATGTGTGTGTGTGTGTGTGTGTGTGTGTGTGTGTGTGTGTGTGTGTGTGTGTGTGTGTGTTTGATAGTGTAAAAGAGAGAGACAGAGAGAGAATGTTTCAGAACTAAGCATTTCGTTCTGATGTCACGTGCAATCACATAGTTATCCACACATTCTTATCGATTTGTTCAATTTTTCAACCGCAGCATTAATTAATCAACTAACTAATCAGTCCATTCATTCATTCATTCATTCATTCATTTATTTGTTCGTTCATTTCTACTTTCCTTTATTCCACTGTTGTCCACAGTGACCCCCATCTTCTCCACCCTTTTTCCATCACAACCCGCCATCTCAGTCACAGTGGAAAATGACCATGCCTTTGTTAGCTGGGACCCGCCCCCTAGCATCGCTGAACCCAATCAGATCTCACCAGACAAGATCGTCAACAACAGCGCTCAGCCAATCGGCGATCAGCAGGACACGCCCCTTAACTCTTCTTTACCAGCCCGTGACAATGACTCGTCTGTCAGTACTTCGCCAAGGACAGGCACTCCTTTTCCTGCCATTCAACCAATTAGTGAAGAGGGGGAGCTGTCTGTCAACATCACACAACCAATCAGCTATCGTTTGGAGCTGCTGAGGGATGAAACGGAAGGAGAAGAGGAGCTGGTGGCAACGAGAGTTCTAAGGGAGAGAAATTACACGTTCTCACATTTAGGTAAGACTTGTTTCTGTTCTTTGTCGTATGAATAAGGTCAGGCATGATTTCGGTTCTTCAGCATAAGAAGTCACCCATTTGATTTGGGAGGGGGAGTGGGGGGGGGGGGGGGGGGGGGGGCTTGTTTGGCTTCTTTTGTTTGTTTGTTTGTTTTTTCTTTGTTTTGTTTTTTGTTCTTTGTAAAGGGGTTTTAGGTGAGCTATGTTTTCTGTTCTTTGTTAATACACAGTTGTTTTGTTTAGAAATGTTTTGTGCTCTTTGTCATAGAGGGTCATTTTGTTGAGACATGTTTTCTGTTCTATCTTGTCAAAAGGTATTTTGGTACGATATGCTTTCTGGTCTTTGTCATGTACAGTTATTTAGGCAAGAGACATTTCTGGTCTTTGTCATCTAAAGTTAAATAAGTAATACATGCTTGCTCTCTCTCTCTCTCTCTCTCTCTCATTAAATTTACATTACATTTAATTCTGGGGACAGAGAGGGGGGAGAGGAAGGAGAGGATGGGTGTGGGTAGGGGAGGGGGGGAGGGGGTACGTTTTTATTAACGTAAGAATGAGAATTTAAGCCGACTGGGTGGCGCCCTCACCATGGCCTGGTGTTATCTACCTTGATAATATCAGCAGTTCAGAAACCACGTCATTTGCTGATGGTGCTGTGGTAGTTGTTGTTGCTTTTTTTTTTTTAAGGTCAAAATCCTTTTTCAAAGTGTGACCTTTTCTTGCACGATGGGATTTTTTTTCCACAGAAAAGTCCTTGTATGGTCAGCTGAACTGTAACAATGAAAAAATAAATTATGCAAAGACATACTTTAACCTTTCCCGTACGTCGCCTAAAATTTTGCGCGCCGTACATCGTGGGTCCGCATGGACCCATGCTTTTAGTGAAGGAAAGAGGCCTTGCCGTACGTCGTGGGTCCGCATGGACCCATGCTTTTTATGAAGGAACAAAGCCTTGCCGTACGTCGTGGGTCCGCATGGACCCATGCTTTTTATGAAGGAACAAAGCCTTGCCGTACGTCGTGGGTCCGCATGGACCCATGCTTTTTATGAAGGAACAAAGCCTTGCCGTACGTCGTGGGTCCGCATGGACCCATGCTTTTTATGAAGGAACAAAGCCTTGCCGTACGTCGTGGGTCTGCATGGACCCATGCTTTTTTCATGAAGGAACAAAGCCTTGCTGTAGGTTGCGTTTGTGTACGGAATTTAAGAAAGTCATATGTTTTAGACGGATTGGAATAGTATTCTTTTTATAAGCAGCAACAGAGTTTTCGTGCAAGAGATTGAACTTAATTGTTTGTTTCAAAATGCTTGGTAATGTGAAAAACCATCGATCGAGGTGACCATGTGTACACGCATGCCAGCACACATTCACTCAGGCACACATCTGGCTTTTGAACATCACTCCACTCACACGCTGTGGAAATCAAACCAGCTGTGACACACAAAATGAAAATGCGCTGGTGTGTATGTGTGTGTGTGTGTGTGTGTGTGTGTGTGTGTGTGTGTGTGCGCGCGCGCGTGCGTGTGTGTGTGTGTGTGTGTGTGTGTGTGTGTGTGTGTGTGTGTGTGTCGTTTTCAAGTTTGTATGTGTGTTGCTGTGTGTATGCGAGTGCATGTGTATGTGCGTGCGTGCATGCAGGTATGTTCGTTAGTCTGTGTATGATAGTGCAGATCTTGTGTGCAAGTATGTACGGATATATGTATGAGAGAAAAGTGTGCTTGTGATTGACTTAACAAAATATGGGCACAGAAAGAGAGGGAGCGCGTGTTTAGGAGTGACTGTAGGCCTACATGTATCCGACTTGATGCTTTTTTTAGCATACTAAAAATAGTTTCAGCCTAATTTTCAATAACGAGAGCCTCCAGTGAAGAATTTACACAGAACACTGTAACAATATGTCTCACGCACAGAATGTAAAGGCCACTCACTCTGGAACGGGGGAAAACACATACACACACACACAAGTACATTTCTGTCAACAATGGTTTATAGGTTTAGAAAAGAGACTTAAATTTGTTCAGTAGGCTGAGACTGAATTTGTTCAGTAGGTTGAGAAATCACTCGCACACATTTTCATATTCTCTCTCTCTCTCTCTCTCTCTCTCTCTCTCTCTCTCTCTCTCTCTCTCACACACACACACACACACACACACACCACACACACACACACACACACGCACTTACACACACACACACACACACACACACACACACACACACACACACACACACACATCCATGGAAAAATTTCATCGCGATCCACAGGTAGTTAGATGCTTGCGCTCATATCTAGTCGCCTTTGTTTTTATGTAAAAGGCGATTGCTAACAGCAGTGGTACGTGGAAGGGAAACATTTGGTCGTTGTGTCTTGAGAAAAACATTGGTAGGGAGCAGTTTGTTCTAAGCAAGAGAGAGAGAGAGAGAGATTGAAAAACCTAAACATAGAAACCTATTAAAATCTGGGATGTTCCCATTTCGTTAGAAATGTGTCCGTGGGACACTTTCGTCCAAACTATTACAAATATGAAAATTTTGAGGGATGTCAATGTAGTGTAGACAAAAGAAAATGATCAACACAGTCGTCAAATGAAAACTTTCGTAACTTCTCCAATATCTTCGCCATTTGCGATGTTCAGAGCCTCGAAGATGTTCATTCTTTCAGCCATTGGGTTGAATTGAACTGAAAGGAAATTCGATTTTTAGGTGGATAATGCTGATAACTTATTTCCATGTATGTAGCAGATAATATAATGGTGAAATTAGGCAAGTTTGCGTCTGCATGCACACCGACACACTCACAATCACGCGCACGTGCACGCGCGCGGCGCACACACACACACACACACACACACACACACACACACACACACACACACACATACCACTCACACTGGCCTACAGAAGCTGGAGCACCAGGAGGATGTTTATGTTACCAGGTCTGGCCTGCTGCTGGTAAAAAAAAAAAAAAAAAAAAAAGAGAGACGTCGGTATCTCATACAGTACCGTTACAAGTAGTGTGTAGGCCTACAATCCAAAACACAGTACTCTGATGAATTGGTCACTGCACCTCTGCTTTCAAAATCGTTAGTTGTCGTGTATACATGTATTGTCATTTTTGTAAGGCACATAGAGCAGTCTTCTGGGCAGTCTGTTATATAAATATTCATTATTATTATTTAGAAAGCAGATCTGATGAATTTGACGTCGAACTTGCAGTCCCAGAGACACGTGGAGAGTGCGATTCCCGCCACTGTAGCAAAATGTGGCCACATGCGCATGCGCAGCAGTCGCGTGTTTATGTCAGTGACGTCAGCCATTCTGTTGAGGCTAGCGCTTTGCGGGAAATGGATTGCGAACGGGAGGTTCAGATTCTGTGTCTTTAGAAGGCATGGGTCCGCTCGGACCCACGACGTACGGCGCTCGAGGTTTATTCTGTTTCAAAGCATGGGTCCGCTTGGACCCACGACGTACGGCGCTCAAGGTTTGTTCTGTTCAAAGTATGGGTCCGCTCGGACCCACGACGTACTGGCGACTCATAGTGTTTGTTTACTCTTTTGTTTTGCCAAAAAGATTATGGTGCATCCAGTGGGCTAGCTATATGTGGACAAGTCATAAAATTTAGTTGAGACAGCTTTAAACTTTTTTTTTTATCAATAAAAATTACCTGTGGTCCATGGGGACCCACGGCTACGGGAAAGTTTAATTTAGTCTGAAGTAAAGCTTTTAACGTCAAACTTCTTACTTTGTTATCATACAAGACTTGGGTCAACTGTGGTGTTTTAGTTGTTTCAGTTTTTGTGTTGATGTTGTTTTTTTGTTGTGTAATGTTTTAACTAGTCAGTAGTTTTTTTCCATTTTTTGCATACGAAAGTGTTAGATAAGACTTTTTATTGTATCATTCAAATTATGACAGGTTGAGACATGTTTTCTGTTTTGTTTCATTAATATTTTGATAAAGCTTTGTATTTTTGTCTATAGGTGCTTAGTTTTTTTTTTAAGCTAATATGTTATGTTATTTTTGTATCTTATTGTACGGAAATATAGTTTTCTGTCTTATAAATTTTAATAATGCTTGATTTGAACTGTTTGTTATCTTATTCACATCAAGACGTTTTGCTTATCTGTAGTCATATAATATTATCCCTTACCACCCGTATAAGGTTTTCATTTTTAAGTAAAATAATACGTTACATGTCTTCTAAGGTTAAAACTGAGTTATCATTTTCATATCAATATGTATCACTGAATATACATTTTCAATTCCTATCATTTAAACTGGATAGATTCAGTTATCTATCATTCACAAGACGTGTTCAATCTGACAGTCAGAGATAAGTGACCTTAGAGAGACGAGAATAGAGAAAGTAAAGAAGAAGAGAGAAACGATGGACAGATACACGACAGAAGATATAGATAATAGAGATAATAGACAGATGAAGACCAAGTTCAGGAACCAAACTACAGTGCCGAGGACATCAACTTTTGTAATTTAGACGACAAATTTTGCACAGGAAATCAATGAATGCCAGAAACTCAATTTGCAACACAACAGTGCAAAAGAGGAACGGGGGATATCAAATGAAGAACAACCCTCAAACCAGATACACTGATAGAAAAGAGCATGCTGGAACACAAACTTGCCACATTCAGAGACACCGTGTATGGAGCCTAAAGGGATGGAGATATGAATTGAAAACTAGCCCTCAACCTGTGTGTACATCAATAGAAAAGAGCACGCTGAAACACAAACTTGCCACATTCAGGGACACTGTGTATGCAGCCTGTAGGGATACTTACAGAGTAAAACTACCAAAGCTGACGCACCACCTCAAGAGTCCAGAGGCCAAGGAGAGATCGATGGATAACATCCAGAAGAGAAAAAAAAGAATCTCTAGAGAGAGATGAAGGCTCGTCAGCATGGGAAGCAAGGGCCTAGAGAAGCTTTGGGAAGACTTGACAGCAAATCACAGTGACGCTAGCAGAGTACAATCAGCATGCAGGGGAAGAAGAAGAAAGACGGTGACAACGACTGCGTTTAAACAGAAAAGTTTTTAAGTGCAGATTTGAAAGTCAGGAAGGATGGGGCATGACGAAGATGGAAAGGTAGTGAATTCCAATGTATCGCCGCAGAAAATGAAAATGCTCCCAAACAGTGCTGCTTCCAATTGTATGAGGGAATTTGAAAATTATTATACATACTGTCCATAAAAAAGAAACGCATACTTTTAAATAACTTCATTGTGGATGCCAAAGCAGTGGTAGGATGTAACCAACCAGTGGAAAATGTTAGTTTACGTCTGTGCTTCACGTGTGCTTGCGTATTCAGCGCTAGTCGGATTGCATGTGCACAAAATGGCCACTTGGATAATTTTTCTTTTTTCGGTCATGCTTTGTGCCTGAGTGAAGCAAATTCATGCATGTTTTGGTGAATGAATGCTCAAAGGAAAGCAAACAAAACACACGCACAGTGAGTCATTCTGAGGAAAAGCAGTCCGTCAATACAAAGTGCAAAAATTTCACGTCTCAGTCAGCAAGAACGAGAGAACGCACTGGGGCGTTTGCAAGCTGGGCAAAGTCAGCCTGAAGTCGCCCAACACTTAAACGTGAGTCAAAGCAACCTCAGCAGGCTTCTGAGTCGTCATTGCATCGGCAGCTCCATGGCAGACCGACCACGCTCCGGAAGACCTTTGACAACAACTCAAGCTCAAGACCACTACATCCGGCTCAGCCACCTGCAAAATCGCTTTCAGTCAGCCTCACTAACCGCCCAGCAATTACCCGGAGGTCAAAGCATCTCTGACCAGACTGTTCGGAATCACCTCCATGCTGCAGGACTATGGGCTTGCAGACCTGTCCGAGGACCTGTCCTCACACAGCGTCATCATGGGAACAGGCTGCAGTCGACAACTCAGCATCGTCCCTGAAATTTTAAGAAGGACCATACGCAAGGAGAGTTGAAGCAACCCCTGAAATTCTTTGCCGAGGAGGACGAAGAGCGCAAAACAAAGTTATAAACTATGTTTGAAGAATCGGGACACAGGTGGGAAGGGGAGGAAGAGGGGGAAGGGGGGCGGGGGGGAGGAGAGAAGGGTTTTTGGGGAAATAACAGGATGAACATAAACCAATGGGCAGAGACGGGGATCAAAAGAAATGATGTGGTGGTCAAAGGCAAAAGAGAAGGAGACAGTAGTAATACAGCAGATACAGAAAGAGCCAGAACAATCCACAAGGTGTTCTAGCAAGCTACTGGGGCCACAAACTGCATGGGAAAAGGCACTGTAAAGACGTTGCAGCTGGGACTCAAATGTGGCGTATGGTCCTTCTTAGGATCAGCTTCATCCTCGGATGTGTGCATGACCTTCTGCCCCTCTATGCAGACTTGGTAACCTTTCCCATACGTCGTGGGTCTAAAATGACCCACTCACTCACTGATTTTTTACTTGATAACTGGGTACCTTTGTACCTTTTTAACTATCACTTGATAACTGGGTACCTTTGTACATTTTTAAGCTATCACCTGCTAACTGGGTACATTTGTACATTTTAAAGCTATCTCCACCAAATTGTAAGACTTTGTTTCAACCCATGGCCCTACATCTGTACCAAAAATGGTTCCTTTGCGTTGGTAAATAAAGAAGTAAACAAAAACAAACAGTTCCAATACGTCGTGATAGACCCATACTCTCAGAGAAAAAACCTAGGTGCCGTACGTCTTGGGTCTGGCCAGACCCATGCATTCTAAAGACAACAAGTAAACAAAAACAGAACAGGCCCAGTATGTTATGGTTCTGAGCAAACCCACAACGTAACGGCAAGGGTTTATTCTTTCAGAAGACAACAAGAGTCTGTGGAGACCCACGATGTACGGCAAAGGTTTATTCCTTCAGAAGACAACAAGGGTTCATGGAGACCCATGATGTATGGCAAAGGTGTATTCCTTCAGAACACAACAAGGGCCCATGGAGACCCATGATGTATGGCAACGGATTTCAGAAGACAACAAGGGTCCGTGGAGACCCACGATGTACGGCAAGGGTTTATTCCTTCACAAAAAGCTTGGGTCTCTGGAGATCCACGACGCGTGGCGCGAGAGATTTTAGGCGACATGGGGGAAAGGTTAAACGGAGAAAATCAGATGACCCACGTGCCCACTCTGCCAGGGCCAAAAGTGGAACATGCCCCGAGTGCCTGAACGCAGCGTTCATCCCAAGTTCAAGATAGACACGGAGGAACAACGAAGGGCTTCAAGTGATCTTACATGCCATCCGTACTGCCAGAGGAAAAACCGTGCCAATGAAACGCCAGCAGGGATATTCTGCTCGACAGGAGGCAGCATAATTATCATGGTCGAGAACAACTCTGGCGTGTATCTGAAGCATAGAAGCGGGGTCTGCAAGATGAAGTGGATTGCTGAGAATGCTCAGCTGACCTTCCAGATTTAGAGGGATAAAAAGAGTCATCAGCAAGAATGGTATGGGGCAGGATGTAACAGTCCACTCACGAAAATGATCTTGACGGAGAAAGTGGGGAAAGTAAACATTTAAGAGACCAAGAAGCTATGCGTATGTATTGAAATCAATGAAAACTCTCTCTCTCTCTCTCTCTCTCTCTCGTTATTTCACTATCATTTTTATTTTTATCTATTTGTTTTTTGTTGTTGTTGGTTTTTTTTCATTTCTCTTCTATTTTCATTTGATGTTCCACTATAATTGCATGGCCGCTTTGTTTGTTTGCTTCTTACATTATTTCAGTTCACTGCATGTTGTAGTCCCTACTCAGGGCGAGGACTTGATGTGAAAAAGCGCGTCAGTGCTTATCTATTAGGCCTATCCTCGTAAATAAACAATTTTGTCTTGTCTTGTCTTGTCTTGTCTTGTCTCCTCTCTCTCTCTCTCTCTCTCTCTAGTGTCCGTATTTTAGTGTTCGTGAATTACTTTCCTTAATCCCGAGAGGACAAAGGCCAGATAGAAAAAAAGAAAGGCTTCTTAGGAATAAGAATTATCAATCAATAAAGATTGTCCATAAATCACTCTCTCTGCCTCACCATCCTGCATTCGTCCATTTACCTTTCCTGCATCAATTTCCCATCTGTTGATTTTTTTTATATGTAGTTTTGTTTGTCGTTGGCTTGTTTCATGCTTGTTCTTGATCGGTTTCCCCTTTCTTTTTCCTGTTTTACGTCCCGGTGTGTGTGTGTGTGTGCGTGTGTGTGTGTGTGTGTGTGTGTGTGTGTGTGTGTGTGTGTGTGAGAGAGAGAGAGAGAGAGAGAGAGAGAGAGAGAGAGAATGATCACGTGTTTTGCGATTTTCGTTTTGTTTGTTAGGTTTGTATGTTTGAAGTTTGGGTTTTGTTTGTATGTCTGTCTGTCTGTGGCGTTGATTGATGTTTTACTTCGACTTACCTCCTTTCCCTGTGTGCACAGAGGCGGACACGAGCTACGTGGTGAAGGTGACCGTCGTGGACCCTGACGGAAGGCACTCCTCTCCCTCCCTCCTCCGCTTCCGCACCCCTCCCGCCCTCCCTTCCCCTTCTCCCTCACCTAGCACGACCACAACCACTACCACCATCACCTCTACCACCGTCGTCACTACCACCCCATCAAAAACACACCAGTCTTCCTCTGTCACGGACACAGACACCATCCCCTCCCTGCCCCCCATCTCACCCATTTCGTCATCCACTACCCCGCCCTAAACTTTGAGGGGATGGAAGAAAGCTGTAAAGTTAGAGAGGAGGAGAAGGAGGAGCGAAAAATGACGGTGAAGGAGGAGGAGGAGGAGGAGGAGAAGACTGATGAATGGACGATGGAGAGAACCGACAAGGAGAGGCGGGTGGCCAAGACGAATCGAATAAAAAACAAAAACACACCCCAAAAAAAACCAAAAAAAAAATCAAAAAAGACGGAACCAGCATGTAGAAATAAACCAAAGAGTGTGGGATTGACTCACGAGGAGGATGGGGAGATGGAAAAGAAAAAAAAGTGGAGTGGTGGATCACGTCTGAGAACGAATTTTCTTACCTCAGTTTGTTTCTTCACGTCTGCTTGTCGCCATGTTGTTCCTGGTCGTTGTGCGTTACCGTCAGTACGTGTAGACACTTATCCGTAGGCATGTGTGACCATTCAACCACCTATGCTGTGCGCAACCGCAAGGGGTGCACGCACGCACGCACGCAACACACACACACACACACGCATGCAATCACACACTGTCATGTTCCTAAAGCATCAAAATTACTTTTAGTATTCTCAGCCTTGTGTCTGAGAAGTATCATTTTCACACCCAAGCCCGAACTTTTTTTTCTTCTTTTTTTTTTACTCTGACGAGTTGTATGATTTTCTGAGTTTAACTGTGACCACAATGCAAGCCGTTACTGTAACGGACAGAAAGGAACTGGGTAAACAGTTGTGTTTGCTGTCAACGGTGGATTGCCAGTTCACGCGTTTGGAATGTATACGGTGCATGTTGATTGTACAGTCATAATTCGACAGTAGTTTGAATTTGAATCGATGGCATGTTACGTTACAGTTGTTACAATGGGTTAATCCGGTCTCTCTCTCTCTCTCTCTCATACACACAACCACACACACTCTCTCTCTCTCTGTCTCACTCGATTGCAATTGTATAATGTTTGTCATGTTCACGTGATGTTTTGATCGTAAATTCTTATTGGATTGTATCTCGTTTTCTGGTGTTTGATTCCGTGGAGTCTTGTCCTTCCTGTCACCCGCACTCAAAGCCTTCCTTCCTCAGACCTCCCCCTGTGTTTCTCTTCGTAAAAACCTGCATCAGGGAATTATTACCGAGTCAGTTCTGAGCCGCTCTTTTGTGTTAATTACATTAGAAGAAGACAAATAAATATGAAGAGACGTGATGAATAACACGGCCCAAACCTAATATAAGATTTACTTGAGCTGCAGAATGAATAGTGGCCTTGTTAGGTGCCAGTGTCTCAACCGAAACTGTCCCCTGCACGGGACCCGGGGCGTTGAAGGGGGTGGTTCGGTTTCAGTAGCCCTTGCTGTTCCCTTCAGTGTAGACTGTCCACTCACGGACAGTGCTGAAGGTCTGCTGCCGGCCGCCCACACGCTCCACCCAGTCCGTTATGTCCCCCTTCCTTTCTGCCTTTACCTTTCCTTTGTCAGAAATTGCGTTCACTGTTCTTGAGCATTATAATTTTGAGTCTGACCTTTTTCTTTTTTAGAACAAGGCATGTTAACTCTTTTGAGAAACAAACGATACACACATCCGGATGTACGACAGACATGCCAGCAACATTGGCCGCAAGACAGACTTGTACCAGCGACATTTGCCGTACAACAGACTTGTACCAGCAACATTGGCCGTACAACAGACTTAAGTACCGGCGACATTGGCCATGGGACAGACTTCAATACCAGCGACACTGGCCGTAGGACAGACTTCAATACAGAGACACTGGCCGTAGGACAGACTTCAATACCAGCGACACTGGCCATGGGACAGACTTCAATACAGAGACACTGGCCGTAGGACAGACTTCAATACCAGCGACACTGGCCATGGGACAGACTTCAATACAGAGACACTGGCCGTAGGACAGACTTCAATACAGAGACACTGGCCGTAGGACAGACTTCAATACCAGTGACACTGGCCATGGGACAGACTTCAATACAGAGACACTGGCCGTAGGACAGACTTCAATACCAGCGACACTGGCCGTAGGACAGACTTCAATACAGAGACACTGGCCGTAGGACAGACTTCAATACCAGCGACACTGGCCGTAGGACAGACTTCAATACAGAGACACTGGCCGTAGGACAGACTTCAATACCAGCGACACTGGCCGTAGGACAGACTTCAATACAGAGACACTGGCCGTAGGACAGACTTCAATACAGAGACACTGGCCATGGGACAGACTTCAATACCAGCGACACTGGCCGTAGGACAGACTTCAATACACAGACACTGGCCATGGGACAGACTTCAATACAGAGACACTGGCCGTAGGAGACTTCAATACAGAGACACTGGCCGTAGGACAGACTTCAATACAGAGACACTGGCCATGGGACAGACTTCAATACCAGCGACACTGGCCATAGGACAGACTTCAATACAGAGACACTGGCCGTAGGACAGACTTCAATACCAGCGACACTGGCCGTAGGACAGACTTCAATACAGAGACACTGGCCGTAGGACAGACTTCAATACAGAGACATGGCCATGGGACAGACTTCAATACCAGCGACACTGGCCGTAGGACAGACTTCAATACCAGCGACACTGGCCGTAGGACAGACTTCAATACAGAGACACTGGCCGTAGGACAGACTTCAATACCAGCGACACTGGCCGTAGGACAGACTTCAATTACCAGCGACATTGGCCGTAGGACAGACTTCAATACAGACACTGGCCGTAGGACAGACTTCAATACCAGCGACATTGGCCGTAGGACAGACTTCAATACCCGCGACATTGGCCGTAGGACAGACTTCAATACCAGCGACATTGGCCATGGGACAGACTTCAATACCAGCGACACTGGCCGTAGGACAGACTTCAATACCAGCGACATTGGCCGTAGGACAGACTTCAATACCAGCGACATTGGCCATGGGACAGACTTCAATACCAGCGACATTGGCCATGGGACAGACTTCAATACCAGCGACACTGGCCGTAGGACAGACTTAAATACCAGCGACATTGGCCGTAGGACAGACTTCAATACCAGTGACATTGGCCATGGGACAGACTCAATACCAGCGACACTGGCCGTAGGACAGACTTCAATACCAGCGACATTGGCCGTAGGACAGACTTCAATACCAGCGACATTGGCCATGGGACAGACTTAAATTAAATACCAGCGACACTGGCCATGGGACAGACTTAAATACCAGCGACATTGGCCGTAGGACAGACTTGTACTAGCGAGTGGCCATACGACATTCATACTGGCGACATGACATTGACCGAAAATGGCTTTGCGTGTTCGTGTGCGTGCGTGCCTGCGTCTGTATGTGCGTATATGTCTTTGTGCCTGCCGAGTGTGCGATGCTTGTGTACGTTAACGTATGTACGCACGGGGCGCTTGCAAAAAAATCTTTGGGCGACGTGCATGTGTGCGCGTGTGTATGTGTAAGCATACCTGCATATGTGCGCGTGCGTAGACTACGTTGTATGTAGGCCTACTTGTCCGTGTGCCTGCCGTGTATGCGAGCAGGTCTGTGTATGTGCACAAGCACTTGCATGCATTTTCTAACGATGGGTACATGTGCGTGCGTTATGTGTGCGCACGTGTGCACTTAAACGTGTGCGAGGCATCAAGCCTCTGTGGGCGTCCAAGCGTGTGACCAGAGCGCGCGAGCCTGTGCGCTCGTGTTGTGGTGCTAGTGTGTGTGTACACTTTCACTCCCTCTCTTTCACACACACACACGCACGCACACACACACGCACGCACGCGCACACACACAAACGAACACTGGCACGCGTCATAATGTTATCTTCGTAGGTCACCTACATTACTCGTACTCCCTTCCTGACCAAAAATAATAATCCTGTAACTTTTTGTCGAGTCTTGGCGTCACGCTCAAAATACTCTGCATACCCCACCCTTCTCCTCCTCAAGTCATCACGGCAAGGTCTGACAAACTCTCCTTTGGGTAGGTCGTCTGTCGTGCAATACAGGACTTCAACGTTTCTTGAATCTGATTTAACGGTGCGCATCAATGTCGAACATCCACTGAAGCCTAGGTTTGGGAATCTATTTATTCTGGCATGTTGTCAGCGACAACTAAGAACTGGAGTAAAAGTCTGTCCAGGAGGCCGAGATGTTCGACGTTCGCAATGGAAACACTTCCAATTCCAGTATCTGACTCAAAAATAACTTAGATTTAAAAAAAAAAAAAAAAAAAAAAAACACCCTGGTATATTGATCTAGAAAAATCGGGGTCTTCTGAACATAGAATAACACGAGGGTCAAACCGAAACTTTCCATGGAGTTCACTTTTTCTTTGTTTCTTATACATTCTTAAATAACAATGTATAAACTGGTATGACACCATGTGAGCACAAAGTTGTGCAACATTAGTTTGGTCGGCGATTTTTCTTTTCACTGATGAAAACGATCGGATCGAGAAAGGTAACAATACAGGCGGGGGGGAGGGGGGGGGATTCGGGCACTCCGCGCAGCCAAAACTGTCCAGTGTGGTGTGTGTGTGTGTGTGGTGGGGGGGGGGGGGGGGGGGGGGGGGGGGGGGGGCAATTCCGTGAGCAGGAGATGGCAGGGACAGCATGGGCTAGCCTGTACTGTCCGAGGGAGAAGAGGAGGGAGGGGGCGGGGGGGATGCAGTATACTGTATAGGTTAGCCCGTGCTGACAAATAAGATGGGGCGAGTTTCGGCTGCGATAAGAAATTCATAACCAGGCAATGTAATGTTGCTTATAGCCCAGCCGACCGCAAGGGGCCATATCAGGGCAGGCAAGAGACAAGTAATCAGATAATTTTCCACTGGTCACAGCTACTTACATTGGTCACCGATGGCCGGAGAGAACTCTCACTTCGTCCAATTCCAGATGATGTTACTATTTAAAGTGCATGGAGGAAGAAATGACTGAACGAAATAGACCCGTTCCATTAAAATCAGAGGTAGATGAACACCCGTCTTTCCACTGCGGAGTTTCCTCAAGTCATTTTGTGGCCAAGCAAATTGAAATAGATCTAGAATCATGTTTGGTTCGAGTACACACCAGGATAATGATTGGGACATCCCTCTGTGTCACGGGCACACCATTTCACACCACGTGTTGGCTTTTTCTCTCTTAACTGTTCAAACCGACTGATGCGGCAAAATCGCATTGGCGGCACCACCATCATAATTATGTCCCTTAACAGCAGGTGGGGAGGGGGGGGGGGGGGGGGGTCACTCTTGCTGAACGCAAGCTCCAACGCATGATTAGGTACCTACCTCGCCCATTTCTGAGCATCGTTTGTCTTTTATAAAAGACTTCATTTTTTTTCTCCTTACGAAGAACAGTGATCTTCTTCCAATCATAGATTACGTAAATTTTCAACAAATAGATGAATAAGAAACTCAAATGTTTAATCAATATGTTTTCTTCTTTGTTGTTCGTTTCTTTCTTTTTCTCCAACCTCTACTTTGTTTGCGAAGAACAGTGCTCTTGTTCCATCACAGATTAGGCAAATTTTCAAATGGATGAATAAGAACTTGAATGTTTAATCAGTCTTTGTTGTCGTTTCTTCGTTTTCTCCAACCACTACTTTGTTTACACTTTACTTACTAAGAGAGTGTATAAACTTCATCTGTTTTTGACCAGTGTTCGTTTATACATTTTAAGACCTGTCGAATAATGTGATTCACCGAATTGAAGACTTTACTGCCATCGGTAGTAAAAAATGTATTGGGATTCACCTGTGTGCGACATCCATCGCTATGAGAAGGGAATGGGCCAGGACGAGAGGAAGCAAACACAGGGCAGCCTGGGTCCCAGACACCTGCATCAACACCATCCCATTGCACCACCCTGGACAGACTAGTGGACTTCCTCTATTATGCTCTCATCCTGTGGACTTCCATACCCATGGACTTTCACATCAAAAAAGTCTCGCCCCTTGGACTTCCGCCCTAACCCTTTCACCCTTTGCACTCGCACCCCATGGACTTCTAACAAACCTGTAGTCTTGCTCCATACACTTGTACCACAGACTCCCACCACGTGGACTTTAGTCCCAAGCGCTCTTAGCCTTTGGCTTCCACCTTGTATACTTTTATCCAATGCTCCCTCTCATTCTATGGTCTTCCACACTCTATCATTCTATGGTCTTCCACCCTGTGGTCTTTCGCCATGTCAACTCTCTGCCCATGAACTTCCACCTGTGGACTTGTGATCAACAGTGACACTTGATCACTATGCCAGTTTGCATGTTCAGTCCAGTGGCCGCTAGTAGCTTCAAAACATTTTCAAATCACTATCACACACTAGTCTTCTTTTACAATAACCGACATTAAAGGCATGTGCAATATCGATGTACTGACACTTCACTAACAAGATTTCATTACAGGTCAGTCCTTGAATCAAGTTGGTAGAGCCTACGTATTGATTGCACGTTGTCAAGAGAAAAGAAAATGATACACCCAAAGGTACAGTTAGGACCCACAGAAGTACTGTCCTGAACTGCTTAATTAACAAATCAGCAGTTGAGGATGGTACTTCTCTGGGTCCTACCTGCACCTTTGGGCGGGTTTTTTTCTCTCTTTTCTCAGATCGACTTGCGATCAACTCCCACAAAGAAAGAACAGGAAGGAGGGGGGGGGTCATCTTGCTGATAATGCAAACATTTTCTGGAGGCTAGGGAGAAAAGTTACCATTTTAAGATGTCCTTCTCTGTCAACTGATGCAACGCCAAAGTTACAAACATCCAATTTTTCACGGGTGAAAGTTACCAGATCCTTTCGGACCTAGCCTGCTAGTTATGCAATCAAGATGGCAAAATGGTCCAGGTGCTGGATCTCCAGGTATGGGTTCAATTCCACTTGTTTTGTTTGTTTTTTTTTTGCATTGGCTGCAAAAGCCAACTGCCATCCTCCCAGCAGCAAGTGGGTGCCATGTTCATTTCAGGGAAGGTCCAGGTGGTGGAAACGAATGGGCTCAGCATTCATCTGATCAATGCCCTTGCGCTGGACATGGTGAACCTCTTGAAGGTCAATGTCCTCGCCGCCATATCACAGGACCTTCACTTTTCTTCTTCAAAATTTGTATCAGTTTGTAACATTACTTGCATTATCAATGCAGACACAACATGTATGCGAATAATGTTTTGTTTGAATAGGCCTTAGGCAGACAGTGGGAAAGATGAATGAATATGCCGATGCTAGAATTATTCCTACTCCTTTCGCTTAGGTTTACTGTGAGAGTTCAGATACACACCACCATTTTGTACAATGGGCAGCAAGTTTCAATTTTTCAGCACCACCGATACAGCCCTTGTTCTTCTTTCTTCATATGAACACCTTTAGCATGTTGAAAATCATTCACACACAAAGACAGACAGATAAAACAAAACCAGAATCCAAGGACAACTTTCTCAAGAAAGTGTGAGCTATACGCTTTTAGACACCATACAAATGGAGCCCCAGCACAGCCCCGGGCACAATCTAGAACTATGCCCAGGCCCACAAAAAATCGCACTCTCACGACTGTGGGAAAAGACCCTACAGAGGATGCTAATGGTGG
Organism: Conus ventricosus; assembly: GCA_018398815.1. Lineage (NCBI taxonomy): Eukaryota > Metazoa > Mollusca > Gastropoda > Neogastropoda > Conidae > Conus > Conus ventricosus. Next base: position 42,830,511 of record CM031626.1, on the reverse strand, counting down.
CAAAACGGGGGGGGGGGGGGGGGGGAATGGGTGTAGCAAGATTCGCAGAAAACAAAACATATACAAGGCAGAAACCCGCCAGATGGAAAAATCCCAACCCACTGTATGCCTGCCGAGAGGCCCTTTTTTCTTCAATTTGTCGTTGTCGTTGCTTTTCTTATCTTATCACTACCATCATGTTTGTATTACTATTATCCTATAATTACCAATTATATCAAATCATCAGTGGTAGTACTTTTTTTTTTTTTACCTTTACCGGATGAAGCTTTTGACTACACAGACACGATGGCGGGGATCTCTCACGACCCCTACTCGGCAAAGAGCCATTTAAGTGCTTATACCTAAAGCGAGTTGGGGTCTTCCGCGACCCCCGCCATCGCTTTAGGCATAAGCGGCATTTACTCTTTAAATTGTAGGGGTCGTCCGCGACCCCCGCCATCGTTTCAAGATAGTTAAAAAGATGCGTCACTCGGCAAAGAGCCATTTTAGTGCTTATACCTAAAGCGAGTTGGGGTCTTCCGCGACCCCCGCCATCGTTTCAAGATAGTTAAAAAGATGCGTCCAATTACGTCATTCTTAAGTTATACATACATGTAAAATTTTACATACCTAAAGCCAATTACGTATTTGACAAAGTCATTAAATTTCATGAAGATTGCTCAAATACTTTTAGAGATATAACCCTTTTTGTGTGTTGTGGGGTCGTGGGTGACCCCAGGAGTCTGGTAAAGGTTAAAGAACTACCACCACAACCTTCTCAGTATTATTAGTATGAGAATTGCCATTTTCGTCATCATCATTACTACCAATGATCACTACTATTATTATACTACTATACATTGCATTTCAAATCACCGTAAATTATTACTGTCATAACTGTTACAACTATTAATTTACTATATTAATTTTACATTATGCATTAGTATATTTCTTAAATTTGAGTTCTTTGCAGTCAGCTGGACTAGAACCAATACAACGTTACCTTATCTTACATTTCAGCCTACCAACTTTCCAATTTCCTTTATAACAACTATTATTATTTTACGATTATGATAATGATTATTACTATAGCTATTAATATACTTTGTAGACTCTATCCCAATGATCTATATCCTCTATTTTTGTTCCTCTCCTCTTTCTCCTTCCTTCTTCTTTCTTATTGTTATCATTGTTACTATTATCATTATTGTTAACGTTATTGTGACTATCATTACTACTATCATCATTGTAATCCTTATCACCGACATCATTACTGTTGCTACTATAACTATCTTGTAGCCGCTCTCCTAACTCCCCTTCTGCCAGTGTAATTACTACTGTTGCTACTATAACTATCTTGTAAACTATCCTGTAGCCGCTCTCCTAACTCCCCTTCTGCCAGTGCAAGTACTATTACTACAACTGCTTTTATCATATGATCACAATGAGTAGAAGTAGTAATCCTTTATCATTTTCACAGTATCTTCTTTCTCATCATCACTATCGTCACTTTAACCCGGATCGTCTCCTTTCCCACCAGACTTGTTGCCATTCCAGATCCATTTAGCATCCAATTTGAGATGACCGATTGTTCTTGCTTCGTCTTCATTGTCTTGGATGTACTTTGTTTTGCATGAAGACCAAAGAGGTGGTGAGACATTGTCTTTATCTTGTAATTTGTTTCTTTCAAGTTTCATTTGGCAGCCCAGTAATTTTTCTTTTGCTTCAATTTCTGCCTGAAGTCACTTCACTTTGAAAGCCAGTGGTTTTTTCAAACATCAGTTACTACTACTGTATTTTTGTTTAACCTTCAAATATTCCTGTATGTTTCTGGGCTGATTTCTAAAGCAATTCTGTGTGTTGTTCAACAAGCTGGGTTAATATGTGACAAAAGAACCAGTTTCTCATTCACACATCACCTTGCATGCTTGACTTGACACTCGACTGTTCTCATTTCTGCAAGAGCAAACAGGAACAAAGGAAATTATAATATTGAAAGAAAAAAAAATAGAAAGAAAAAGACAAGACAGCTCTTTTCCAAGATGTTTAATTCCTTTTTCTTTAACAATTTTCTAAGACATATATTTTCTTCCGTTATTTGTTGACTTTCAATGAATACACTTCTACCTCTAACCCCTTTCATCACCCTTCAGCAGTCAGAATGCCACAGTAGCTGCTCGACACCACAGAGCATGCTGTGATTCCATTTTTGAATGCGAGGCATGGGTTTCACTTCAAGGTTCCCATCATATTTGGGTAGCACGTGGAATAAATTTGGCTGCATCATCTTTCAAATGGTCCATAAAGAAAAATGGTTAAAGCCTCATGATTCTCGGGACTTCCACCAGGGATTGGCAATATTCCTTATAATTGTGTGGGGTACGGCAGACATGGCTTCCTTCACACATTTTTTCCCCCCCAAAGAATGGTGCTATAGACACAAATCTTAAGAATTCAGTGATATTTTATCCACTTTTCAGTCCGACTACAATCCGGACCATTTGTTCCAACAGCTTTCATCCATATCCTTTTCCCAAGCATGTTGCCAATGCACATCAAAACCCAACATTAAAATCTGCCTTTAAGTGGCGAGACAAAATGGCAACAGCTGCCCCTACAAGAAACACAGGGTTTCATGACTTCAGGGTCATCTGCTAGCATACCGAATATGGAACCTGAACTTCCAGAACTGCCTTTCTTTCACTGTCCCCGATGTTTTTCCCTTAAAGTAAAACTTCCTCTCATCTCCAGTACAAGTACTGAGAACTAGTCCCCATGACAACACTGCACAAACAGTTTCCAACTGCTAGCACTTTACAGCACTGGGATATCTGACATGAAAGGCATATCTAATCCTATCTAGTCCCACCACACAACCCAATGACTACCTGATTCTGTCATGCTCTGCTGCCATTTAGCAGGTCAAGATTGACATGGGCGCTTGGAATCTTAAACAGATATCAAATCTACCCACCTGTCCACTTTGTTTTAATCTGCCCACACTCAAAGAATCTTGTTTTCTAGAATGTGTCCATGATTTCCACAACACGTTATCCGTCTTCATCAGGTGTATGCACTGTCGTAAAGGTCTTCGCAAGCAACTTACCATGTGTAGTTTCCATCAGATCTCTCGTGCCTCCCCTGTAACTTTCCTTTAACTTTCACTGAAGTCCACTTTCCTTGCTGGGTTCTTTCTACTTAATGTACTCAGTGATCAGCAATTTGTTCATTCATGCAGGGTCAAAGTGAGTACCAATCAAAAGATGGAAACACTTAACAGGGCATCAACTCTCGTCATCTCCCAGTTTAAACCTCAGACAGCCCACTTGTGACCATTGGCCAAGAGGGAGGGAAGGGGGGGGGGGGGCAGACCTAAAATGTGAAGAATATGTTCAAAAACTGGTCTGAAACAAAAAAAAAACTTCATTAATAGTTTTGTAAGCAAAATGAGAAATAGTCAATACATCAGGGGTGGAAGCAGAAAATTATAGCTTTACTGAAAAGGCTGGGGGTCCAGGGGGCCGCTTTAGGCCCCCGGTGGGATGCATGGGCAATGCCCCCCAGACGCTGAAGAAAATTTGTCTTGCAAAGACACTTTTGTGGCCTTTCCTTGAATACACAGTTAATAATTAACTTCTATACAAAAAGACTCCAAATATGACAAAAAATGACTTACAGCTTAAATATTAAACTAAAAATGTTATACATATAAAATTCAGTAAACCATCAAAACAAAATATAGATGCAACGTATAAATATTACTCATCAGCGATGTTAATAGAAGATAGTGGCCAAATTTCAATAACTTAATTTATAAGTTCAAGAATGAGGATTCCTCTTTTTGTTTTAGTTTTAGTCTTGCATAGCTTAAACCCGCCGACTGCCTTTGCACGTACGGCGTTCGAGGCGGTTTCTGGAAGGCTGTGTGCCACATATACCTCCGTTGAGGTAATTTCATCATCAAAATTCAGCGATTTAAAGGAGGCAAGGAGAAAAAATGGTTTAAACAGTTGTACGGACCCTAAACGACGGTTTCTTCCCTTTCACGGGTCACTGTCTGACTGGCTCGCGTCCGTTCAGACGATAATAATTCGGCAAGGTTCAGCCAAGTCATTTTCGGTTCAAGATGGCGAGTCGAGCAGACAGTTCGTTCAGACGCGTGCCGTTTTCAAACTATCCAATGCTCTTGAAGTGCTTCAAGAAGTTATCCAAGACTGTGCAAGCGAAGACTTAAGAGAAGTGGAATGAAGCGATTCAGAGGAGGAAGAAAGCGAAGATAAGATATAAGATAATGTTGCTTATAGCCCAGCCGACCGCAAAGGGCCACATCAGGGCTGTCACCACATTAAAATCAACTCAAGTCATTTAAAAAATAAAAAAAAACTTTTCACACATCTCTTTAAATGACATCTAGAAACGCACCAGAAACTTCGTTAAAAATCTTTCTTCCGTAAAATCTTAAATGGAAGAAAGCGATCACAATCAACACCACCCTTTGCTATCGAAGATTGGTGTTGATGACGAAGCTGATCCCCGACTTCAAACCGAGCGATACCGCTGCAAGTGGGGCCGAACTGGAGAGTGACGAGTCGATTCCGTCAATGTCGACTGCCCCCTCCCTCCTTTCATGAGAGGTCGGGAGGGGAGCGAGAGTGGCAGAGGAAGAGGGCGAGCCTTACCAGGATTGGAGTGTCCCCTATAATATGGGTTGCTGAACATTTTATGCATTGTCAGATGTTTGTCCTGAAGCTCAAAGGATACTTACACCAGTTCTTGTGGCATTTCATTGTGATTTTAGTGCTATAGTTTTGTTATGTTCTGAAAGTGTCTGTTTATCAAACAAAACATTCATCACTTTATACATTTTTGGTCCACTCATTACAAACAAAATCAAACTATTGTGATATCTGGATGTAGCCAAGGATATAACGAGAAAATTTCCCCAAGTATCCAAGATATATGTCAAGAATTGAAAGAGCACTGGGCATATTAGTGAACCTAAGAAAACAAAATTGTGTCCCTTGATACCTGGATTGTACTGTACCCAAGAATACATGGATTTATCATGTAAAACAACAATTGTGGGTTGTAAATTCACTACCAAAATATTTACACAGGTGTTCAGTAAACACTAAAACCACTTTCTGCTGGGTTTGTATGTTTTATGTTTTGCTGCCGTGGGGTTTTGAAAGCTTGCAAAGTATAATTTTTTTTTTTTTAAGTTGAATTGTAAGACTACATATTATACTCTCAGACCTGCCTACTTGGAATTTTTCCGTTCAGTAGCACAGCCATCAACTTTCAGTAGCATGGCACATTTTTCAGTAGCACTCACTAGTGACAGCAAAAGGATTGCATACCACCCCCGTGCTTGCACGCGCGCGCACACACACATCCAGTACATACAACATAGACAACTTTACTTGGAGAAAGTGGTGAGAAGAGAAAAACAGACATTTGATCGAAGTCTATAAAATATTTAACGATATGGGTATGTACAAATAGAGGATTTTTCAAATTATATACCGATAGATTACAAGGAAGCCAGATGGGAAAATCTTCATTGAACACCGTCAGACTAATAAACGTAAAATGGTTTTTGGAAAAAGAAATAACATCTTTGGAAGATCTACCAACTAACATCAAGTTTGCACAATCTACCAACTCATTTAAAAAATCGCCTTGATGCGGATCATAAATTCACTAATTGTTATTTGAATTTGATTAACAAACCAATATGCGCATACGCAACAAAACCAATTCAGAATACTAAACAGTACATGGATGGGGATTCAAGAAAGGCCGCGAGGCCTAGCTACGTATATCAGCCTGTCCCCTTACTACACTACTACTATTTTAACCCAATGCCTACCGGATCGACCGAGATCGACGCGAGATTTCCTCCTTCTGAATACCGGATCGACCGAGATCGACCGCTGAATACTCGGTCAACGACTTTCGCTTTCACCATCGCATATCCCAGAATGCAATTGCGACAGAAGAGTCTTCCGGTACTTCCGTTTCTGGACGCCATTTTGTTTTTGTTGCATGAGTTTTGGTGGGAGTAGTTTCGCTGCTGTGAATTTTCAAAGTTCGGCTTTTTTTTCGCGAAGATTTTCTGGGAAAATGGCGGATCAAGTAACTATGCAACATGCAGAATTCATTTCTGAAGTGATATTGATGAAGAGAGCGTATTGCGGGCTACACTCTTAAAGAAGATTTGAAGCAAGACGATTCGGACGTCAATCTTGACCTAGTTATGAATAAGATCGACTGCTGACTGATTTTGAGGCCGGAATCAATAATGATTCAGCGATGATAATGACGATGTCGAATAGCCCATTGCTGCTGGGCCCAGACCCCCCAAAAAGAAAATTCGAAAAAAAAACTTGCTAGAGATACTTTAATTCTTGACTGGAGTGGTTGGCTACAAAAGTGAAGCCCCCCAAAAGTTTCCCTTGTTTTGATAGCCAGGAAACCGGGTCAGTCAGTGGGTGTGTCCCACGATTTGCCTGTAGGAGCATCACTTTAGCTTTTTGATTTCAGAAGAATTTGGTAGACTTTTAACGAGAAACAAATTTATTTGCTGCACAAAAGCAAGCAAAAAGGATGAACATAAACTCTGGCCTGAAATAAAAACTGCCTGTTTATCAAAAAGCAAAGAGGAGCCGACAAGAGGTAATCATCACCACAGTGTGTGTTGGGGGGGGGGGGGGGGGGGGGGGGGGGGGGGGGGGGGTGGCTCAGTGGCACTTGGCAAAGCATTGTGTTGAATTCCACACAATAAGCCCAGTACAGTAATTGTTTTGTTTTTCCCTCGTAGTAGAGACAAATCTTTGGAGGTGAGCCTTCAGTTTAAAATTGAAGTTTGGGTTGTTTTTTGCTTCACTAATAAAAGTTGATTATTTAGTGTGCCCATACCATTCAGAATGTCTTTTATGGGTTTTTTTCTCCTGAATGGTCTTCAGTACTTTGTTTAGACTTGGAAAATCACTCTGTGCTCCTAATCCATGTTGTTCTGTGGGTACAGTGAATTTAGGGAAAATTGTTTTAGCACTGAGAATACCAAAGTACAGTTAGTCTGTTCGTTTGTTGTTTTTTTTCCTCGTGTACCAGTTCACTATATGTGGGGGGAAATGGCTGTTTTGGATGGAGTGATGTCTTTGAATTTTTTTCATTATTTTTACAGAATAGATAAGTTAAAAACAAATTTTCTATTGAGGTTTCTTTATGGCAAGTGTGTATGTGTTGCGGAGTTACCTCTCTTGGCATGGTATTCTCATAGTCATATAGCACAAAGTCATGCGGTAGGCAGAGGGTTAACAAGACTATCAGTACCTTTCATGCAGTGGCTTAGTCAAAAACTTAAAAGGTTGCAACGGACGTGGGTTCTAAACAGCTCACCTAAACAGCTCACATGACAATCGTCTCTACCACCATGATTCACTGAGAAGTCCGCATGGCAGAGTTTGCAGTATGCATGGGTCGCACCGAGTCGACTTTTGACGATGCAAGGCCACTCCTCCGTGTAAGCTAGTTTAAAAACTTGTGCAGCAGGCCGACGTTTTTTCTTTGGACAAGTTGGTGCATCCGATGATTTTCGTTTTCTCGTCCGAGTTCGTTTTTCTTCATCTCCCGATTCGCTACTGCTGCTGATATCCGCCATTTTTTTCAGAGAAAGTAACACGAACGCATGCGCAGTCACTTTATCGCCCGTCTGTCGTCTGCTCGTGGAAGCAGACGAAACTGCGAATGGCACAAGCGAAAATAAGTGCGTGGGCAATTTTGTGTTTTTTCCGTAGCAACATTAACGCTGCCGTAGCTCCGTAGCAAAGCCTTATTTTCCGTAGCTGCTACGGCCAAATCGTAGCAGTAGGCAAGTCTGTACTCTGAATGAACAAAATCAAATATAAATTTGAAGATATTATAGCCCTGGGTATAAGAAGAAAACATACCAAAAATTCAAGGATATCTCCACAAATAAATGAGCACTGATCAAATTAGTGAACCTACCGCAAACCTACCGCAAAAAGTCAAATTTTGCTCCGGCACACAGAAGTACAAACTGATACAAAATAACGGCAGTCAAGGGGTTAAATTCAGCAGAGAGTCGGTCTGCACTAGCACTGGATTGGAACAAACACCAACAAAATCAAAAGCTGCAGTGGGCCAAGTCATACAATAGAAATCAGTGGCTGGTGCTGGGCCATCTGAAAAATGAAAGTCAATGGTTCAAGTGAATGAACCTGGAAGCAATAAATCAGTAACCCCAACTGAACAAATCTTGAGAAGAAAATCAGTGGCTGCAATGAGTGAACTTGAAATAGTATATCAGCTAAAGCAGAAAGGCGAGTATGGAACTGGAATTAGTGGCTGCAGTGAGGCGAATCATGGTAACAGAAGTCAGCGACAACAGTGGGGTCAGCTTTTCAATGACTACAGTGGGGCAGTTCTAGGAAACAGACAGCAGTGGGTTTTTAAAACCTACATTGGGGCGAATCTTGGAAACAGAAGTCAGTGACTGCAGCAAAACCATTTGACTAGTATACAAACTTCCGACTGCACAGTAATACACCCAAGCAGCGCCCACTTCATTTGTTTTCCGTAGCCATTTTCAGCACCGACGATTCAGTATGTCCACCTCATCCATCCATTCACTTTTCCCACTTGTTTTTCTTCAGGTCATTGTCGATCTTCCATGACTCTGCTTCGTCGTTAATCAACTTCATTTCTAACAAATATAAAGCACAATGATATTGTCTTCATGCATTGAAAACAAGACGGCAGATTTCAATAGAAGTGGCGCAAAAACCTGAATCGGAACACAGAACGTGCACATGGAAAAAAAATTTGCTATACGGAATTCCGTATCAATACGGAAGGTCTCCCACCCCTGATAAATTGGAAGTACAATGCACAATGTGTCTGTTATGGTGCACAGTATTTCAATACAGTGCTCTGTATTTGTTCACCCCACCCTTCCTTTTGAAGTGCCCTGTATCCCCCCCCCCCCCCCTCCCCCCCCCCAAATGCTCCTTTAGTTTGCACAGCTGGCTTTTACCAGGAAATCAGTTCTCGGATCAAGTTTCATGTATTGAATTACTGCACCTTAAAAAGTTTGCTGTGGTCACATGCCAAATGCAAACATTATAATTGTCCATTCCTTAAGAATTGTCTTGCAGGAAACACAAGTGCTTCTTTCCTGTATCTGTACACATTAAAAATGCTGTGTGTACAGTCGCAGTCGTAAGCAGACAACCCTTTATACTGCCTTGGTGTACTATTAAAAGTTTTTTTTTTACAGGAGAGTACAATTCTGATTTTTTCATAGGCTGGGGTATAATGGAGGGAAGGGCATGTTCCATCTTCATGCAGTTTTTTGTAAAAGCAGAGGGAGCTGGCAATTAATTCTCCATTGTATTAACCAATCATGCAGCCGACACAGACACTGAGACAGGTATTACATTCCTGATCTTGCTGTAGACATGTTCTTCCATAGCTGGCTTATTGGGCAAAAATTCATGCTCTCTTGCAAACTCTCGAAATGATTTTGCACAAGTGTCAGCAAGCTTAATTTCTTTTTGGTCAAAGCCCTCGAACTGGCAGCACGGACGCCAGCAAGACTCTCCACATGGGCAATTACCGCACAAGAACTGCCAGGTCTATAGTTTTTGTCTGCCCCCCCCCCCTCCCCTCCCAATGCTTTTGCATTCGCAACTTGCACAATAACTGTGAGAGTATGTGTAACAGTTGCTGATGTTCCATTAACCTAGCAGTTGTGTGTGATCATCTATTCAGTCAACCCCCCTCCCTCCCCATCGATCCCCCCCAAGACTGCTCCCGTTGCTTGATTAGCAACTACTTTCGGCATCCATTCCAAATGCTTGATAACTCCGTTCAGTCATTCCATTCGATCCACCACACCCCCAAGTTCCTTCCTGAATAGTCTTGATACACCATCTGTAGTCTGCTCTTCCACAGACACAATCTTACCAGCTGCCAACTTACCCATGTGGCATATCTTTTCCTGGAGGCGGAGACTCCACAGGCTGACAAAGCATGCACGTTCTTCAAACCCTGCACAGCTTTTATGGCCAGTGGCACGCCAAGCGCCTCAGCCTGTAAGGAGGACAAGAGGGGTCACTATACCACGCACAAGCTTTGGGCAAAAAATGCATCATGTGCCAGTCTCTCTCAGCAGACGCCCGGATGGCAGGTCATCTTCTCCCAGCCAGTCCACCATTCATCACAGCCGACACGCACTGCAAATGCTCCGCCACACCAGGGCCATCCCCCCACGTTTCTCGCAAACACATTTTACTAGATGTCACTACACACAAAAAAGAAAGAAAATCTAATGGTACGCTACATTGGGCCTGTTCTCTTGTCGGGACTCTTCCAGAATCAGCCACCTTCCCATTCGCCAGATGATCGATCACGTACAGCCAATTCCCAGTCACCCACGATAAATCACTTTTCTCTCAATACAAATATCCATTAGCACTCAGTCCATCATCATCCCGAGCGCTCAATCAATGCATCTTCTTGAACAGGCTCAAACTCTCCCAAATCAGTCAATTTCTTTTTGCTCCTGAATAAGAACCTCTCAAATGAACATCACATTTCTTTGTCAATGAAAAGGGGGAGGGTGGTTTCATAGTCCTTACACACTAGCCATTCTTTTCATGTGTTCAGCCGAATTGCTTCTCATTTCAAGAAAACTCATGTCATTTGCACATATATTTACTGGAGCAATCTTCTAGTATGCAGCATGTTATTTTCTGGTGGGCAGCACCTTTTCGTTTTTGTGTGGATGCGTTTTTCTTCTCTTTTACAAGCTCCTCCTACTAGTTATGAGTAGCAATGGTTGTTTAATTTCCTGCTGCTACTATGCTGTTACAGCAGACAAATTCACCCTAAACCTCTGCCTTTCATCACCACAAATATTTATCTCTGCAAGGAAGACTTATCTATGGCCAAGATTTCAGGTAATGAAAAATTTCCAGTCCAGAATTTTAAGAGGGTTACCATTTCCGTTGACCAGTCCCCATTGTACCCTATTTGCTAGATTACGGCAGTCCAGACAAACAGTTGTCTGTATTTGTTTGATAAAGGCAGTTGTGACACTCATTTCCTTCATCAAATCCCGTTCACCATTCTGCAAGGTACTTTCTCACCATCGAGAGCTACTTCATTTTACAGAATTCCAAGTGCGAGTGGTGCGTGTGGCATGTGTGTGTGTGTGTGTGTGTGTGCAATTGTAAGAAATCAAGAACAGCACCAGTCCGATTTTATTCATTGCCTGTTTACCTCATTTCAAGTAGATTTTCTAGTTGCAGGACATGCTTTTAATTCCAATACCGTTTGGGTGGGTGACCAAATAGTGACATGACTTGATCCTGTGGGCTTTCTGGTTAAAGGTTAAGTTGAAGAGTACCGTCAGGTCAATTTTCAGCCACAGTTTGTGGTCTTGCACTAGATGGACAGTTAGGGATGTGGTAGGGGACAGGGCAGTCAGCAACTGCAGCTCAAGCTAAAATACAGAAATATTAAAATAGCCTGTTCTGCTCTGAAACCGATTCAACTCTGGAAGTTTGTAGCTTTACACACTTTTTGATGTGTTCTGGTTTTTCTGATTTAACAGTCATTCAACATTCATTACAACTAGGCATTGTAAAAATCAGCTCATTTTCAACATGGCACGACTGGTATGGAAAGACAAAAAAAATCTTTACATTCTGCATCTCTTCGAATCCGAGACCAGTTGTCTTAATCCAACCTATGCAAAGCATGTAGAAGTTGTTCAAGAAAGCAGTTCGCAATGCCAAGTCAAAAGCTGAAACAAGGAGACGGGCAACACAGTGGGTCTGCCCTCCAGGTATATTATCAATTAGCTTTAGATCAGCCAGACGGGAAATGGGAAACGGGGACAAACGGCAGGGGTGTTAGTGGGGGTTCACTCTTTTTACTTCATGAAAGCCAAGAATGCTACGCAACCATTTCATCAGATAAGATAATGTTGCTTATAGCCCAGCCGACCGCAGAGGGCCACATCAGGGCTGTAACCATTTCATCAAGAATTCAAGTTTTCATCTTAACTCAAACCATGCACACTTTGTGATTGCAATGATTATGAGGTGCATTCATGTCCTAAACCGTTTTGTCAGTGACAGCAGAATGCGTTACCTTTGACAAGAACCTTTATGTATGCCGACAGCCCTTCCAACCATTTAAACTTTTAAGCTTTCCCCATCCCCTTTCACACCCACTCAGCACACACACACACAATCACACACTTCCATATGAACAGGAATATTCCAAGATCTTATTTCAGAACAACCTATAAACCAAATCGAATACATAGCAAGAGCGACACAAAATGAATTGAAAAAACACTAGTTTCACATCTGAAATCAAAAGTAACCAGAAAACTTCCATTTGCTGCTTTTTTTTTTTCCACACTCAAACACTGCACACCGACACAAACTCTACATTATTGAAAAAACAGTCAAAAAGGGGTTGGGTGGGGCTCCACATAGTTAAATGGATAACATTCTTCTTTCGTGTGAAGCGACTATTGCCTCAAGAACACAAAACTTCCATCAATTTATACACTTGGCAATATCTGGGCCGATACATTTACTGAAAGCAGGGGACAATTAAGGAATATAAGCTAAAATGACCTGTTATTGTCCTCATTTAGGTATTTCAGCCATATTCGACAGATCCGACATACAAACACAAGTAGGAAACACAAGTGAAGTTTGTATTTCCAGTTAAATTTCTTTTTCTTTCTTTCTTTTTTTTTTTAAAGTCTCTTCAAGAAGGCCATGAAAATAGAGACAACACAGTGACATTACAAACTTCAGGTTGCCAACACACACAACACTAACACAACATCAACACAACAACATGCAATTTTCCACAGAAGTAGGGGTGGAGCAGGCAGGATCCAGTACACAAAAAATACAAATTTTCCAGCACTTGCCCTACACTTTGTGACAACTATCTGAATACCTTTAGTTTTCACCATATAAACCCTTTCACCTTCATGGAAACTAGTAGACTAGCAACTTGTTTTGAACCAAAAAGCAGTTATATAGCCAGTGGTATTAATGCAAAACCTTGCCATGTCAAAATGGTTGGACTCCTGTCTTCTCTCTTGTCCCCTGTGAAGGAGTGAACTGACTGAAAGGGCAATCTCTTTTCCATTTCTTTTTGTAAAATATTTGCTTTTCATGTTTTGTACAAGTGTAAAAAAGTTCGTTTTTTTTTTTAAAGAAAAAAAAGGAAGATTAAATTTCTTTAAAATGGGAACATTCTAACGATCGATGGTTTCTCGCCATTTTCTTTACTCTCCATTATCATCTTTTATCTTTCACAAAATTCTGAAACTAGGACCATCCATATCATACACAAGTGTGAAATTCACTTTCTTTTACTATTAAAAAAAAAAAAAAAAAAAAATCCCAGCAACTATGCAAAATAAACATGACTGAAAATGCATCATTCTGCCTATTTAAACTGGTAGTTAACTTTCAACGAATTGAATTTTAAAAAAAAACAAAAAACTGCTGGGTCAACAGGAGAAAGCTACAAACAAATGTATTCGAGAAGTTACGCTTTGTCCTCATCATGAGAAACACATCAGTACCATAACTGTGAAAAAAAAGTCCTTATCAAAAACACCAGCATCCTCGACTTTATGCATGCACTCTGATGTCATCACACGCATTGCCCCAAACCCACTCTCCTGACCGTCCTTTCTGCAGTCGTTCACACCAAGCACGACGTACTCATTGCATTCAGTCCTGCCACAATGCATCGTGTCCCATCACACTGCAGTCGTACAGCACATGGACACGCGCCGCATTCTGAATGCACACTGCAGTCGTCCAGGGGAAGGCCTCTCTCTGCAGTCTTTTCCAGCAGCACACGCCTCTCCACAGAGCAGTCTTTCACCATGCATGCCCTCCCTCTCCCTTTCCAAACCATTCTCAGCTGCACTTGGCTCAGACCACCACCAATCCACCACCCTATTCCTGCCCCCCACCCCCATTTTTTTTTTTCTAGATTCTCAGTAGGCTCTGAAGACACCCAACAAAAATAACCCACTATGAAGGAAAGGTATTTGAGAGCAGTGACAAAATTAATATAGGCATTACTGAGAGCAGTAACAAAATCAATGTGTATCAATCTCTTCCCCAACAGAAAATGTCCACAGCGAAGAGCACCCATGTTTCTATCTTTCCGAACAAATGAAATGCTAAAGACCCAAATTAATCTGCTGTTCTTTGATGACATATGAGTGAATTACTTGCATACTACCATACAGTTACTTAAAGATATGGATAGACAATGGCTTAAAATATAAACAAACGAAGAACACATAATACTAAAAAAAAAATTGCTAAAACAAAAGAACAAAGAAAAGAGTCTTTTCCCACACATCGGACATCCATTCCTCCTCACACCTGCTCTCTCTCGCAGTTGCCCATGCGAAAGACTCCACATCCCTCCCTCCCCCACCAGAGAGCGAACTACTGGTAAAGTATCCCTTTAGTTCCATCCCCCACCGCGGCCTGCGTGAGAACCCCAGCCAGAGTAGGCCCCAGAGGTGTTGGAGTCAGTGCCCCACCAGGAATTGCCTGTGCTGTTTTGCTGACCTCCCATGTTACCCCCAAAACCCTGAGTATTGGTCATCTGACTGTTCTGGTCACTGGACCCCCCTGCTGGTTAGGACCTCCCATGCCCCATCCCCCACCAGACAGCATGGCCTGAGCGGCAGCTAACATAGCAGAATTGATCAGATTCATGCCCAGGTTACCAGGCAAGCCATCCCCATTTCCTTTGCCTTGCATCCCCATCAACGCACCTGGACCAGCAGCGCCAGCCCCACCCGCCTTGGGGCCCCCAGACTTGTCAAAGCTCTTGGGAGAGGCGTTGCTGATGTGCACCGACGTGCCCCGCACAATGTGATCCTCCCCACACAGGGACTGGGCCACCTCAGCATCTGCAAAGGTCACAAAGGCAAACGCACGGAAGGGCTTGGGGATGAAGACGTCCACCACCTCCCCAAAGCTGGAAAAATAGGTGCGCAGGTCATCAGCAGTGATGTCTTCTGTGCAGCGTCCCACAACACTTTACGATTCATGATCTGGTTGTTTCCTTCCTGCAACACACACGGTATTCCTACTAAGTCTATATTCAAAAGCAATACCATTTCCAACAACTTTTTGGAGAGTATTAATCACCCTTAAAGTACATCAACTCATTGATGCATACTTGAACATTTGCCCGAATGCAAGTATGGTCACTTTTATTATAGTAAGGGTAGTTTTCATAAATATATTCAGTTCTGCCAGATACACCATGTCAAAACCTAGCAAGGTAAAGCCACTTGCTAAAACCTAGCAAGGTAAAGCCACTTGCTAAAACCTAGCAAGGTAAAGCCACTTGCTAAAACCTAGCAAGGTAAAGCCACTTGCCAACAGGTCACTTTTATTATAGTAAGGGTAGTTTTCATAAAGATATTCCGTTCTGCCAGATACACCATGTCAAAACCTAGCAAGGTAAAGCCACTTGCTAAAACCTAGCAAGGTAAAGCCACTTGCTAACAGGTCACTTTTATTATAGTAAGGGTAGTTTTCATAAATATATTCAGTTCTGCCAGATACACCATGTCAAAACCTAGCAAGGTAAAGCCACTTGCTAAAACCTAGCAAGGTAAAGCCACTTGCTAACAGGACCAACCAGCTATTGGGATGCTTCACAGTTTTAAATTTCCAGTTTACATTATACATATTGCCCACATCCTTCCATTCTGCACCAACCACTTCATTCCATTCATGCCCCAACTAAGGTAACCCCGTAATAGTTCATTCCACAGCGATTCTTTCCTAAAAATCAAGGGGTCAGACTTGGTACCAGAAAATTTATTTCCAAACTTTTCCCAGGGGAACATCAATATTTCGGGGGTCGCCTTTTAACTGGTAAAAAACAATACTGAAAATAATGTACACACACAAGTGCACTATGGCTCACACACAAATACACAAAAAAAAGAGACAGAAACCAAATACGAAAGAGGTGCTGAGAATAAATTCACAATTAAACACTCCTAATTACCCTAAACCTTATTCATTCAAATTCATGTTCCAATGGGAGTGAAGTGTTTGTTAGCTAAAATGAATGAATGTGAGCACCTAACACTGGCAGGGTTTTAACAGTGAAACCACTTGGGATGTCTTTACAGTGATAATTCTTATGGACAAACATGCATCTCTGATGCGTAAACTTCCAATCCGATGCATGGAATTCAGGCCAGTGCGTCACAAAAACTTACCAAAATTTACCATGATGCACTGCTTTTCTCCTGTATGCATGACAACTCTGAGCAGCTGACTGCCTTTACAAACATAAGGATGTCTTACTATATTCTCCAGGAATGGTACCCTGGACTTTGTAAACATGGTAACTCCCAATCCTACTACTTCAGAACTTTAATTTTTCATGCCACCAACTGCAACCTTTTCAATTCAGAAAAAGATGAATTTACCTTTGAATTTGGAAAAGAAACATCGCACCAACGTCCATCGATCATGTGACGTTGAGACATGCACTTGACCTGGGACTCGGGATTGGAGTATCTGATGAAGCCAAAACCTTTGGACTGACCAGTGCGCGGGTCTCTCTTCACCTGTTCAATAAAACAAAATCATTACATGCTGTTGCGTGTTTATACATTTTTAATACATAGAATGTACATGAGTAAATGAAGAGATAATAGCAAAAGGCTACACCATGTTTTAATGCAGGAGGAAAAAAGGAATGGACATGTTCAGGACAAAGAGTTCACATCAAATCAGGCAGAGAAGAATGAAGATTTATAAATAGACAAACCAGCACAATACACGTACCTTAACTGTACCAAACAGGTAACACTTTCATTTTTGCAAATGAAAACTTCTCACATTACCAATTGTCACACTTTCATTTTTGTAAATGAAAATCTCACATTACCAATTGTCACACTTTCATTTTTGCAAATGAAAATTTCTTACATTACCAATTCCACAGATGTACGAAATCTATACATTACCAATTCCGTATGTACGAAATCTACATTCTGTCTACAATAATCACAAGAGAAAATAAGCTCTTGATCAGAACCAATTCCCACAATTAGAAATGTTGTACACTGTTAGAATTTCCCATCAAGGAAAACGTCAGTCGCCGAATCCACAACATAAAAATAATCATCAAATGCTGACTATATACAAGGGATGCACCTACTTTCAAAGTCTTAAACGTTGAAATGAAACTTCAACCCCCCAAAACCAGGTCTAGTCATTTCAGTCAGCGTTACAGCAGCTGAAATGGACATTTATATGTAAAAAAAAAAAAATAACTCATGAAATGTGCAGAACTTTTGTCTTTTAAAAGACATTCCGACTCTTTCCAAAAAGAGAAAGCTATCGAGCGTTTTTAAAACACACTTGTGAAACTTTCTTATGAATGCGTTTTCCACACTCGCTTTAAAAGTCATTCAATATAAGAGCCTCACTTGAAACATTTCTTTTAGATTGTTTTAATATTTTCATTTACAGAGCGAGAATATGCCAGCCATGCTATGCCATTTCTTGTGGTAGATTGTTTTAATATTTTCATTTAGAGCGAGAATATGCCAGCCATGCTATACCATTTCTTGTGGCTGAAGCAGATGCCAGAAAGGCAAGTTAAATAGATCCAGGATGAAGCATGCTGTTTGAGATGTATAAGAAAGAAAACGTACCATAATGACATGCATGTTTTGCTTCATTTTTCATTATTACAGGCATTTTCTTCGTACCAGTACATTTACTGCACTGATCCTTCAACCATTTTGCTTTTTGAATCAAATGTGCATTCTCTTTCACTTTTTTCCCAGAACTATGAACTTAAAATCAACATACAACAAACAGCAAAGCAAGCACCTAAATTTCGAAGACAAGAAACAATGCGAATGCAATGTATCAAATGCAGGCGGACGAGCGGATTTGAAACCTCATAACCTGCAAGGCAACTTAATTATTACTGCCTGCATAAATCACCTCTGAAAATATCTGAAGATTTTGTGCTTCCTTGAGATCTGATACCTCCATTGATTTTGCCATTCTCTATCACTGCGCACAAAGCAAGAAACCTTGCTAGCTGCGAAATATTTTTTTTTAGAGTTCTAAAGCCTTCAGTCCATGTCATCCAGTTGTCTTTTCATTCATCTGAGAGTTCAGCTGCCACATCATCGGCATGTCTCTTTGCTGCAGACATCTTCAATGTATGGTATGACAGCTTACCTACAGACTTTGAAATGTGGTTATGAAGTTTAGTGATGCAACATCATTGAGTTACTGTTGTCTACCCTGAAAATCATCTTCATAATAATACCATCATGTAATGAGAAAGTACTGCTTGGCCAGAATTTCCTGGCATCTCTAAAACTTGTTTGCTTTCAATTTCAATGCTTCCTATATAGGTTGCAAAGATGGCCAAATCATAACAAAAAACGTAACACATCTTTCAAATCTCTGGCAAGTGAAAACAGGCGGGCTATTCAGCTGAACTTCCAAGGACCATTTAAATGACTTGAACTTTCAATTTTAACAGCAGCTTTGTTTACCTGTGCAAGAACCAGATCTCCAAACTGACTGAAGTAGGTCTTCAGATCATCTTCTGTGCTCTTCCATGGCAGACCCAGCACGATCAGGTCAGAGCACTTGTTGGGGTCAATCATTCTCTTCTTGGTGGCCTGGTTTCCAAAGCCATCTTCTCCCTTCCGCTTACTATCTGCTGCCAAACATCACAAATACTAAATCATGTATGAGGTATGTCTTGATAATTTAATAGCACAGCAATACGCGAGTAATAGGTTTCATTACCACTTCATGCAATATTCTAAGAAATAAGTCTTATGAATAAAAACCAATGCTGCTAGTAATGCACAATCAGGGCTATTTTATACACAAATTTTGTAATCTGATGCACAGAATTTCACAGAGGGTCTCGGGGCCACAATTTTTCTTTCATGATTAAAATACAATTTTTTGGCTGTTCAGAACTTAAAAGTTGTGAACTCTTGATGAGATGCAGTGACTCAATTTTGTTCACAAATGGGGACAAGCTGAGGCCCTGATCCTAGTTAGTCTTTACATCAGGTGCGTGATAAAAGTTATTATGACTTCATCAGGGTTCGCGATAACCGGTAATTGCCGGTATTTTACCGGTTGTAAACAGGAAATACCGAAAATTTTCGAAGCTGCCGGTACCACGGACCGATTCTGTTTGCCAGTGACCGATTAGATTTCCGCTGAAAAAAAAAGAAGTCTGACGTGACAATTTCGGAAAGGCACTAAAAGTCATGCGCCTGTACCCACGCACCCACCCCTTCGCATCCCTTCTGACGAACTCTTGTAATCGCCCGACACCTCTTTGGCGCCAACCTCTTTAGCGTGCAGAACAGCAAGCTTTACTGTCAAAGAATAGAGCGTTGCGCTCTTCTCAGCACTACAGTGGCTTCATTTCACAATGACTAATCGGGGCCTAGTCTCCTGGTCAGTGCTACCCTCCCTCCACTCCCAACCCCGGCCCACTGGATGTTTATGCAGCTGATGATATGAGGGTGCTGACTCGCCACTTTGCTGCTGTCATCAATGGCCCCCGCGCACAGGCTGGATTCAGCCAATTCAAGCCCTTGGTGGTTACGGTGGTGATGATAGCTTCTCCATGTCCTGTAGAATCGCCATCCGAAACCTGGCTATACAGTATCCAGACTTTGCCATGCTGGCAAAAATTGCGCTAGCTGTGCCTGTGTCCAGTGTGACAGCTGAGAGAGGATTCAGTGTACAGAACATGGTCAAGACAGAGGGCAGGAGCCGACTGAACGAGGAACGAGTAACAAGACTGATGAGACTCAACATCCATGGCAAATCTCTCAGAGACTTTGACTGCCGTGCTGCTGCCACTCGCTTCTTGGGCATGAAGCCACGCAGGAAATAGGAATTTATTTATTTTGTGTGTGTTTTTTTTCTAGCGCCTGTGTCACTGTCAGTTTGTTGTTCTGCAGGACGGTCATTCGTGTGACGTAAATTCAAGCTATTCTTCTTTCTTGTTCCTACGCTTAGCGCTCATATAGGTCTTTTGTTCAATTTAGATTTAGTTTTGTTGCCAAACAACCCCCCCCCCCCCCTCAATAGTTTCGTTCTGTCACAGTGCGTACCGGTTTTGATTTTCTGGGGACCGATGTTTGGGGGGTTGGTCAAGATATCTCTGAAATGGCAACTCACGGTACCGGTTTTCAAAAATCCTAGCGCGAACCCTGTTCATTCAGCATTTCTTGGAAGTCTCTAAAACGTGCTTTTGTCGAGTTTCGGCCTATGATATTATTGAAACTCTATATAAAAAAAAAAATTTTAAATTAAAAAAAAGTAGCATCTTACTGCCGTGAAGACCTTCAATCTTTAACACACACACACACACACACACCAAGAAAAACAAAGCATGCATGTTTTCCCGTTCCATCTTCCGGACAAGTAGGCTACCATGTGCTGGTGGGAATGGATGACACCAACACAAGCCCTTTTCTTTTGGAAAAATGCACCGAAGCCCAGCTTACTGTGTGCTGGCATGAAAACAACCTAACATTCACTGAATGATTCAGTTACCTCATACACATGTATTGCACGAGTGTGGTCATTCAGGCAACAAAAACAAGTTATGTAATTTACAACAATCTTTAAACAATTTCAATCTTCCATCTTTTTTCTTTTCTTTCATAACTCATGTCACGTATTGCATGAGTGCCATCATTCAGACAAGAAGCACAAGTTATGTAAATTACAACAAACTTTCCATTTCAATCTTCCTTCTTTTTTTCTTCTTTCGCCTTTCCTGTCAACAATCAAGATGAATAACGAGCAGACCATGATTCAACAAGGACAGTTGCAGTTTGTTTGCAGTTTGACCCTGCAAGAAAAGATGATACAAGTATTCAAACTTTCGACCATTTCGAGATTTGTTCCCCGTCACTGGCCATAACCTTTTTTTGCGGTACTTTGTGCACTACAATCAAGTACCACAGTGTTTCTGTTTGCCAACTGCAACAAGTAATTACATGAACATCACAAAGACTGGGTAGCACTGTGGCAACAAACTTGGGGCACAAACCAGCTATGCGAATCTCGAATGATCTTGCCATAATTCAGTTTTTCTTTCACTATGATCTGCAGACTCCCAACATAATCACTGGAACCTTGCAGATTCAGCCAAATGCAGCTTGAACCCTTTTTAGTCTTTACAACAATTACATTATCTGGTATTTTCATCACTGCTGGTGTATCCGTCACTGCTCCAGTCCCAAACAGTTACCATGGTATTAGGCATCTGACACTGCTACTCCCCCGTTCTCTTTATTACCTATCGTCAAAGCGGACCGCTAGGTGATTTTGTCACTATTGTCAGGCGTTTTCAAAACTACTGAACAAACATGGTATGTCTATCTGAGCCAGACTTCGTCAATAAAAAGTAGGCCTAATGTAATCGATAACAACTTGGATTACTAATCTGCTTTAATAACACAGGGAAAATAATCATTTAACTACAGAACAATGTTACTTATACTAGCCAATGATAGACCAAATAAAAGGAAAGATATTGCAATTATTCTGTTCCGATAGTTTACGTCATTTCAAAGAAACTTTATTTCAGCCCACTGAAATGTTCTAAACATTGGAAAGAACATTTGGCAAAAATAAGTGTCTCTTCCGTTTGCTGGTTTTGCTGGTAAATGCATAGGGCCTACAGAACACACATGTACGGACTCGCAAGTATACAAATACTGGCACAGTTCACACACACAGAGATTGCATACTTAAGTATAGTGTGGCATAAAACCTCCTCGGTTTCTGTAGGCCTACCCAAATCTTGCATAAATACTGGATTCTACTTTTAATCTACTCAGTTTTACTTTAATACATGACAATTTGTTAACTGGCAGTTGTGCATTCAGCTCAAATAAACTGGCATCGCGAATGCCAATCCCTGTACAAATTCTTCAAGATTTCAGTTTGCGTGGCGTTTATGTGTACGAGTGTGTGCAAATCTCTGTTGGGTGTGTCTGTGTTTACCACAAGCGTTAGCTCTTGATTGCTCCCCACTCGAAATGTTTCTACCTTAAAGACAAAATTTGCCAAAAAAGCAATTTACTTTAGCAGGTTGCTGGTGTAATGATAGGGTCTACCAAACAGTACGGAAGCATAGTATACAAATCAGGGCAGTTTCACACTTTCGGATTGCTCTCATCAGAAGGGATAAAACCCTCACTCGCTTTCCTTTTGGCCCCAATTTGCAAAATACTTATTTCATTATCACCATTTTAATTTATGCATGACAATATGACTGCCATGTTGTGCTATCACTCCAAACTAACACTGGCTTCGGATTGCCTTCCCTGTCATGTCTCACAGTTGTTTGAGTGTGCGTTTATTGTACAGGTGCAATCCGTTGGGTGTGCTCATGTGTTCAGCAACAAAGTGCCTTTGATGGCTCCCACTCGTAATGCATAATTATCTGCACCCATATCTGGGCGACAGTCACAAACAGTATGTTACGCCTTAGCGAACAAAACAAAAAACTTGACGTAGCAAAAGCCGTCCCGAAGTGTCATATATTCGTCACAATTAGGCCTAGGCTACCTCAGGTGAATATTCTGCAGGGGGTCTATAAAATGGAAACGCCCAGAAAAACGTTCCAAAGCAGAAATGACGATTTCATGCACCGGTTCTAGCCACTGCGATTCAAAACACGGTTTCTTCGCGCAGCTAAAAACGCCGAACTACATCTGTATTGTCGAACATCGCCAGTAGGCGGTACTGGCCAAGCCATGAACAATACCCAATGGGATTTCTCTAACTCTCCTGTATTTATCTCTACTCAAAAGACTGACCACTACCACTGGCCACAATCCCTATGACTACAACCATTGTGGCCTAAATCCTCGCATCTGCCAACACCGGGATTAGACTATAGATACGCTTGCACCTTACAAAAATTTAAACGTGAAGTACGCACAAAACCTTTGAATACCTTGTACAAACTAATACAAAACACCAAAACGTACGCACTTTTAGCAAAGACAGCGATGTACTGATGATTCCCCCAAACTCCGTCCGGGGGATACAGCACTCCGTCAGCCAAACGAATGCCTCTGTACGCGCCGGTCTCAGACTTGTACTTCAGGCCACAGATCCAGGGAACTGTGCAGAAAGTGTGGTCAGCAAGAGTGTGCCATCTGCTTCACTGGGGATTTCGATTGCCTCATCGCCAATATCTTCAGCTACTTGAAGAAACTGCGCCATTTTTTACAGACGATATTAAATCTGCTACCTTACCAAACGTGAAATCGAACAAAAATCCTAACACACGCGTGCCACTTCTGTCCACTTCTACAAGATGGCGTCGGAAAAGAACTGCGCCGGTACTGACGCGAGGCTCGTCCACGAACGACAGTTGCACAAAGAGCGGTTGCACTCCAAAATTAGTTTGCAAGTCATGAGGACAAGCAGAACTCGATTTCAACACTTTCATAAATTGCGCTTCCATTACTGAGGTCTTCAAGAAACAAAACAGACAAACGTACAGAGCAGTTTTGTTTTAAAACTATACGAGTTAGCTGTGGTAGACAGAGACTGTTCAGCTGATGAGAAGAAAGTGGAAGAAAAAGTATGAGTTAGCTGTGGTAGCGTCTGTTTAGCTGATAAGAAGAAAGTGAAAGAAGGAATTTTGCAAGATCAAGATCTCTGTCCGGTCACATCTTTAAGTGATTGTAGATATGGAACTGGGATAATGATTTTCAGCAACGGAACCACGGAGGAGGTGGGGGGGAGGGTGACTAGGGAAAGTTGGATGATGTGCAGAAGAAGGAAGGGGGGGGGGGGGTGAATGAAGGGAAAAGACGGAGGGAAGGATCAAAGAATAATGAAGTGACGTATGAATTGATCTTAAGGACAGTTGCCACACTCCACCTGAGGGGAAAAGTCATCCTCCCCCCCCCCCTTCCCCCCTCCCCTCTCTACCCTCATCGTAGAAGTTATAGGAGGAGGGCCACCGCGGATTGGATGGGTGCCAGGGATGGTGAGGCTGCTTTGTCTGTAAGCAGGCTTTTCCATTCTGGAATACATCTGGGGAAGGAGCTTTTTTGTTCTGCACCATTGATTATCTTTGTATGCTACTGGACAAGACTGTTATACCACCTAACTTTGTATTCCTTTTTTTTCTTGGTCTGCCTTCTTGATCATTACAAGGAAAGTCAGGATGGAATGGTATTCAACGTAAGTTAACATTTGAGCCTTCAGCATAAAGAGAGTCTATCAAATGCTTAATTTCAAATAATAATTCCTCTGTCTGAGTATTTTCATATTGTCACAAACTTTTTTTAAACACTGACTGAAGGAAGTCTGACTCCTGCTCTACAGATGGGGATACTGCCTACCACATTTCATTTTTTTTCTTCTCATTTTTCACGCCATATTCTTTATCTTGTCTGTAGAAGTCCTCACCAATCAAAACGTGTAATTTTTCTATTGTCGTTATTTTCTTCCACTGCTGAATTTGGTGACCTGTTACATGCTGTTCTCTGCATGCTAAAAATATCGCCTGCGTCACTATGCTTTCAGACTAAATTTGGAATAAGAATGAAACAGAAAGAGGGGAGTTGCAGTCAATCATCAGAAATTTTGAACCTTCTCTTTTTTCTTTTTTCTCTTTTTTTCTGTGTGCAGCAGTCGCCGTCAACGATTACAAGATTTAGGCCCGGGTTCAGAAGAGACTTTGCACTGTGGAGAGACACAGAGAGAGAGACAAGACAAGACAAGACAAGACAAGACAAAATTCTTCATTTACGAGGATAATAGATAAGCACTGATGTGCTTTTTTACAGAAAGAGGCTAGAGTGGGTGCGATAAGAGAACATGTTTAGAACAATCTGACAATCAGAAAATTCCAAAGAGATACAAAACAATCAATTTTGAAACACCGGGGGAGGGGGGGGGATAGAAATAAAGCACAAATGGAGGTGGGAAATGCATAATGATAGCCCAGTCGCCACGGGTAGGAGGGGATATTATATGGATAAAAAATCAAGTCATTC
Organism: Conus ventricosus; assembly: GCA_018398815.1. Classification (NCBI taxonomy): domain Eukaryota; kingdom Metazoa; phylum Mollusca; class Gastropoda; order Neogastropoda; family Conidae; genus Conus; species Conus ventricosus. The sequence goes on along the minus strand of CM031626.1, from coordinate 42,805,352 downwards.
CAGCAGAACCGTGAGAGAGAGAGAGAGAGAGAGAGAGAGAGAGAGAGAGAGAGAGAGAGAGAGAGAGAGAGAGAAGAGAGAGAGAGAGAGAGAGAGGAGAGAGAGAGAGAGAGAGAGAGAGAAGAGAGAGAGAGAGAGAGGAAGTCACATAAGAATACAAGCATTTCGACAGAATGACAAGAGGACAGGAGGTAGTAGGAAACACACACACACACACACACACACACACACACACACACACACACACACACACACACACACACACACATACATATACTCATATAAGACATACTTACTAAAACAAAATAACATACATGTGCATTTCAAGCACAAAAACACTTTTTAAATAGTCAGGTACATACATAAGGCAAAGAGGGTGGTGGTGATTGGTGGTGGATTTATGGCGGAGTATGCAAGTACTGGCACATAAGATGGTTGAAATAATGGTGTTTGAAGGTTGATAGGCATTGGTTGTTTGGTTGATTCAGGGAGCGAGTTCCATTGACAGGAACCTGAATATGTTAAACTGGATTTGAATAAGTCAATTCTAGGAACAGGGACATGAAGTTTGGGTAGAGTCCTTGAGGAATTTATTGAGAAAGAGAGAGAGAGAGATGTTGAGTTATCAGGCTCTTTTCAGGCGCTCACTAGCTGGAGATGCAAGGAGAGAATGGCATAACAGTTTCAAGGGCAGGCATTCCAGTCACGAATGGTTCTGCTAACTTGGCATGATTAGAACTGATGTGGAAGCCTCACATGGAGTAGGAATCCACAGGCTGGTGTCTGGGAGGAAGAAGGAGCTTTGCCGGTAAGAAAGGAATCAATACTGACTTTACCTTCATAAACAGTTTTTGGCTTCGCTTTGTGTTAGATCACGTCAAATCTTCACTTCTAAGAAGCCGATCATGATTTTATACATCATGATGCTTTGGTAGTGGCATGCTGGAACATACGCCAATCTGGGAGGCCCCTTGAGATGCAGCTGTGGAATATTTCCATTTAAAGTCTCGATTAATTCAATTTCGAATAATTTCTTCTGTCCATGATAAAAGGTGTTTCCCGTGGAGTTTGTACTTGGTGAGTATATTTTCTGAAAACTCTCGGAGCAACCCCTCGGATTATTGATGAATATGTTCTTATTGAAGGGGTGGTGTGGAACCAATAATTTATTCTCAAAAAGGAACAGCTCAATAGGTGGCGCTGAATTCAAACTTTTGATTGGATAAGAGAAAGCGTGTTGCAGGGGGGGGGGGGGGGGGGGGGGGGAAACGCTTGGGGCCTATGACGTACTCCCACAATTCCGTTCGTCCCTCCTCATAGCATTTCTTTTCGTTAGCCTATTTGCTTTTGTCATTGTTTGTTTGGTTTTTCTAAGTGTTTTGTTATTTTATTTAGTTTTAAGGGAAGGGGCGCTAGTCGGACATATTCAGAAGTAAAATGTCTCATTTGACTGGAGTGGCGATTAATCACCACTTCCTGATGTCCTCAAATTTCGGTGAAAATCCAAGCCGTTTTTTTTTTAAAAAAAAAATTCTTTGACTCGTTGCATTATTTATATGATCAATATTGCCTGCCATGGAAAAAGCAAAGCAACCTGCTGAAAGTGCCGGCGAAGAAAGATTTATAATTACCACGAAACTAGAAATCGGTGCCAGCCGAAATAGCTCAGTTGGGAGAGCGTTAGACTGAAGATCTAAAGGTCCCTGGTTCAATCCCGGGTTTCGGCACGGACAATCCGGTGGTTGGCACGAACTTTTTTTTTTCCCCCTCCACTTTTATTCATTTCCTCCTTTAATCTAAACATTAAGTGGTGATTAATCGCCACTCCAGTCAAATGAGACATTTTTCTTCTGAATATGTCCGACTGGCGCCCCTTCCCTTAAAACTAAATAAAATAACAAAACACTTAGAAAAACCAAACAAACAAGCTCAAGACGAACTATCCACAAGGGCTCAATGTGTGGGTCTGAGTGACCAGAGAAACGGAGGATGATGGAGTTGTGCACGAGAGAGCGAGAGAGAGAGAGAGAGAGAGAGATGATGTCACAATGTCACCTATGGACGTCATTTTTTCTATTGCGTCACTTGTTGTCATGCGGCCTGAAGAAGAGCAGTGGCTCGAAAGCTTGCGCTTAAACAGACGGTGTTTTGTGTTTTTATGAATTTAATTAATCTAAACATATATTAGGTCAAGATAAAGTGATATGCACTTTTCAAAATCAAAGGATTTATAATCTTTTAAGCCTCGGTTACACCGGACCCGAATCAGCTGCGAATCCACCCGAATACACCTATTCGGGTGCATTCTGGAGTATTCTGTTCTCCCTCCTCGAATGAGCAAAAATTCTGGAGGGATTCTGGAACATTCGTGGAGGGATTCGGCTCGTTTTGAAATGTTCAAAACCAGCCGAATACCCTCCTGAATACTCCCGAATGTGGCCCCGACAAATTTCATTCGGGCCACATTCGGGAGGTAATCGGCTGGAATTCGGATGCATTCGGGGAGGCATTCGGGACATTCTTGGCAGATTCGGGTGTATTCGTATCATTCGGAGAGTACGGTCCGAATCATCAGACCCGAATAGCACGAATAGAGCCGAATCTGCCCCGAATGCCCGAATGCCTCCCCGAATCCATCCGAATCGTCACCCGAATACAGCTCGCGAATATAGCCGAATAGGCTATAAATACGCGTGCAGGGGGGCATTTGTCTCATTTCGCCTGTTGCAGCCGACGTGATAACATTCTCGCCATGCCTAGAACCAAGACCACCAAGACAAAGATTTCCACTTTTCATCATCCACCTCAAGAAGAGATGTCCGACCAACTGGAAATGGACCTCCTTGATGAAGACGATAGTGATGTCTCCGAGGAAAAATCAGTCGCCCCTTCCCAAAGCCAGAACGCCCACAAGAAGAAAGACAAAACGGTCAAGACCACCCCAACTACCGACACCAAAGGAAGGGCAAGACTCCCAAACGCCTGAAGTTCACCCAAGCCGAGCAGGAGGCTCTTCGTGACTGGTTGTATGAAAAACCCCATCATCTGGGACAAGGGCGACGCGGACTACAAGGACAACGACAAGCGTGAAAAGGTGTACAGGGTCAAGGCGGCATCATTGGGCATTGATCCAAAAGGCGTCAAGTCCTGGTATGAGGGAATGCGCACAAGATTTGCCAAGGCCATCGAGAAGAAGTCAGGAGATGGGGCCAAGGTGCTGCCGCCTGGAGAGCAGTGGATCACCGACAGCTTACAGTTCCTGCTTCCTCATGTCCACCGGATGCGTGGAAGGACTTTGGGGTCCCTCAAGTTGAAGGCGAAGGGTCCACGAGTAGCGCCATTGACGTCCAAGGCAACTTCCCCACCGACAAGCAACGAAGAAGTGGAAGAAGAAGAAGATGAAGACGTCGCCGCCCATGAATTCGACAACACTGACTTGGAGGTTGTGGCCTCTACAGCCACTGCTCCTCCATCGTCAAAGAAGAGAAAGCATCAAGAGGCCGTCAGAAAACTTCAGGAGCAGCAGCGATCGTCCGCACAGCTTCATCAGCAAGTGCAGCAGCTGATAGCAGTCCCACCTCTGGGTCAGAAGGCAGCGTATGGAAACTGGCTGGCTGCAGTTTCCAGAGAGGTCCATCCTTCAATCTGGTACCAGTTCCACCAGTGGTCATCTGAAGGATGTCGCTACTTCCTGCAAGAATCGGAACGTCTCAACAAACAGCCGTTTGTGACGTCGACGCCAGCCAAGCCTCCTGCTACTTCAGGTCAAGAGCCACCAGTGCAGCAGCAGCAGTTCCAGCATCCACCAACGCCACAGCAGGCAGGGCAGCTGTGCCAGCTGCAGATTCCACCTCCTCCATCGACTCCTTGTCAAAATTCTGGCAACGACAGCCAAGACCTCTCCTTCGGCTCGGTCATGAGAGAAGCCCTGAACCTCAACAGCCAAAACTGTGCCCAGCTGCCCTGAACGCAAAAAAGGAAAAAAAAATTATTCATTTTTATTGTGTTTCTTACAGCATATTGGATCCGATTCGGGCCCCATTCGGACGATTCTGGGGCATATTCGGGTGATTCGGTGTCGTATTCGGCGCATTCGACCATATTCGTCCCGATTCGGGTCGATATTCGGGTCGCCATTCGGCTCTATTCGGTCGTAATCGGGGCATTCGGGCCACATTCGGCGCTATTCTGGTCGAATGCGGCTCGATTCTGGTCACTATTCGGGTTGGCATTCGGCTGTATTCGGGATTCCCAAAATTAATTCGTGTCGATTCTTGGCGATTCTGCTCTGATTCGGGACCCATTCGGCTCGATTCGGGAAGCTCGCCGAATCAGAGACGAATAGGTCCCGAATCCACCGAATCCATCCGATTCAGCCCATATTCGGACAGAATCGGCCCGAATTTATTCGGGAGTATTCGGTTCCGGTGTAACCGGGGCTTTAAATAGAAACAAACTGAACTAACAACTTGATGTACAACCTATATAGCAGTGAATACTCGAACTAGAGGTTAATCAGATCTCGATCTTGCAGTGCTGATAAGTAGACGCATTCAAAAGTAAATAGTCATTACAAACATGTTCGTATCAAAGAACAGCCTGAGTTAAAACGCCTCTCCAAGTTTAGTTTGCGAGTGCTCATTTTATGTTGTACTTTTCTTTCAGTCTAAAAATAATGATATATTAACTTGACGTACCAAACTGAAAAGTGTTTCAAACTACAGAGTCCTACCCCATCATGTTATACTCATTGAATTTGAATTCTAATCAGGCGAAGACTTGATCTAATGTCATTCTGTTCTCACGGCATATCAAAACTTTCTTTTCATATAACTGTTAATGATATTTCATATTCTGCATGTTAAAGTGAGTACACAGAAGGTAGCCTCATCATTGTGTTGGGCCGACATATGTATACATAGATATAGATAGATGTATATGTGTGTATATTCCTGCCATAGGCCTATATGTTTACATAGGTATACATACATATCCATCATTGTGTTGTAAAATTCCGTCATTGTGTAATGAAACACACACACACACACACACACACACACACACACACACACACACACACACACACACACACAACTGTCTCTGTCTCTCTCTCTCTCTCTCTCTCTCTCTCTCTCTCTCTCTCTCTCTTCTCTCTTATATATATATATATATATATATATATATATATATATATATATATATATATATATATATATATATATAATCAGAGTTAAAAAGCCACTCAGAACGTTAAAAGTGCTCGACCGTGTAGGGAGCGACATACCAGTTTAAAATAGGATTTTTAATTCTTTCCATTTTAAAATACTATTTTTAAACTATATAATATAATATATATATATATATATATATATATATATATATATATATATAAATCCTTGAATGGATCCTCAAGCATAGGCTCAAAGATTGTCCCCTATATTTCATACTGTTTGCATAATGCTTTTAGTTTTTTAGCAACTTTTTTCTTCTCCACACTTTCCTTTTGTTCCATTTTACTACCCTTTGCTGGCTGCTTTGGGGGTGCTGTTGGATTCTTTTTTGAACCCTTGGTGATGAGAACACCACAGAATTATGGACTTTGGTGTGTCTCTATTTGACACCAAGGGCACAGACACAATCAGCCGTGTCTCCCTGATGAGTCCGATCCAGCGGACGAAAGGCCTAGGTGCAGGCAATACAACTAGATCTGTCTTCGAAGGGGAGTACGATGGTTCCCTCAGGCAGCTAGTGAAGGGTTTGTCATATTTATAATATATTCCCCCCATTTTCTTGATCTTTAAATTTTTTTTTTTTAATAATAAATAAAATCTTTGCCAAGTCGTTACTATAATGACTGAAGAATTGTTAACCTGCACTTGTTTTCTCCCACTATTTAATTGTTCAGCTATATATATATATATATATATATATATATATATATATATATATATATATATATATATATATATATGTTGTGTTGTGTGTGTGGTGTGTGTGTGTGTGCAAACACTCTTTGTGCGTGTGTGTGTGTGTGTGTGTTGTCATTGCAGGGTGTGCTTTTTTAGCCATGAATGAACCGTTGACTTACAGGGTGAATTCAAGGTTTGTTCAAATTGGTGGAAGTCTGCGCTCTTTCGAGTGCCCCCAACCCCCAAGCCCCACCCCCTCCCCTCCTTTTTCCCACTCTTTGACTCATCCGTACTCTATCAGAGGCCTTATTGGAGCCATGTGTCAAGTCAGTTCCCACCATTCCCACTTCACCCCTTTACACACACACACACACACACATACACACACACACACACACACACCACACACACACACACACACACACCACACACAACCGAGTAAATTCTAAGGTCTGAGAGCACTCAGAATTTATGCTGTGCGGTTTAACCGGTACGTATCGTGTACTCGGTTTAAACGAGTGGCAGTATGGTTGACGAGAGCCGGTAGCCTATACGGACAGTCCGTATAAACGAAACAAAGTAGGAAAGGAAAATAGCTTTTCCGCGAATTCAGTGACCCTTCTGCAAACTGCGTGAGTAACAGGAAGGCTTTTAAGTTTTACACAATAATAAGGCAAAATCGGACATTTGGAGTTACTTTGGTGTCAGGAAAAGAAAACAAGAGGCTAAACAGGTATGTAACTTAGCGTGTGTGTGTATGTGACATAGGTTTTCACGTTTGATTTTACAGATCGTCTTTTTATTTAGCTTTTCGCATTTATGTTTTCCGCAAATTCTTAATCCTAAACCGTTTATATTCTGTTCAATATTGTAAGCACATCGAGTTTTTGTATTCTTAAGGATGATTTTTTTATGAAAGAAATTATTCTTATTCTTACTCTTATTATTGTTATCGTTGTTAGTAGTAGTAGTAGTAGTGTAAGGGTGGATGGATGGATAAGGAGGGCAGAAAGTGTAGGAGATGGGGAAGAGAGAGAGTTGACACATCAACTTCCACACCAACACCAGCTCGTTGGTTTCCTCTCTCTTTTTATTTTAAATCATGGTTGGATCGAACCAACCATACCAACCACCGACCTCAGGACAGTGCGTGCTACACGCTATGGCTCCACGTTTCACATGTTAAGCTTACACCCCAGCCCAACAATGGCAGTTGCTTTTCAGCCCTTTACATTCACAAACACCCGAATGACAGAACTAGCGTCACAGCCTTCACCACACTCTGCTCAGTGAAGAAAACATCTCAGAGCCAGAACGCTGGCAGTATATAGGCCTCCCCCCCCCCCCCCCCCCCCCCTTTGAACGAAATCTTTCGAGAAAGTCTTTTGTGGCCTGAGTCACAATAGAACAACTACAAGCATCTAAAGTGTTTAAACTCTGGCCCTGGTGGGGCTGCTCTTGACCAGACACTCTATCCCCCATGGCCCGACAACCAACAGGGCCGACCGCCATGTAAGTGGCTGGGTCTGGTGCCGGTGGAGTGCAGAGGAACTAGACTCTTTAGACTGTACCCAGGGCAAAATCCAGCACCCCACATGAAGATGTTTACCCTAAAATGTCAAGTCCACCTCAGCAAAGACAACACCAACCACGGCTCCACAGTCTCCCGGGGCTGTCCCTCGGCCTATACTCAGTCTACTGGACCAAACCATCCAGACCAGCTATGGTCTAAGAGAGGTGCAAGAGCTTCTCAGCAAGGGCAACACCAATTACGATGTGGCTGAAGTCCAATGGCTGTCTCTTCAAAACCAGTCTTCCCAAACCAGCCATGGGCAAATTGTCTGCTAAGTGACCAGCCTCTTAACTGGCATTCCAACCTACCAGCTAGGTTGCCTCTCACTGCGATTCTATCCCGCATTTGAGGGGTTAACCACTACAAACTCTCCATTCTCAAAGGTTGGGCAGAATCGTACCCTTTACAGTGGTAGTTGTTGTGCTTGTTATCGCCGAGTGGTGGGCTATTATTCGATGGAGTTCATCCAGAAATATCAGACAAACCGCAGACGAGATCGCAGAGCATCAAGCTAACTTTATTTATTCCTAAACGGCATGCGCAACGTACAAGGGAAGTAATCAAGGAATAGAGAGGTGGACAATACAATAAAGTAAAGGTTGTCTTTCTTTACACAACACCTTCCCCTTTAGGTAGGTTTACTTTACATATTTCTTAAAGCTTGGTCTGACTGTCCTCTGAGGGTACTGTAGGCACCACAATGTTTTTCGCTTTTTTTTTTTCTTTTGGTTTTCCTTGGTGAAATAATGAACGCAACATTTCTGTCTGTAAATCACAGTCAGAATGAGATACTTTGGCTTGATGGTTCTGCGTAATCAAAATCTTGTCTACATGCACATCTTGCTGTGTAGGGCACCATTTTCAAAGTTTTGAGTCCAGCTTCTTGCTCTCCTTTTTTTCTCTCACAAACTTGTCTGCCATTCTAAACAAAAGGAACACACTCACATGACTAGAATAGGGGCCATTACAAGCCCTTTCCGAAAATAAAAAACACCACTCAATCCTATGTCACCAAAAAGATGACAACCATACGACTTCACGCCGTAGGTGTTACACTACACACAGCACAATGGAGACACCTTCTTACACTACACACAGCACAATGAAGACACCTTTACATACACACAGCACAATGGAGACACCTTCTTACACTACACACAGCACAATGGAGACACCTTCTTACACTACACACAGCACAATGAAGACACCTTCTTACACTACACAGCACAATGAACACTTCTTACACTCACACAACACAATGAAGACACCTTCTTACACCACACACAGCACAATGGAGACACCTTCTTACACTACACACAGCACAATGAAGACACCTTCTTACACTACACACAGCACAATGAAGACACCTTCTTACACTACACACAGCACAATGAAGACACCTTCTTTAACTATATATAATATGATGCACTACACTGAGGACTAGACCTACGTCACCAAAAAGGTGACAACCATACGACTTCACGCCGTAGGTGTGTTACACAAAACACACACACACAGAAGATGTAGGAACCGGGCCCTTCATCGGAATCTGGCCGGTTTCGCCACTGCACGGCCAGAAGTGTGATGATCGGAGCGCCCAGGTCTGATGGCCTCCCAAGAGGTTGTGGTGATGGCGTGGCAGGTGATGGGTCACCTGCTGTTGTGTCTGGTGCAGGCGGTGGCCCCGATGCAGGGAGCACCTGTGGCGGTGGCCCCGATGCAAGGAGCACCTGTGGCGGTGGCCCCGATGCAGGGAGCACCTGTGGCGGTGGCCCCGATGCAGGAGCACCTGTGGCGGGGGCCCCGATGCAAGGAGCACCTGTGGCGGTGGCCCCGATGCAGGGAGCACCTGTGGCGGTGGCCCCGATGCAGGGAGCACCTGTGGCGGTGGCCCCGATGCAGGGAGCACCTGTGGCGGTGGCCCCGATGCAAGGAGCACCTGTGGCGGTGGTCCCGATGCAGGGAGCACCTGTGGCGGTGGCTGCTGCTGTAGCTGCTGCTGCGTGGAAAGCAGTGGCACTGCCATGTCAGCTCCCAGCTGCCTCTGCCCGTAGCCAGTTGCTGCAGTGTTGCACCGCAGGTGACGTCTGTTGCGCCGCAGTTCTCCATCGCTGTCTTGATCAGGTACGATCTTGGAGCACACTCCCCAATCACCTCACCCGGACGCTTCCGGTCCTTCTGTCCGTCCTCCTTTATAAGGACTGGATCACCAGGACTAAGCTCTGGTAGGTGATGAGTTCCTTTGTCGTAGCACTCTCTGGTTGTCCGCTTGTAGTTTTCATCACGCCCACGCACGATGTCAGGATGTACAGTGCATGGCATGAAGGTCTCCGGTGGAGCGGGCAAGGTTGTTCTGAGTCTCCTTCCCAGCGCCAGTTCTGCCAGGCTCACTCCCAGTGCAGGTAGGGGGGTGGCTCGGTAGTTGAGCAACGCCAGCTCTGGCTGTTTCTGTTTCAGGATGCCCTTCACCGTCCTCACTGCTCTCTCTGCTTCACCGTTGGATTGGGGATAGTGGGGACTTGAGGAGATGTGAGAGAAGTTCCACTCTTTCGCGAACTTCCGAACTCGGAAGAGCTGAACTGAGGGCCATTGTCGGACATCAGAGTCTCTGGAATCCTGTGTCTTGCAAAACAGCTCTTCAGTTTTGCAACTACTGCTGCTGTCGTGAGACGGGTGAGAGTGTAAATGTCAATCCATCGTGAGTAGTAGTCGACAAACACGAGGTGGTGTTGGCCTCCAACTTCACAAGTGTCTCTTGCGATGTGCTCAAATGGTCTGTCTGGACACTTTGTTGTGATCAGCGGTTCCTTGCTCTGTGACAATTGTTTCTGCAGGCAATTCCTACAACTGGATACTCTGTTCTGTATGTCCTTTGAGATGCGCGGCCACCATACTCCTTGTTTGGCTCTTTCTCGACATTTGACAGTACCAAGGTGACCATGGTGGATCTGCTCCAAGACTTCCCCTCTCATAGGGAATGGGATCACAGTCCTGTCTCCCTCAGTAGAATCCCATCAAATATGCTGAGTTCTCCACGGACGGCAAAGAAGTCCTTGGCTGCTAGTACCACATCTTCTTTGTGATGCGGCCAGCCGGTCTTAGTATATTCCAGCGCATATTTGAGATTCACATCCCTCCAAGTCTCTGCACGAATTCGGTTCATGTACGGGTCGGTCACTGGCCATGTAGTCCTCACCATGCTGATGTGGTAGGCTACATCTTCTTCCAGGTCTGAAACTTCCTCTGTGGTCATTGGACTCCTGGACAGAGTATCTGCTACGACCATGTCCCTGCCTGGTTTGTGCACACACTGGGGCTTAAATCTCATTAACCTGATGAGTAGGCATTGACATCGCAGAGGTGTGTCCGACAGGTCTTTGCTGTTGATCACTGGTACGAGTGGCTTGTTATCTGTTTCGAGTGTGAATGATTCCAGGCCCATCAGATACTGTTCAAACTTCTCGCAAGCCCACACAGAAGCGAGGCACTCATTTTCAATCTGTGCGTAACTTTTCTCAGCTTCTGTCAGTGTTCTAGAAGCATATGCTACTGGGCGTAGACCACCTGCATGTTCTTGGAGAAGAACACACCCCAAGCCATAACTGCTTGCGTCGGCGGAAACGGTTGTTGGCTTGCCTGGGTCAAAGAAAGCTAACGTTGGTGCACTGCTGAGCATTTCCTTGACCTTCTTGAACGCTTCCCTTTGCTTGTGGCCCCAACCCCATGCTGCCTCATTCTTCAATAGGTCGTTGAGTGGCTTCAGTGTCGACGACAGGTGGGGAACATATTGGCCCAGGTAGTTTATCATTCCTAGGAAACTTCTCAGTTCTCCCACGTTTGCTAGCTCCCCCAACTTCTTGATAGCCTCTGTCTTGCTAGGGTCTGGCTTTACCCCTTCGTTGCTGATGACGTGGCCAAGAAATGTGATCTTTGATTTCTTGTACTCACACTTCTCTTCGTTCAATTTCAGTCCCACATCTTTCAGCCACTCCTTTGACACTCTGTAGGAGCTTGTCATGGTCTGCCATTGATTGTGTGTGAAGCAGGATGTCATCGAAGTAGCGTATGACACCATCAATGCCGTCAAGGATTTCTGTCATATTCTCTGGAATATTTCTGGTGCGCTGGATATTCCAAACGGTAACCTCTTCATGAAGAACCTTCCAAACGGTGTGATGAATGTTGTCAGTTTTGCGGAGTCCTGGTCTAGCGGGATCTGCCGAAACCCTGATTTTGTGTCGAGTTTTGAGAACACTGAAGAGTCTCTGAGTTTGTGGATTATCTCCTCAGTTATGGGGATGATATGATGTATCTCTCACGTTGGACAGAGTTGTTCAGTTTCTTCAAGTCTGTGCAGATGCGAACTGCTCCGTTGGGTTTGACGACGGGTACCATACTGCAACACCAATCAGTTGGCTCAGTAATTTCTTTGATAATGTTCTTGTCCCTCATTGACTGAAGTTCCCTTTTCACTTTTTCCTGGAGTGGTATGGGGACTCGTCTGGCGAGGCTAACACTGTAAGGTTGCGCCCCTTCTTTTAGTTTGATTTTAACTTGCCTACACTTCAGGGTGCTGAATGTGGTTTCATCCTCTCTTTGGACCAGGTTCAGCGATGCTGACCTATCCCTGCTGAGGAGGTTTTCTACGTGACTGTCAATGACGTAGATGGTTGTTGGCTGAGATCTGATCGTTGTTTGGAAGCGACCCATCTGCTTCATCTTGCCCCCTGGACTCATTAGGGTGACGTGATCACACTTGGATAGCTTTGGTTTTCCTAGCTTTTCCCAGAGTGTCTTGCTGATGACATTGACATCTGCGCCCATGTCGATTTTGAAGCTAACCGGCACTCCCTCTACTTCCAGCTCTACTCGCCAAACACTAGTGCTAGCTGATCTCACTGCACCTGTCAAGAAGGTTTCTCCTCTTCCTTCCTTCCCAGTGGTCTCTGCTTAACGCACGCTCTGTACTTTCTTCTTCGGTGTCTTGCAAACGTTGGCAAAATGTGATGATTTCCCGCACTTGGGGCATTTCTTTCCCTTGGCTGGGCAGTTCCCCAGTTCGTGAGAACGCCCACACTTTCCGCAGTGTTGTCTGTAGGCACGTGACTGACTGCCTTTGCTACTGCTACTACTGCTGCTACTGCTACTGCTGCTAGTGTAATGCGACTTGTGATGTTGCCCACCCTTCAGGTGGCACACACGGTCTACGTGCTGTCTTGTTCTTTGCTCTGCCATTTCCTGTTTCACCTGTTCATGTTGTCTGGCCAGTGTCATTGCTTTTCTAAGAGTTAACTCACTTTCAAGCTGAAGTTTTTCAGAGAGGTCTTGATCGTGCAGTCCTAGGACTAGCCTATCTCTAAGGGTCTCTTCTTTTTCAGGGAAGTTGGCATGTTGGGCAAGCTCATAAAGGCATCTCACATACTGCTCAACGCTTTCCCCTACTCTTTGGTCTCTGCGGTGGAACGTTGCGCGCTCGTGCATGACGTTTCTTTTGGGTATGAAGTACTCATTCAGCTTTGTCAATACGACGCCATAATTCTTCTGTTCTTCGTCTGACAGGCCAAACTGAGCGAAGATCTTTTCTGCGTCCGCCCCCATCGCGTACAAGACTGAACTCACTTGAATTTCACCTTCCTCTTTGTTCAGCTTCATGGCGATTCGAAACCTGGAGAATCGTTCTTCTTCTTCTTCAGGGTATACAGCCACAATCACCCAATTGATTTTACGCCGTTTTGTGGGGGTTGCGATGAAAGAAAAACAAATTATAGAAAGCGATAGACCTAAAAGTGAGGACAAAAACCTAGTCCTGCTCTAAGTGGGTTCTCCGGCAGGCTACTGTTACTTCACTTTTCGCGCCATAGCAGCCACGTGGAGGGCTAGTGAAACGAGAATGTTCCGGCGGTTTGAAAGACATTTTCTAACAAGGATCGTTTTGTGACGTACCTTTGTTCCAGTGAAAGGATGCTCCAGTATCCTGGGTATCACACTGACACCATGTTCTGTTTGTTATCGCCGAGTGGTGGGCTATTATTCGATGGAGTTCATCCAGACAATATCAGACAAACCGCAGACGAGATTGCAGAGCATCAAGCTAACTTTATTTATTCCTAAACGGCACGCACAACGTACAAGGGAAGTAATCAAGGAATAGAGAGGGGGACAATACAATAAAGTAAAGGTTGTCTTTCTTTACACAACAGTGGTGTAGTAGTAGTAGATAGTAGTAGCAGTAGTAGTAGTAGTAGTAGTAGGAGTAGTAGGAGTAGTAACTTCAAGAATACTTACATAGCACCTTACTTCCCGTATAAACGAAACAGAAAGTAGGAAAGAAAAAATAGCTTATCCACAAATTCAGCGACACTCCTGCGAAATGCTTAAGTAGCATCAGAGACGTCTCTGGTAGCAGGAAGTATTTTAAGTTGCACACAACAATAAGGGAAAATCGAACTTCCGGAGTTATTTTGGTGTCAGGAAAAGAAAACAAGAGTCTGAACAGGTAAGTAACTTAGTATGTGTGTATGTGACATACGTTTTCAGTTTGATTTTATAGATCGCCTTTGTATTGTGCTTTTCGCATAATTATATGTTTTCCACAAATTCCTAATTCTAAACCGTGTATATTCTTTTGGAAAGAGAGGGGGTTAGTTACCACTTAAGACACAGACGGACGAGAGTACAAGACTAGACACGTTTCACGTCACGTTTATATTCTATTCAATGTTGTAAGCACTTAAAGATTTTATATTTTAAGGGATAATTATGTTTTTATAAAAGAAATTATTCTTATTCTTACAATTGTTATCGTTGTTAGTAGTAGTAGTACTAGTAGTAGTAGTAGTAGTAGTAGTAGTAGTAGTAGTAGTGGTAACTTCAAGAATACTTGCGTAGCGCGACAAGCAGGAAGGCTTTCGAGTTGTACACAACAATAAGGGAAAATCGAACGTCCCAAGACACTTTGGTGTCAGGAAAAGAAAACAAGAGGCTGAACAGGTAAGTCAGTTAGTATGTGTGTATGTGACACATGTTTTCACGTTTGATTTTACAGATCGCCTTTGTGTTGTGCTTTTTGCATATATGTTTTCACAAATTCTTAATTCTGAACCGTTTATATTCGATTCATTATTGTAAGCACTTAGAGTTTTTATATATTTAAGGGATAGTTATGTTTTTATAAAAGAAATTATTCTTATTCGTATTCTTGTTATTGTTATCGTTGTTAGTAGTAGTTTAGTAATAGTAGTACTAGTAGTAGCAGTAACTTCAAGAATACTTGCACAGCGCCTTATTCCCCGTTATAAACGAAACAGAAAGTAGGAAAGAAAAAATAGCTTGTCCACGAATTCAGCGACAGTTCTGCGAAATGTGTGAGTAGCAGGAAGTATTTTAAGTTGTACCCAATAATAACGGAAAATCCAACGTCCGGAGTCATTTTGGTGTCAGGAAAAGAAAACAAGAGGCTGAACAGGTAAGTAACAGTGTGTGTGTATGTAGCATGTTTTCACGTTTGATTTTATAGATCGCCTTTGTATTGTGCTTTTCGCATTATTATAGGTTTTCCACAAATTCCTAATTCTAAACCGCTTATGTTCTTTTGGAAAGAGAGGGGGTTAGTTGAAACTAAAAACATGGACAAAGAGAGTACAGGACTAGACACGTTTCACGTCACGTTTATATTCTATTCAATGTTGTAAGCACTTAAAAAGTTTTTATATTTTTAAGGAACAATTATATATTTTATAAAAGAAATTATTCTTATTCTTATAATTGTTATCGTTGTTAGTAGTAGTAGTAGTAACTTCAAGAATACTTGCATAGCGCCTTGCTTCCCATATATACGAAACAGAAAGTAGGAAAGAAAAATAGCCTATACACGAATTCAGTGACAGTTCTGCAAACTGCGCGAGAAGCAGGAAGGCTTTCGAGTTGTACACAACAATAAGGGAAAATCAAACGTCTCAAGACACTTTGGTGTCAGGAAAAGAAAACAAGAGGCTGAACAGGTGTGTCAGTTAGTATGTGTGTATGTGACATATGTTTTTACGTTTGATTTTACATATCATTTGTTTTTATTGTGATTTTCGCATATATGTTTAATATTGAAAGCACTTAGGGTTTTTGTAGTAGTAGCAGTGCACACACACACACACACACACACACACACACACACACACACACACACACACACACACACACACTTCCCTCTCCTCCTCTCCCCTCCCCCACCAACCCACCCAGATACCTCTTCCCCTCGTTCTCCCTCACCCCCACCCCCACCACCACTCTCTCCAACAAACACACACACACACACACACACACACACACACACACACACACACACACACACACACACACACAAGTAATTCTAAGGTCTGAGAGCGCTCAAAATTTATGCAGTGTGGCTTTACCAGTACATTCTCGTGTTCTCGGTTTAAAATGATGGCAGTACGGTTCACGAGAGCTTGTAAACGGACAGCCCATACAAACGAAACATAAAGTAGGAAAGAAAAGTAGCTTTTCCGCGAATTCAGTGACACTTCTGCCAACAGCGCGAGTAGCAGGAAGTTGTGCACCTTCCTGCCTGGCTACTGCTGGAGGGATGGGAGTAGCCGTGACAGACATAGCGGCAACTAACTCCTCCTGATCCTCCCCTGTAGCTTCCAACGGATACCTGCTGAGCATATCCGCATTCACGTTCGACTTTCCGGAGCGATACTTGACGTCGAAATCGAAAATTGCCAGTTGAGCTGCCCAGTGCTGCTCCACCGCCCCGAACTTGGATGTCTTGAGGTAGCTGAGGGGGTTGTTGTCAGTGTAGACAACGAACTTGGCACCTATCAAGTATCCCCGGAACTTCTCAGTGACAGCCCACTTTAATGCCAGTAGCTCCAGCTTCATTGAACTGTAGTTGTCCACGTTTTTTCTCAGTAGGACGTAGCGTGTGGCTGGCATAGCAGATCACTCTCTGTTTCCCATCCTGGACTTGCGACAGCACAGTGCCAACCCCTTCAGACTGGCATCTGTTTCCACGATGAAAGGGAGGCTGTAGTCGGCATATCCCAGGACAGGAGCAGATGTCAATGCTGCCTTCAAATCTTCAAATGCCCGTTGACACTCATGGGTCCATGCCCCACCTAGTCTAGCTGTCTTCCCTGCTGGCTTGGACTTGTTTGCTTCACAGACCTTTCCTACGCATGCATGTAGTGGGCCTGCGATGCGGGCAAACCCCGCTACAAACCTTCGATAATATGACCAGCCGCCGTGGCGAAGTGGTTAGCGTCGCGGACTCCCGGCTGGGAGGTCGTGGGTTCGAATCCTTCTTCTTCTTCTTCTTCCTAAAATACTGGTTCACATCAAAAACGAGTAGGTCACCAGCGCGAACCATCAGAGTCATGTGGGTTTTTCTGCCCCGACCGGCTCCTACCCAGAGTTGAGTTTGCTGCGGACTCAGTTGGGAAGACTTGGACCACACAGTCGAGTTTCATCCACTTAATGGATGCGTTTCTGAGAGTGTTGCTCAAATTCCCTGACCAACACTGCAGGTGCCTGTATCTCTCGGGCCCGGTTGACGCCGGGATATATTATGAAAGGAAGCGTAGAGTACAGCCCTGTCATGTAGTCTCAGACCGAAATGGAAATCCGTAGCATCATCTTAATCATCCTCATTCTCATCGATCAGCATAAAAAAAAAATGTCTCAGATTCTGTGGCCCTTCATGCCCTGCTCTCATGGTGACCTCAGTTTCGATGTCCTCTCCACGTCTGTGGTGTTGGTTTGGTTCCGTTGGGGTCACCGGTATCGGCGAGTCCATGGGGGCTGTCGTGGACGGACGTGGTGGCGCCCTCTGGAGGGAGAGCTCACTCACGCCGGCTCCGCGACTAAGCAATTATTGTCGTCAGTAGGGGCTTAGTAGGTGGTGTCCTGCGTATGTTAGATCAGAACAGCGCCACTGAACACCACTGAAGTGACTCGCAGCAGTGAGTGTCTCCTCCGGTGGGTTGCCTCTTGACGACTTGACATTGACTGCCCCCTGTGGATTGTCAGTGCGGGCTGCGGCGGGCCGACCGGGCTGTGGCTGTGGACGGGTGTCGGAATGAGCGCGTGTGTGCACTGCCTCTGAGGTGGCGCAGAGGTTGGGACAGCCAAAAAAAACAAAAACAAAAACAAAAAAAAACCTTCGATAATATGAAGCAAAACCCAAATACGCTTGCAGGTCCTTCAGGTCTCCGGAATGGGCCACTCAGCAACTGCTTTGATCTTGTTCTGTTCTGTTTCGATTCCCTCTGCCGAGATGGAGTAACCCAAGTATTGGACTGACCTCTGTCCAAACTTGCACTTCTCTGGTTCAACTTCAGGCCCATCTCCCGCAGACGTGTGAGAACGATCCTCAGTCGCTCCAGGTGTTCTTGGAAGGTCCTGCTGAATACTAAAATGTCGTCCAAATAGACAAGCAGGACTTGGAAAAGAGGTCGCTCATTCCTGAAGTCATGAGCCGTTGGAACGTCGAGGGTGCCGAGCACAGCCCAAAAGGCATCCGATTAAACTCAAAGAGGCCAAATGGTGTTGTAAAGACCGTCTTGTGTTTGTCCTCTTCCTCTACTTCAACCTGGTGGTATCCTGAAGCCAAATCCATCGTGGAGAAGTAACAAGCCCCTTGTAAGGCATCCAGGGATTCGTCGATGCGGGTAGGGGGAAAGCATCCCGTCTGGTCTTCGCATTCAGTTTACGGTAATCGACGCACATCCTCAGGCTCCCGTTCGTCTTTCTGACCAGGATGATCGGTGAAGCATATGGGCTGCTGCTTGGTCGGATGATCTCTTTCTCCAGGAGTTCCTTAAGGCGCTGCTTCACATCTCCCAGTTGAGTGGGCGGAATCCTCCGTAGGCCTGCACCACGGGGGTGTCATCCTCTACCGGAATCTTATGTTTCACCCGGTCGTGTGGCCCACGTCGAATTCATCGTTGGTCAAGGTGTCAGCAAACTCCTCCAGAGCTGCCTCAGTTGTATCCTTCCGAGGCAGAGCACTCTACTCGGGACAGGTCTACCTGTGCCGGAGACTTAGCCTGACTAGCTACTCCTACTCTATTACACTGGACAACTAACTGACCCTTACTTTCCTTGAACCCAACCTCTGATATCACAACATGCCCTACCTCATTGACTATGCCTAACGGAGTCCTACCAGCTATCATGATATCCTCTTCCCCGATGTTCACCACTGGGATGATCCATGGTCCCTCTCCTGCCACCACTGTCTGGCAACCAAGAATTTGCCATCAGTCTGCTCTTTCAGTGGTTCTATGATGTACTCTGACTCCTTCTGACCTTGCTGACCTCGCTTCCTCCCCCTTCCGGGAACAGTGACGCCGGTGATTGTCCTCACTGGAAGATGATTCCGCCCGCTGGGCTCTGACCAAGCTTGCTTGATATGACTTATCTTCCAGGTTGACCACCACCTCTGGATCCCCCTTAATTTCCCGGATGACGTTCATACCCAGGAGGAGTGATGAAGCCAACTACATAGCTCCTGACCTTGACCACCTTTATCTTTCAGTACGAGGATTCCCCTGGCTGGAATGACCCGCTTCCCTATCTTGACGTCCATGACAGTGTACCCTATGTATGGCACCTCTAACCCATTGGCAGCCACTAACTTAACTAACTGGACATCTTTAACTAGTGGTGAATCCCCTGAAAAATACTTATGATATAGGCAGTCACTCATGATGGTGACTTGCGAGCCAGTGTCCCAAAGCGCCTCTAGTTCTACACACCTATTTCTACCTTGATGGTAGGCCGCTCACACCCACGTCCTGGACAGCAGTGATGAGCCACGCTGGTTCCATCAGTATACGGCTCCCTACACTGATGGTTCTCCGTTTAAAATCCTGATCCCTAGTTCCCCTACAGAATCTCTGGATGTGGCCTGGCTTCCTACACAGATAACACTCTACTGACCTCCGCCAGCACCCCTTTGTCTGTTCCTGTCCTCCTCATCTTGCGGTCTCCTCCCCTTTTGCTTCAGACCTCTAACTCTCTCCTCAAGCTCATTTTTTCCTGTCTCAGCTCCTCTTGGGCCCTTTCCAACTCTGACAGCTGACTCCCTACTGCCCCAATACCTGCTATACGGCTATTAACTGCCCCCCCCCCCCCTTCATTTCCTCCCACTCTGGAGCTTCTTCCCTAATTTCTGCGAAAGATGGCATGCTCCTTTTTACTTGCCTTTTCAGGTCAAGTGCCAGGCTCTTGTTGCGGAGTCCTTCTACAAACTGACCTACCAATGCATCTTCTTCGACCAACTGTTTTCCTTCCTTCCATTGCTTCTGTGTTAATTTCTTGTATCGGGAAAACAGGTCATTGGCATACTCTCTTATGCCCTCTCTTGCCCCTTGTTTCCGTTCAGCGAGGTCAGCCAGTAAGGCAGGGAGGAAACGGCGGTCCCCGAACGCATGTTGCAGGGTCTCCAAAATGGCTTCCGCCGAGTCCTGTGGTCTCCCACATGACCGCACCTCCATTTTTGCCACCCCCTCGAGAGGGCTCAGAACCAGCTGCCCCTTTCCTTCTCTATCTTCCTCCCCTCTTAGCAATACCCTAACCTCCTCTATGAAATCCTCCACTACGTACCCCCCATCTGCTTCTGGCTCCCCGAGGAATTTCCTAACTTTATTTTGTTGGGCCCAATCACCACAACCTTCTGCTGCGAGAGTTCATTTCCTCTAACTGCCTGCGTAGGCTCTCGACCTCCTCCACGAACCCGCTCCTATGGCCTGGGCTGTGGTTCCTCATCCCCCCAAGACCACCACTAATCATCACCCCTCTCCTAGTACGGGGGATCTTCCAATCTTCTGCCGTAAGTTAGGCATCGTTGGGGATGCAGATGCGCTTTCACGCTCTTGCGACATCTTGACAACTACTTTTTTTTCTTTTTTTTTTAAATACTACCAATGGTACAACACCCAAATACTTGGAATGTTACAAACAACAACAACCCCACCAAAAAAATACTCAACAACTGTCATAAAAGAAGGGAAAAGGAACAGAACATTTCCAATAACAAAAACAAAAACAACCAAACCAAAAACCATACAGCCAAATGCATCCAAATGCTCCCCGACTTTGAGAGTACTATGGGGCTAGAAAAAAACCCACCCCAATAATGAAGTGTACCCAATCGCTAAGGACTGTCACACATCTGTACCACAAGTTGTGAGAACAAAGGATTTTCAACTGAAGTTAAAAAAAATCATAAGGTCAAAATCTGCCTTCTTTGGGAATGTCACTCAAGGCATACACCTTTCCTGCTCATGAAAGAAAAAGAAAATCAAAAATCAATGTTCCACAAAGAATTCATTTGTTGGGTTTTTGTTTATGCAATCCAAAGTATATCACCACGGGCTGGTGGGGCTGCCTCGTCTTGGGCTGCCGGTGTCCTGTCTTGTCCTGGACGATGGTCCTCGCCCAGCAGTCTGGTCCTCCCTAGGGTCTCCAAGCCCTAGCGTTCATCACGGCCCTCCGTATGGCTTCTCCCGTCTCAGTCGTCGGGCCCGGGTCGTCTGTGTAGCCTCGGTGGGGTTTATCTAGTCTGAAATTTTTTTTTTAACTTCTTTTTGTCCCCATCACCATCCTGCTCGCAGCGCCAAATCTTATAGAGTGGGGGAAGGGGTGTCACTTACTCCCTGTCTCAATGCTTGTCACTCCCCCCTTATACATCTCTCGTTCAAATGACCACATGAGAGAGCTTCAAATTCCAGTTCTTTTATTGCCCAAATGTTGTGGGGGCATAGGTGATAAGGACATACAATGATAAGAACCCTACATCCCTAACTAAATGGGCGAGCCGAAGATGATGTTTGCCCAATTAACTTTAGTAGCAGGAAGTATTTTAAGTTGTGCCCAATAATAAGGGAAAATTGAACGTCCTGAGTCATTTTGGTGTCAGGAAAAGAAAACAAGACGCGGAACAGGTAAGTAACTTAGCAGGGGCGGATCTGAGGGGGGGTTCCAGAGGTTCCGGAAAACCCCCCCCCCCCCCCCCCCCTAAAAAAAAAAAAAAAAAACAAACTCTCAGCTTTATAATTTCTTTTTTGAAAAAAGAAAAATACCAAATTCATCTCTCAGAAAAAGAAAAGAAATAAATTTGAACATGTTAACACATCTTATTTTCTGCCCCTGCATCGTGCGGGATGCTGATTCTTTGAAAGTATGTGGTGGAAAGACGTATCTTTCAACATCGGCAGCTTGCGCTCTCTTTGTTTACGAGCGCGAATCGCGAAGAGAAAGAAGTCGTGGAGAAGCTTGCGGGAGTTGAAGAGTTTTTCAACACAGTGTATACAAATCGCGGCCAGCGTATTTATCAGTTTGTTTAGCTGCAAAGAGGACCATTTCTGGGCTGAGGTCGTTGAACACCTACACGCGCACATCAATGGGAGCAGGCCGTCTGAATGGTCTTGCGCTCATGAGGGTCCATCGTGACATACCCATTGATATTGAAGCAGCTGTGGACTCCTATGCTACAAAGTATAGGTCCTATATGCAGTTGCTGCCAAAGAATTTCCTGTAAACAGTGGAGCAACTATGGATGCCCCTCCTGTCCCTCTCAGTCAACCTATGTAAGTAAGTTTATGTATTTTCGTTGATCACAGTGCCTTTCTGCAAAAAAATGTCCAGACATATTTGTGTACAGATTCATAGTAAATAGACACCAGGAGAGGCCTCCAAAGCACCTCAGAAAGTGAAAATATCTTCAGCTTCTGGGGGCTTTGCCCCCAGACCCCCCACCAGGTCTTTGCCCCTGGACCCCACCGGGGCCTGGGCGGCCCCTGGACCCCTGCCCCACTTTGGAATCCCCCCCTCTCTAAGTAACTGATCCGCCCCTGCTTAGTGTGTGTGTGTATGTAACATGTTTTCACGTTTGATTTTATAGGTCGCCTTTGTATTGTGCTTTTTGCATCATTACATGTTTTCCACAAATTCCTAATTCTGAACCGGTTATGTTCTTTTGGAAAGAGAGGGGGTTAGTTAAAACTAAGGACACGGACAAAGAGAGTACAGGACTAGACACGCTTCACGTCACGTTTATTTTCTATTCAATGTTGTAAGCACTTAAAGTTTTTATATTTTTATAAAAGAAATTATTCTTATTCTTATAATTGTTATCGTTGTTAGCTGTAGTAGTAGTAGTGACTTCAAGAATACTTGCATAGCGCCTTGCTTCCCATATAAACGAAACAGAAAGTAGGAAAGAAAAATAGCTTATCCACGAATTCAGTGACACTTCTGCAAACTGCGCGCGAAGCAGGAAGGCTTTCAAGTTGTACACAACAATAAGGGAAAATCGAACGTCTCAAGACATTTTGGTGTCCGGAAAAGAAAACAAGAGGCTGAACAGGTGTATCAGTTAGTATGTGTGTATGTGACATATGTTTTCACGTTTGATTTTACAGATCTTTTTTTTTTTTTTGTAATTTTCGCATATATGTTTAATATTGAAAGCACTTAGGGTTTTTGTAGTAGTAGCAGTGTACACACACACACACACACACACACACACACACTTCCCTCTCCTCCTCTCCCCTCCCCCACCAACCCACCCAGGTACCTCTTCCCCTCATTCTCCCTCACCCCCACCACCACCACCGCTCTCTCCAACAAAACACACACACACACACACACACACACACACACACACACACAAGTAATTTTAAGGTCTGAGAGCGCGCAAAATTTATGCAGTGTGGCTTAACCAGTACGTACTCGTGTTCTCGGTTTAAAATGATGGCAATACGGTTGACGAGAGCTTGTAAACGGACAGCCTGTACAAACGAAACTGAAAGTAGGAAAGAAAAGTAGCTTTTCTGCGAATTCAGTGGCACTTCTGCCAACCGCGCGAGTAGCACGAAGTTGTGCACGATAATAAGGCAAAATCGAACGTCTGGACACACTGTGGTGTCAGGAAAAGAAACAAGACGCTGAACAGGTAAGTCAGTTAGTATGTGTGTATGTGACATATGCTTTCACGTTTGATTTTATAGATTGCCTTTGTATTGTGCTTTTCGCATATATGTTTTCCACAAATTCTTAATTCTAAACCGTTTATATTCTATTCAATATTGTAAGCACTTAGAGTTTTTATATCTTTAAGGGATAGTTATGTTTTTAGAACAGAAATTATTCTTATTCGTATTCTTGTTCTTGTTATCGTTGTTAGTAGTAGTTTAGTAATAGTAGTAGTACTAGTAGTAGTAGTAACTTCAAGAATAGTTGCACAGCACCTCATTCCTCGTATAAACGAAACAGAAAGTAGGAAAGAAAAAATAGCTTATCCACGAATTCAGCGACACTTCTGCGAAATGCATGAGTAGCAGGAAGTATTTTAAGTTGCACCGAACAATAAGGGAAAATCCAATGTCCGGAGTCATTTTGGTGTCAGGAAAAGAAAGCAAGAGGCGGAACAGGTAAGTAACAGTGTGTGTGTATGTAGCATGTTTTCACGTTTGATTTTATAGGTCGCCTTTGTATTGTGCTTTTTGCATCATTACATGTTTTCCACAAATTCCTAATTCTAAACCGTTTATGTTCTTTTGGAAAGAGAGGGGGTTAGTTAAAACTAAGGACACGGACAAAGAGAGTACATGACTAGACACATTTCACGTCACGTTTATATTCTATTCAATGTTGTAAGCACTTAAAGTTTTTATATTTTTGTAAAAGAAATTATTCTTATTCTTATAATTGTTATCGTTGTTAGCTGTAGTAGTAGTAGTAGTAGTAACTTCAAGAATACTTGCATAGCGCCTTGCTTCCTGTATAAACAAAACAGAAAGTAGGAAGGAAAAATAGCTTATCCACGAATTCAGTGACACTTCTGCAAACTGCGCGCGAAGCAGGAAGGCTTTCAAGTTGTACACAACAATAAGGGAATATCGAACGTCTCAAGACATTTTGGTGTCTGGAAAAGAAAACAAGAGGCTGAAGAGGTGTGTCAGTTAGTATGTGACATATGTTTTCACGTTTGATTTTACAGATCATTTTTTTGTTTTGTGTGATTTTCGCATATACATATGTTTAATATTAAAGCACTTAGGGTTTTTGTAGCAGTAGCAGTGTCCACACACACACACACACACACACACACACACACACACACACACACGCACACACACACACACACACACATACACACACACACACACACACACAACACACACACACACACACACACGCACACACACACACACACACACACTCACACACACACACACACACACCGACACACACACACACACACACACACACACACACATACACACACACACACACACACACACACACACACACACACACACACATACACACACAACACACACACACACACCACCACCACCACCACCACCACCACCCAATTCACAAACTCAAATCAAGGGCTACAACTCATAAATGATAATTGTGCAAGATATGCACGTTAGTCTCCCTTGAATGCGTCATACCTGTTTGACCAGTTGTCTAGGGTATGGCCAGGGAACCCAGAAGAAGGATTGGCACTGTCAGCAAGTCTTGCGTGAACTGTGTCATGCAGACCTGTGTACCCATATGGATTCGCCATATTTTGTACACACGTTTGGCAAAAACGTGATGAGTACGCTGAATTAAAAAGAAATATGTGGAACAAAATTCGGGAGACAGAAGTTCTGGAGCACGAATTGAACTGGACAGTGCATCATGTGAGGCAGCATCCTGACCCGTTGTAGCCCTGCAAACAGCTCTGATGCCACCAGCCAAGGAACAGGTGGAATCATTACATCATCATCATCATCATCATCATCATCATCATCGCCTATTACCCCTCCTGGGGTACAGGCCGCCGCCAGCCAAGGACCTCCAGGCATCTCTGTCCTGGGCTCTTTTCTCCAGCTGGTTCCAAGTCATCCCCACGTTTCCTGAT
>CM031626.1:42757432-42774932 GCA_018398815.1 Conus ventricosus | reverse complement strand
CCAATGGTCTTCAGTTTATATAAAGTCTCTCATGCCAAACATGATCATACGCTTTTCTGACATCAAAGAAAGTAGCGAGGATATTTTTTCTTCTTGCAAATTGTTGTTTTACATGAGTCGTCAATTTTACCAGATGGTCTATTGTTGATCTGCCTTTTCTAAAGCCTGCTTGTGTAGCCGGAATTATACCACGTTTCTCACAGTGATATACAAGCCTACTTAAAACAATTCTTTCCATTAACTTACACGTGTGAGAGGTGAGGGAAATCGGACGGTAACTATTTATGTTGGATCTAGGTTTGCCTGCTTTAAGATCGGTACGACTACAGATTCTTTCCAAACAGAAGGGATACTTCCATTTGCCAGCATTTTTGTTATGATGTTATGAAGAAACGATACAAAATTTTCTGGCAGGTGTTTTAACATCTCATTCGAAAGCGCATCCAGACCAACTGATGTTTTTTTTCTTGGTAATGATATTATTGCATTTCTTAATTCCTGTAGAGTGATGTCCGCGTTTAGTTAATGGTCATTTTTTTCTTCTGGATCACAATACATATCGTTATTCTTTGAGTTTTCCCTCATAGCTTTGCATTTATCAGAAAGACTATTTGTGGAGCTATTCTTTGCAAATATATCTGCGAACGCTTCGGCTTTTTGAGCAGCAGTTGGAAATTGTCATTTTCTAGAGTAACTGGATAAGTTGGAAGATTCACTCCTGTTTCATTTCATGGACCTTTGTCCAAACTTTTTTAACGTCGTGATGATCAGAGACTTCGGTGAGACAAAAGGGCGACAGTGGTCCGTTTAGCTTTTTCAATGACTCTGCTGCTCATATTCTTGGCCCGTTTCATAGCAACGTTGTTTTTTCGGCTTGTCTTTATAATATTCTTTGTATTTTTGTTTCTTTTCATCAACAGCATGTTTGCAGGATTCCGTCCACCACACATTTCCACTATGAACTGATCTTCTTTTGTAATTTGTTTTTGGAATGGATTTGGTTGCAGCGAACAAGACCGATTCAGAAAAATGTGTGTACATAGTTTCAACATCCTGGTTTTCAAGAGTTGTTACATTAAAAGACATTAAATAGATTTGAATTTCTCCAGTCAGCTCGTTTGTAATTATATTTTGGAATTTTATCAACTGTGTTGTCTTGTGCAACTGAGAAACCTCTGAGGGATATGGTAATAGGGAGGTGGTCACTTCCCCAAGTGTCTTTATCAACCTGCCAGGAACAGCTAAGAGCTAAAGATGGGGAGAGGAAAGAAAGATCAATTGCTGAGGGTTATGGTTAGGAACATCTGGCAGTCTAGTGACACGCCCATCATTTAGAAGGTACAGGCCAGAATCAAGAATATTTTCTACCAGGCGATTTGAGCTAACTTTAGAGCAACAAATGTCCCAGAAGGGAGCATGTTCGTTGAAATCGCCGGCGATCAACCACTTCTGATTTTGCGCGTCTATAGTACGTAACCAGTCAGTGTTACAGTCAAATACTCCTTTTGGGAGGTATATAGAAACTATGTTTAGTGTTAACGACTTATCGAATCTTACACACACTGCGCATGAGTGAATATTTGCGGCATTTTCTGGAACCGGCGATGTTATAAGGCGGTAAGACAAATGTTCGTGTATGTAGATGGCTGTGGACACTTTTTCGCCTTTAGCAGTCTGTTGACACACTGGCGGATAGAAAAAGTTTGCCAGTCGTGGTAGTTTATCACTTGACACATTTAGTGATTGCAGAATTAAAACGGAGAATGAATTATCTCCAATGAGCTCTTGAAGGTGGGAGATGTTAGTTGCCACCGAGCGACAATTCCACTGCAATACGTCTATTTTGGGCTCTTTAGCCATAAAA
Source organism: Conus ventricosus (assembly GCA_018398815.1). NCBI lineage: Eukaryota > Metazoa > Mollusca > Gastropoda > Neogastropoda > Conidae > Conus > Conus ventricosus. Next base: position 42,773,068 of record CM031626.1, on the reverse strand, counting down.
AGTCAAAACAGTAACAAAAATTACTAATGCTTTTAGAAAAAAAAAAAAAAGTAAAATAAACAGATGAATGCAAATAGGTGGAACGAAACTATTCAACTAGAGGAGTCCGCAAAGTCATGGACTAAGGTGGGAGAAATCAGTTTAACTGGGTACAAAAAGATATAACAAAGATGACGATGTTAATGCAATCAAAGCATTGACACAGTTGTCAGAAGACAGTCATGGAAAACAGCGGAAGAAGTCACGCCGTGGCGGTGGCACCGGAGCCAAGTAGCTGTAGTGGTGCCGGTACTGTCGCCGTGGACGGGGTCCATCGTCCCTGTAGGGTCTGCTGTGGACAGGTCGTGCAGGTCGTCTTGGTTTGGACCAAAACAGGTAGTGAAGATGACGACCCAGGTTCCCAGCAAAGACACTCAAGCCTCGGTTTGAAGGGTGGATGTTGTCCCGCATGTACTGGGCCTTGTTGCTGACATTTTTCATGAGATACAAACGATACGTTCTTATCACCATGAAGACTAGACAGTACATGGGCGTTGATATTTCACGTTTTGTGTTTAGATCTTAAAGTCTGGTAGGAGCGACCCGGCTGATGATGATAAACATTTTGGGATATTTCTTCCTCAGACTTTGAACGAGCTTGACAAAGTTTTTTGATGTTTCCTGTGTGTCTTTTGTGTTTTTGAGATCGTTCACACCTACATGGAGTACAATGGCATCTGTATGATCCACTGTATTGTCCAACAGAGTATTCTCACATTCCTTTATTGTGTAGCACTTCTGACGTTTTACAACGTGCAAGCATACCCCAAACCTAGTCTATCTTCACATATGCCATTTAACACAGAATCCGAGACGATCAAACTTTGGGGAGATCGGAGTTGCTGCCAGTTTCATATCTCTCCGAATTATTTGTTTGTAGAATTAAACTGCTCTTTACAGGTGAGTGGTGGTTAAGGTTTGGGGGAACTCTTTTTATTTGTTTGGTGGGTGTTTCCTGTACTTTTTGTTCTTTGGACAGTATCGATATGGGTTCGACACTTGAGACAGGATCTTTCTCGTGACGTGATATCTTTTTTACAGCCTGTTTTACGTCATTTGTTTTTGCGTCACTCTGATCGTCCACTGTATGTTGTGCAGATTTCTTGACTTAAGTTTGACAACATCGGAAAAACTTGGTTTACATATTTTTTTGTCAGAAACTGGTGTTTTATTTCATTTCTTGATTTTGTATATTCTGTCTGAGTGTCACTGTCCTTTGTTTTTGTGACTTTGTTGTCTTTTTGTCGTATGATGCAACTAGCTTGTCGATTCCGTCAGTGATGGTTGATTTTAGATCTAACGCAGAGGCATTCACTTTTTCAAGCATAAATCTGCATTAGAAAAGCCTTCAGCCGAAACATCTTTTATAAAATTTGTATGCACATCGGGGGACTCTGTCTGATCGTTTTGATCTTGACCACGATTACAGACATTACGAAGATCTGCTACATCATCTCGTTGGCCTGCATTTTCTTGCCCGGTTTCATTTTTTTCTTTCTCGATCTCCGAAAGAAGCTGAGGGTAATAAATTTGGAGGCACATACCTGACACATGTACTTTCGGTGGGAACGAATAAAAACACACAACATATAGTCCGGCAGATAAGTTCTTGACCAAGGAATCGAGTAGAACACTCGGAACACACGAGCGTGCGGCGCTGGCATTACCGTTACCTTGGAAGCGTTCACCTGGTTCAATTTTTCATTGTCTTTTTGACACAAATCTGTGGCTGTAGCAGACTTGTTCCCAGACACAACTGTAACTGGCATCTTACTGCACACATTGGAAGTTTTCTTGAAGCTTTTTGAGCCCGCGTTCTCCCATGACTGTCTTCTGACGGGAGCAGCTAGAAGAGAATGCTGTCCATCGCCATGTTGTTACGTGTGTGTGTGTGTGTGTGTGTGTGTATGAGTGTATGTGTGTGTGTGTGTGTGTGTGTGTGTGTGGTGTGTGTGTGTTTGAGTGTATATATGTGTATGTGCATGTGTGCGCTTTTGTTGCTATGTGTTCGTGCATGTGGGAGTGCATGCATTCTTCATGAATCTTTCTCATGCTGCATCTCCAACTTGTGTGCCTTTTAGAACCACCTCTCCACCCCCCACCCCCACCCCAGATGCTTCTCCTCTTCCCACCCTTAGTGCCTTCTACGCCCACCTACCCTGCCCCCCCCCCCCCTCTCCAAGTCGTCCAATCCCATCCCCCAAAACACCCACCCACCCTCTGAATCTGATGACCGGTAAGCGGTTTTGCACCCAGGGAAGGAAATCTGCACTATGAAAAAATAAAAGACATCAGAAAAAAAAAAGAAAAAAAAAAAAGAAAAAAAGGTGTCGACTGGGATTGCGTGAGAAACGTAGATTGGATACTGTCCTGGATTTGAGAGAGGAGTGGGGGGTGTTGGGAGGGGGGGGGGGGGGGGGGGGAAGGCTGGAAATGGTGATTGTCATTAATGAGGGGAACGGACCTAGGTGCCAATAGGGTGGCTGTGTGTCACAGTAGGTGTTACAAGATCAGGTACAGTCATTAGCACACCGTTTGCAGGTAGTTAGCCACACTGGGGGAGGGGGGGGGGGGGGGGTGGGGGGGTTCTACCTACGTGTAATTTTGCGCAGTGACTGAAGGTAAGCGTTCTTGGAAAAGAATGGTCGGGTCGCCCAAGCCCTCCCTCAGCCTCCCCCAATCTTCTCTCCTCCTCACTCCTCCCCCCACGCTCTCCCCCACCCTACCCCACCCCACCCCCACCTCCCCATCCCCACCCCGCCTCCTGCCTTACTACTACTACTACTCCCATCATCAGCTTATTGTCAGGTTTAGTTGACACGCACTTCCACACTGAAAGTTGAATTTGTTCGAAAACTTTAATGTCTAGGTCAGTGTTCGCTGGCATGGGCAGTTAAATTTTCGATCAAGTTGTCGTTTTTAGAACTCGGCATTTCATTGTTCGTGCGTGATCCAAATGGGATAAGAACTTGTGGTGGACTGGCTTTGGGGTTTTTAAGGATGATGGGTTTGATTTAGTTCAGTTTTTTGCTTGTTTGTTTGTTTTTGATTGGTTGATGATTCAATGTCTGAAGGTGCCTCAACCAATCTCTCCTCCCCTTGTTCCCACGGCGCTTTCCTTCTCTGGCGCTGTGTTCTGAGACTGACCGTCTGTCTGTCTGTCTCTGTCTGTCTCTGTCTGTATCTTTAGTCTCTCTACTGACCGTCTGTCTCCGTCTGTGTCTTTGTCTCTATCTCTCTGTATCTCTCATTCTCCCGCCTCCCTTTCGCTCTCTCTTTCCCCTCCCCCTCTCTCTCTCTCATTCTCTGTGACTGTCTCGATGCATTTGGGGTCTGTGATATGCTGGAGGTGTTAATTTCTTCTTTTTTTTTTTTTGGGGGGGGGGGGGGGGTGGAATAGGAGGTGAGAGGGGCAGAGGAGGGGGAACGGAGAGAGAGCTTGGTTGCGGTATTTCCAGGAACATGATTTTTTTTTCCTTTTTTTTTTTCCTTTTCTCTTCATTTAGATTTTTAAGTGCTTCACTTTTTTCTTCAAACAAAGAATCAGTCAGACTACATCAAACAAACAAACAAACAAACAAACAGCGACTTTTCATGACTTAGTTTGAGCATGGCTCCTTGCTGTTTTCTAGTCCACCTGACTTTAAGGTAGTCTGTGGCTGCTGGTCTGTGTGTGTGTGTGTGTGTGTGTGTGTGTGTGTTGTGTGTGTGTGTGTGTGTATTGACGCTGTGTGTGTGTGTGTGTGTATTGATGCTTTGTGTGTGTGTGTGTATGTGTGTGTGTGTGTGTCTGGTGTGTGTGTATGTGTGTGTGTGTGTTTGTGCGTGTGTGTGAGTGTATGTGTGTGTGTGTGTGTGTGTGTGTGTCTATGCGTGCGTTGTGTGTGTGTGTGTGTATTGACGTCTGTGTGTGGTGTGGTGTGTGTGTGTGTGTGTGTGTGTGTGTGTGTGTGTGTTTGTGTGTGTATTGACGCTCTGTGTGTGTGTGTGTGTGTGTGTGTATTGGACGCTCTGTGTGTGTGTGTATGTGTGTGTATGTGTGTATTGACGCTCTGTGTGTGTGTGTATAATGTGTGTGTGTATTGACGCTCTGTGTGTGTGTGTGTGTGTGTGTGTGTGTGTGTGTGTGTGTGTGTGTGTGTGTATTGACGTTCTGTGTGTGTGTGTATGTGTGTGTGTGTGTGTGTGTGTGTGTGTGTGTGTGTGTGTGTATTGAGTTCTGTGTGTGTGTGTGTGTGTGTGTGTGTGTGTGTGTGTGTGTGTGTGTGTTGACGCTCTGTGTGTGTGTGTGTGTGTGTGTGTGTGTGTGTGTGGTGTGTGTGTGTGTTTAAAATTTTTAGAGAGAGAGAGACAGGTCAGACTTTGGACGATGTATAACGGATGTAGAAACAGCCGTTTAAAACTACATATATGCAAGATGGTTTGCCATTTTTAGAACAGACGTTTGTTTTCTTCATCCGAAAACAACTGACATCCGAAAGTACTGTCATACTTTTCATCGCTTCCCAAAGTTTGAAAAGAAAAAAAAAGTCTGATTATAGAACAGTGAAGTGAAATCAAAGAATAGGAGAGTGAAGTTGAGGGACAGTACATCCATCCATGCAGACACTTTCTTCAACCAACACTGGGGCCGGAATTGCTCAGTTGGTAGAGCGCCGGACTCGTGGTCCTGGGGTTGCGGGTTTGAATTTCGGCACAGGGGGATTTTTCCCTCGGAGTTGACATTGGTTCTGACTCCATTCCCATACAGTCCTTCGAATGAGACTGTAAACCGAGGTTCCGTGTGTGAACGCACGCACAACATCTTGCACACATGTAAAAATCCCGTCACCAACTTTCAGAAGAGAAGGCCAGTTTGGCCGTTGGTATGGATGACATGTTACACATAGCATGCACCTTCCCCGAAGATGGAGTATGGCTGCCTTAATGGCGGGATAAAAACCGGTCATACGCACAAAACTCCACTGCCTGGCTATACAGGGAGTGTCCGCAGGAGTATCAGCCTGCGTACGCAGAAAGAAAGAAAGAAAGAAAGAAACCCTACACTGCACTGTATTTCCAACAGTCTGAGTCGAATGTTGCATGCATTTTTATGTTGTCCTACTAGGTTGTTCTCAACCCCCCCCCCCCCCCCCCCCTCTTTCTTACTCCACCATGCTCCCACTCCCCACTATTCCCCCCTGTTCCTGTTGGACGGCTGCCAACCAGGATGTGGAGGGGGATGCGTGGAGGGCTTTGTGTACATCTCTTCATTTCCTGCTGTGTCGGTTTTAAGTCGCCAGATGGGGGGAGGGGGGGGGGGAACTCAGTCGATCTTGCTGCCCAAAAAGATGTTTGTGCATTGGGCATGTAGTTGTTGGCATCTTTCGATTTTCAAGATATGATGAGGGTTTTCTTTTCTTTCTTTTTTTTATTATTTTAAATTCCCTGCTTTATTTAGAATGGTTGAAAGGTCACTAGGTTTTCAAGATGAAACAAATACATGTATATTTTTTTTTCTTCAGTCCAAAACAGTCAGAGGGTGGGAGGAAGAGTCACATGATATAAGTATGTCAAGCGTCCTGTTTTGACCCGTGTGAATGTTTGGACTTGTGTGTGGAATGTTGTACCCAATCCCGCAAGCACCTCTTGTCCAAAGATGGAGATTAGCTGCCTGAATTACAGGATGTTTAAGAAAAAAAAAAGTTCATACTAAGACAACCCCACTCTGCAAAAAAATGACAGATTGGGTGGGTGGGGGTGGGGGGAGGGGGGTGGGTGGGGGTGGGGGGAGGGGGGAGCTCAGGAATAATGTAGGAGGACCTAAAAATTTTAAGGGAAAAAAGAGGGGAAGAGGACGAAGGAAAAGACAAAGAAGGAGAAGAAGACACAGAAGGAAAAGACAAAGAAGGAGAAGAAGACACAGAAGGAAAAGACAAAGAAGGAGAAGAAGACACAGAAGGAAAAGACAAAGAAGGAGAAGAAGACACAGAAGGAAAAGACAAAGAAGGAGAAGAAGACACAGGAGAAGACAAAGAAGGAGAAGAAGACACAGAAGGAAAAGACAAAGAAGGAGAAGAAGACACAGAAGGAAAAGACAAAGAAGGAGAAGAAGACACAGAAGGAAAAGACAAAGAAGGAGAAGAAGACACAGAAGATCTCTCAAAGGAAATGTAGAGGAGAAAAAAGAAGGACAGGATGGAAGTAGGAGGTTGAGGAGAAGGAGAAAACATGTCAAAGCAGTTTGAGGGGAGGTGGAGGAAATGAGAAAACAAAGGTGAGGTCATGTTGCTTATGGCCCAGCCGACCGCAAAGGGGCCACATCAGGGCTGTCACCGCGTTGATGTCAGCTCACAAGTCAGTATTTTATAATAAAAGAAACAAACACATTCACACAACCCATTAAAACACACCTAAAAACACACAGGAATTTTTTTTTTGAAACTCATTCACACAACCCATTAAAACACACCTTCTAAAAACACGTAGGAATTTTTTTTTCTTTGAATGTTTCTCCGTAAAATCTTAGCTCAGGTGAAAAATGTTAATCTTTTTTTTTTCAGAAATTCAAAGATCGCTGTCAGGTGGGACATCTCTGAACAAGATTTTCATGGAGTCTGCTGTAAAAATGTTTGTGTCTCACATCATGCAAGTCCCAACACTCTAAAAGAATATGTTTCACTGTGAGCGGTACATGACACGGAATGCACCACGGAGCTTCTTCTTCACCCTTTTAAAAGATAAATGATAACTGTCGATCAGACAGCCCGTCCAGAACTGGACAGATGTCTGGGGTTTTTTTTTAGCATCGTATATATTCATGTATATATTATAATTATGCCTTTCCATTGAACTTTTTTTTGTTGCTGTTTTAGTTTTGTTTTTGAAACGTTATCGCTCCATGACTAGCTATTCAGTAAAGTTTTGTGGATCAGTTTAGATGGGAAGGTGGGGGGGGGGGGGGGCTGTCAGGGTGTGTGTGTATGTGTGTTGTGTGTGTGTGTTATGAAAGACAACCCTGTGCATGCATACAGTTTTGACGAACCTTGGAACTACACAGCACTGGCCTCCAGAGAATTATCTCTCAACAGTTTTTGAGATTTTTGCATGACAGATTTTTTTTTTTTTTTTGTAACATTCTGCGCATTATTTCTAAAATGATAATATTTTTGTGATGAATGTGTTTATTTCGGGGTTGTTTTTTTTTTAGGCGATATATTACTTCAGATAACAAAAATGTTGTTTTGAATACCGTAATTCTGGGAAGAAAATCGTCGATCACCGGTGATTGAAATTCAAGGGAGAGAACTGAAGAGATTTCATTGTACAGTAGGGTCTCGGTGAAGAGGGAGGTTTTTTTTTGTTTTTTTTTTTTAATTTTGTTGAATGCTTTTTCATCCTCCATGCCTTGCTCTGACATTTCAAGATGAGCAGGAATGCATTTTGCACATGCACGCACACACACACACACACACACACACACACACACACACACACACACACACACACACACAGAGTGTGCAGTGTGTAATTTGTTTCTCCTTGATAAGGAATTGGTGACTGTCACGGGTTTGTTACGAGGCCTATGACGATTGGCCTATCTAGGGTAGTAGAATTATTCATTTATTTATTGTCGTCGTTGTTGTCGTATATCCGTCCCTTAATGTGGCTTGTGGTGTGGTTGCACCTTTGGTGTAGTTCAGCTCAGGTTAGGTTTACTTTCTCTCTCTCTCTCTCTAATTCCACTGCCCGTGCAATTCATCCTGCAGGTTCACGGGTGGCTGGTATCTTTTTCTTGTACTGGCTGTCTCTATCGGCCTCTCACCTGTCTTTTCACCTGTCGCACGTGCAAGATTCCTCTTAGGCTTGAGGTATTCTCACCGTGACGTAGCGTGGCATGTTGGCCGCCATCGCTTAGGCAGGTTTTCTCTTCACTCGAGCGGAAGATGTCTCTGGGAGCGCCTGCTCCGGTCTTGGTTCTTCACCTTATCGTCGAAGGTACAGTCGGTACCTTCATTTCCTACAGTCGGCCTGTAGGAGGGAGACATCACTTCATCTCTTTTCCGCATCTGCGCTGCTGTCCTCTCGACTGGACAGAAGGCAGAGAGAGTCGCTTGACCCGCCACTTGGGTCACCCACGGGTAGCTGGTAAGCATCAGTTTCGTGGTTTGTTTGTTTTGGGTTTTTGTTGTTAGCCGGCTAATTCTTCTCTTTTGCGCAATTTTCTTTTGTTTTCAAAATTGTAAAAGAAATATTGTTTGAGACCTTTTCTCTGGTTAATTCAATCTTTAACCTGGCCATTCTAAATTTATATCCAAAATTCTTTCTCCTGTTTATGCATCTGGTGATGCGGTAGTCGGTGGGGATGGGAGAGAACCTGGTGATTCAGGGTTGGTACTTGCTTGGTCTCGCTCGTCCGCCCCTGTCACATTCGCCGGACTCTTATTCTTCGGCCACCGTCTGTTTGTGTGTGCAAGGAGAACGAGTTTTATGTTCGCGAGCGTGCGTACGCATGATTAGTCGTTTGGATGCGTGGTTGGAGATTTGTGTTATTTTGAAATATGGATATAAAATGTGGGGATAATTGTGCCATTGAATTATTATTATTGGCAAATGTGGTGGCAGATGTAAAGCAATTAGTTCAGTTCCTAAGAAAGGAAAATGTTAAACGTGAGTGAGAGAAGGATAAAGATAATTCATATTTGTTTTATAGCCTGTTAATTTAATGCAGTCTCTTACCTGCTTCGTATGAGAAGACTTTAACGAACATTCCTGATTTGGTTGATTTGCTGCGTTATGCTCAGGTCTGTGTTGAGCTGGTGTTGTTGGTGTATTTAGTAGACCTCCCCTCGCCCATCATGCGAGTGGCTGTTAGGGTTTAACAGCATGGGTCAGACTGTACTGACTGCGGGGGTTCCAGTACCCGTCTTTCTACTTTCCTCCCAGTTACCTTTTCCCTCTCCCGGAGGCTTCACCCGGAGCACGCACTGGTTGGGGCCACACACTGGTTGGGACCGCGCACTGGTTGGTAACGCGCACTGGTTGGGACCGCGCACTGGTTGGTAACGCGCACTGGTTGGGGCCACGCACTGGTTGGGACCACGCACTGGTTGAGGCCACGTACTGGTGGAAAAGCCGTGGACTTGGCTGGACGGTCCTGATCCCGTCTAGGACCTCCAGCAACAACGCCCCGTCCTCCGGGACGCGCTTCTCCACCGTCTGTTTGTGCGTGTCAAGGCTGTCGGCCTTGAACGACTCTCTTCAAGAACCGACCGGTTTGGGGCACCTAGTGTGACAGGGTGCTCCCAGTAGACTTTGGAGAGGCAGGGGTGTGAGGGCACTACATGACAGGGAAAGGGATGGGTGCTGGAATTATTTATTTATAATTGTGTATATGTCATATGTGTTGAAATGCTTGATTGTGATTGTGTATGTTGTGTATTGAAATGTTTGATTGTGATTGTGCATGTTGTGTGTGTTGGAATGCTTGATTGTGATTGTGCATGTTGTGTGTGTTGGAATGCTTGATTGTGATTGTGCATGGTGCGTGTGTGAAATATTTATTTGTGATTGCGTGTGTTGATGTGAATAAATGGGGTGTTGTATCGTAATCTTTCTTGTGTGGTCTCTTGCGAGGCGTGTGAGGTCAGTCACTCCCTTCACTCCCATCTAGATCGATCTGTCAGGGCAGACCTCCAGGGGTCGGTCGTGACATTTGTGGGGGCTCGTCCGGGATGTGAGGGGCTCTGACTGTCTCTCTCTCGTTTCACAGAGTACCTGTCCAGTCCTGTCTGTCTTGTATGTGTTTAGTCAGTTTGTCGTGGTTGTTTGTGGGTGGTTGGCTGGGTGACTCTAGCGTGTGGGGAGTCTTTTGGTGGCCTGAGGGAACATCCGGTGTGACTGGGGAGTTGAGTTGAGACCAGGGGGAGTCGACCGCGTCCAGACCTCCTTCCGCCGGGTACCTCACGCAGATACGGCCTTTAAGTCTTTCCTTTCTGTTGCCGCTCAGTCTGCCATTCCTGTTTTGTAGTTAGCCAGTTTTTTTTTTACCGGGTGGTTATTGAGTACAGGTGGGTGTATCGGACGTTAGTGTCACTTTTTCCTCTCCGGATTCCGTCTGCCATTTTGTTTTGTTTTTTCTCGGTGAGCCCCACCGCACTGTTGCTCATGCTGTGGAGTGCGGTGTTGCCAGAGTGGGAGCAGCCGGACATTTTTTTTTTTTTTTTTTTTTTCGGTGAGCCCACCGCACTGTTGCTCATGCTGTGGAGCACGGTGTTGCCAGAGTGGGAGCAGCCGGAACACATCCGCACACACACACACACATCCCTAAAATATTTGTTTCTTTCTAGTGGAATTGTCTTTCCCCTGTATTTGAGAACCGTAGGATATTGTTGTCATGGCAACGTCGGTGCTGGTGGTATGGCGACGCGTGTGTCAAAGAAGAAGGGTCTTCAGGAGGTAGTCCCTACTATTAGTACCAGTACTGCGACTACAGTGACTTCTACTTATTCCAGCGCTGTAGCCGATAGTCCAGCGAGTACTTTCACTACTTCTTCGCTGGGGGATCTTTCTGCGAGACCCCACCTGACGCGTCTGCTCGGATGCGTCAGAGTATGGTTAAGCAATTGTGGGCTTCTGTTGGGTCGCAGAGACCGAAACCTTCTCCTATCCATGCTTCCCCTCGTAAGGAGTATGCCCGGGAGACTTTCCTCAGGGGAAAGTCGAGACCCAGGGGACGGGTCAAATGGTTCATCCTCCCGTGTCGGGGGTGGTGAATCCTGCTCAGGATATCGCCTCTGTCCTTATGTTTTTGGAGCGACAGCGACAAGAGGATGCTGCTAGGCAGGAGGCCCTCCGTCGGGAAGAGTTAGATCTGCGTAGGGAAGAGCGCAGAGAGGAGGCTGCTAGACAGGAAGCTCTGCGTAGAGAAGAGGCTGCTATCCGTCGGGAAGAGTTGGATCAGCGTAGGGAGGAGGCTGCCAGACAGGAGGCTCTGCGCAGAGAGGAGACTGCTAGACAGGAGGCTCTGCGCAGGGAGGAGATGGAACAACTTCTTTCGCGGCCTCCCACATCTGTAAATCAGGGGGTTGATCGACAGGCAAGTGATAGAGTTAGAGGCCCAAAGTTAAAGCTTCCAGAGTTCAGACCTAGTGAGGACATTGATATGTTCTTAGAGCATTTTGACAAGGTTGCTAGTTCATACCAATTGTCTGAGGAACAAAAGGCCATGCACCTTTTTTCTGGATTATCTGGTGCTGCAAGGGAGTGTGTGCTCACTCTAAATGAAGGCGCGTCTTATGCAGACATGCAGTTGGCTCTGCGTAAACATTTCCACCTTACCCCAGAGACGTACAGGAGGAAGTTCAGGTCCATGAAGAAGAATAACGACGAGACCTTCGTGCAGTTTGGAGACAGGCTGCGTAAAACGCTAGGGTACTGGCGTCAGTTAGCTAAGCTGGAGCTGGAGGATCTGATTCTCATCGAACAGCTGACCAACACTGTGCCCCCAGAGTTGAGGATTCGTATAGGCGAGACAGCACCCAAGGATTTCGCGGCTGCGATTCATACCGCTGAGGTGTTTGCTGAAGCTCGTAGAGCTTATGGGCATCGCCTAGATACGGACAGGAAGCCCCCCACAGGATTTAGTGGCAATAAGGCGCCGACGACGGCTAGCGGGTCGAACAAGGCAGGCAGTTCATCGGGGATTTCAGCACCCCGGTTCTGTTTTCTTTGTGGTCGTCCTGGCCACATTAGGAAAGATTGCCCTAAAGCCGCCGGTAGTCATGGGGCTAGTCCTCCCCAGCGTCCTCGGGCCTCGGTTAACGTGGGGTCCGTCCAGCTTCTGGTGGTACGGAGTGCCCTGTGTTTCTTTCTGTTGTTGGTTCTTCCTTGGTCGACACCATCAGGGATTCGGGAGCATCAACGCTCTTTGTAGACAAGGATTTGGTTTCTCCTGAGGCTCGGCGGGGCGCCAGTTATGATGTGTGCGGGTTGGAGGCTGGTTTTACCGCACCCGTCCTTCTGTACTCATTTCTATCTCCCCCCTACTTCTGTGGCGAAGTATGGGCCATCGCGGTGGAGCGACCTCTGTATTCCCTTCTCATAGGGAATACTATCACCTTTGCGGACGGATGCAGTCAGTCCGTGTCTACGGATCTGCCCGTACAGGTGTGTGTGGGAATTGCCACACGCGTCAAAGCTAAGAAGCAGGAGCAGGAATTGCGTCCCGTTCTACAGCCGATCTCTGACGAGGTTCTGGCCAGGGTCGACCCTGCTACCATGGTCCGTCTTCAGGCCAGGGACTTGGATCCAACGCCTGCGACAACTGGTGGATCGTCCCGCTCAGTCTGCCCGACATGCCAAGGTGAGCTTCAAGCTCCACAAGGGGATCCTCTTTAGGGTTTTCACTCGGGCAGATCGGGTAGCCAAGCAACTAGTTGTCCCCCAAAGCTTGAGAGAATCTGTTCTCCGGCAGGCCCATGATTCACCTATGGCAGGTCATATGGGCTCAAAGCGGACTCTCGAGCGAGTAAGACAAGACTTCTTTTGGCTAGGGATGAACTCACAGGTTAGGCAGTACTGCCGCAGTTGCGATGTCTGCCAACGGACAACGCCTAAGGGTCGCTTGAAGCGTGTTCCCCTAGGGTCAGTGCCACGGGTTGGGGAGCCATTCAGCAAGGTTGGGGTCGACCTGGTGGGACCCATTAATCCACCATCCAATCGCGGTCACCGCTACATTTCGGTAGCGGTGGACTATGCGAATCGATGCCCAGAGGCTGCCCGCTTAGGACTATCAATACCCCTACTATTGCTGAAGCTCTCCGGCAGATTTGGACACGCACTGGCGTGCCCAAGAAGAAGTACGGCCGGAAGTTTGTACTGGAGAGCGATCATCATCCTCTCCAGTGCTTGGACCCGGATCGGCCAGTCAGTCGTCGACTCATGAGTTAGGCAGTGGAACTGCAGAGTCATTTTCGTCATATCAAGGGTTCCAGCAATACGGATGCTGACTATCTTAGCCGAGCTCCGTAGTCAGCACATTGGAAAATCAGTCAGAGGGACACTTCCCCTCAACCAGGGTTATATCCCCTTTTGGTCTCTGTATCAGGTGTAGTGACAGTTTTCACTTCAGTGATGTTAACAGTAGTGAATCACCAATGATTCCCATTGCTACTTTTATTGTTGGAAGGTTTACTTAGTTGTTTGATAAATGTAGTATTATGTATTTTCCTGTGTAGTTCTATCGTGGAACGTTTGTATTGGATTTATCGTACTCTGTCGATCACAGAGGGTTGGGTTCGGTCCGTTGTTGTGAATTTGCACATGCGTCAAGGTTCAAAGGAGCACTGTATCTCAGAGAAACAGATGCTTTTAGAAGGGGGATTTGTCACGGGTTTGTTACGAGGCCTATGACGATTGGCCCATCTAGGGTAGTAGAATTATTCATTTATTTATTGTCGTCGTTGTTGTCGTATATCCGTCCCTTAATGTGGCTTGTGGTGTGGTTGCACCTTTGGTGTAGTTCAGCTCAGGTTAGGTTTACTTTCTCTCTCTCTCTCTCTCTAATTCCACTGCCCGTGCAATTCATCCTGCAGGTTCACGGGTGGCTGGTATCTTTTTCTTGTACTGGCTGTCTCTATCGGCCTCTCACCTGTCTTTTCACCTGCCGCACGTGCAAGATTCCTCTTAGGCTTGAGGTATTCTCACCGTGACGTAGCGTGGCATGTTGGCCGCCATCGCTTAGGCAGGTTTTCTCTTCACTCGAGCGGAAGATGTCTCTGGGAGCGCCTGCTCCGGTCTTGGTTCTTCACCTTATCATCGAAGGTACAGTCGGTACCTTCATTTCCTACAGTCGGCCTGTAGGAGGGAGACATCACTTCATCTCTTTTCCGCATCTGCGCTGCTGTCCTCTCGACTGGACAGAAGGCAGAGAGAGTCGCTTGACCCGCCACTTGGGTCACCCACGGGTAGCTGGTAAGCATCAGTTTCGTGGTTTGTTTGTTTTGGGTTTTTGTTGTTAGCCGGCTAATTCTTCTCTTTTGCGCAATTTTCTTTTGTTTTCAAAATTGTAAAAGAAATATTGTTTGAGACCTTTTCTCTGGTTAATTCAATCTTTAACCTGGCCATTCTAAATTATATCCAAAATTCTTTCTCCTGTTTATGCATCTGGTGATGCGGTAGTCGGTGGGGATGGGAGAGAACCTGGTGATTCAGGGTGGTTCCATGACAATTGAGCGCCAACAATTGAGCGCCAACAATTGAGCGCCAACAATTGAGCGCCGGACAATTGAACGCCTGACAATTGAGCGCCGTACAATTGAGCGCCGTTTTTTTTATTTTTTACTGTAAACATGAGTTGTCGTCGCACATCCGATATAATAAACCAATTTTTTTTTATGTTTGTTTATTATGTGTGTGCTGTGTGTGTGTGTGTGTGTGTGTGTGTGTGTGTGTGTGTGTGTGTGTGTGTGTCTGTCTGTGTGTCTGTGTGTCTGCGTGTGTGCGAGTTTTAATCCAACTTACAGTTGAATCGATTGCTCACTATGTGTATGCTTTGTATGTGTCTGTGTTCTGTTTGTGTGTGCGGGTGCGTTGGTTAGTCAGATTTTTTATGTTTGTTTATTATGTGTGTGCTGTGTAGGCGAGTGCATAATATGTATGTGGGTGCGTGGGTGTACACGTGAGGTGTTTATGCACTGACATGGAAATCTGTCAATATAGGATATCAGTATAACTTTCACTGTTCTGTCAGTGTGTTTGTGTGTGTGTGTGTGTGTGTGTGTGTGTGTGTGTGTGTGTGTGTGTGTGTGCGTGTGTGTGTGCGTGTGTGCGTGCGTGCGTGTGGCGCTCAATTGTCCGGCGCTCAATTGTACGGCGCTCAATTGTCCGGCGCTCAATTGTTGGCGCTCAATTGTTGGCGCTCAATTGTTGGCGCTCAATTGTCGTGTCACCATTCAGGGTTGGTACTTGCTTGGTCTCGCTCGTCCGCCCCTGTCACATTCGCCGGACTCTTATTCTTCGGCCACCGTCTGTTTGTGTGTGCAAGGAGAACGAGTTTTATGTTCGCGAGCGTGCGTACGCATGATTAGTCGTTTGGATGTGTGGTTGGAGATTTGTGTTATTTTGAAATATGGATATAAAATGTGGGGATAATTGTGCCATTGAATTATTATTATTGGCAAATGTGGTGGCAGATGTAAAGCAATTAGTTCAGTTCCTAAGAAAGGAAAATGTTAAACGTGAGTGAGAGAAGGATGAAGATAATTCATATTTGTTTTATAGCCTGTTAATTTAATGCAGTCTCTTACCTGCTTCGTATGAGAAGACTTTAACGAACATTCCTGATTTGGTTGATTTGCTGCGTTATGCTCAGGTCTGTGTTGAGCTGGTGTTGTTGGTGTATTTAGTAGACCTCCCTCGCCATCATGCAAGTGGCTGTTAGGGTTTAACAGCATGGGTCAGACTGTACTGACTGCGGGGTTCCAGTACCCGTCTTTCTACTTTCCTCCCAGTTACCTTTTCCCTCTTCCCGGAGGCTTCACCCGGAGCACGCACTGGTTGGGGCCACACACTGGTTGGGACCGCGCACTGGTTGGTAACGCGCACTGGTTGGGACCG
>CM031626.1:42674932-42752432 GCA_018398815.1 Conus ventricosus | reverse complement strand
TCTGGTAGCAGGAAGTATTTTAAGTTGCACACAACAATAAGGGAAAATCGAACTTCCGGAGTTATTTGGTGTCAGGAAAAGAAAACAAGAGTCTGAACAGGTAAGTAACTTAGTATGTGTGTATGTGACATACGTTTTCACGTTTGATTTTATAGATCGCCTTTGTATTGTGCTTTTCGCATAATTATATGTTTTCCACAAATTCCTAATTCTAAACCGTGTATATTCTTTTGGAAAGAGAGGGGGTTAGTTACCACTTAAGACACAGACGGACGAGAGTACAGGACTAGACACGTTTCACGTCATGTTTATATTCTATTCAATGTTGTAAGCACTTAAAGTTTTTATATTTTTAAGGGATAATTATGTTTTTATAAAAGAAATTATTCTTATTCTTATAATTGTTATCGTTGTTAGTAGTAGTACTGGTAGCAGTAGTAGTAGTAGTAGTAGTAGTAGTAGGAGTAACTTCAAGAATACTTGGATAGCGCCTTATTACTTCTCGTATAAACGAAACAGAAAGTAGGAAAGAAAAATAGCTTATTCACGAATTCAGTGACACTTCCACGAACTGTGCGAGAAGCAGGAAGGCTTTCGAGTTGTACACAACAGTAAGGGAACATCGAACGTCTCAAGACACTGTGGTGTCAGGAAAAGAAAACAAGAGGCTGAACAAGTGTGTCAGTTAGTATGTGTGTATGTGACATATGTTTTCACGTTTGATTTTACAGATCGCCTTTGTGTTGTGCTTTTTGCATGTATGTTTTCCACAAATTCTTAATTCTGAACCGTTTATATTCGATTCAATATTGTAAGCACTTATTAGAGTTTTTATATTCTTAAGTGATAGTAATGTTTTTATAAAAGAAATTACTCGTATTCTTATTCTAATTATTGTTATCGTTGTTAGTAATAGTAGTAGTAGTAGTAGTAGTAGTAGTAGTAGTAGTAGTAGTAGCGCTTTACAAGCCATGCTGTCGTTGACACAACGGGCTGCCTACCTGGGTAGAGCCGACTGAAGAGCTGCCTGCCAGGCGCTCCATTCTGTCGTTTCCCGAGTCATTCAGTCGAATATCAGTCACTCGGTTTTTCGATTCCCCCCCCCCCCCCCTCCCCCCAGTCTTTCGGTGCCTGCAGTGTGTATACATGTCATCCATACCAACGGCCAAAGCTACTAGCCCTCTCTTCCGAAAGTTGGTGGTGAGATTTTACGTGTGTGCAAGATGTTATGCATGCGTTCACACAGGGAACCGCGGTTGTGTATATAGTTTCATTCAAATGACTTTTTGAGAAAATGGATTCAGAACCAATGTTAAGTCTGAGGGAAAATCCCCATCCACCGAAACGGCCCGGTGGAGATTCAAACCCGCAACCCCAGGATCGCCAGTCCGGCTCCCAACCAACTGAGCTATTCCGGCTCCGAACTATCAGATGTATTTCAGCTTGTTTTGGTGTGGTTTTTGTTTCTGTGTGTGTGTGTGTGTGTGTGTGTGTGTGTGTGTGTGTGTGTGTGTGTTGTTTTGTGTTTGTTTTGTTTTTGAAGTGAAGTACGGTATAAAGTAGTGAAGTGCGGTATAAAGCAGTGAAGTGCGGTATAAAGCAGTGAAGTGCGGTATAAAGCAGTGAAGTACAGTATAAAGCAGTGAAGTGCGGTATAAAGCAGTGAAGTACGGTATAAAGTAGTGAAGTGCGGTATAAAGCAGTGAAGTGCGGTATAAAGCAGTGAAGTGCGGTATAAAGCAGTGAAGTGCGGTATAAAGTAGTGAAGTGCGGTATAAAGCAGTGAAGTGCGGTATAAAGTAGTGAAGTGCGGTATAAAGCAGTGAAGTATGGTATTGGGTAGTGAAGTGCGGTATAAAGCAGTGAAGTGCGGTATAAAGCAGTGAAGTGCGGTATAAAGCAGTGAAGTACGGTATAAAGTAGTGAAGTGCGGTATAAAGCAGTGAAGTGCGGTATAAAGCAGTGAAGTTCAGCATAAAGCAGTGAAGTGCGGTATAAGCAGTGAAGTGCAGTATAAAGCAGTGACGTGTGGTATAAAGCAGTGGAGTGCGGTATAAAGCAGTGACGTGCGGTATAAAGCAGTGAAGTGCGGTATAAAGTAGTGAAGTGCGGTTATAAAGCAGTGACGTGCGGTATAAAGCAGTGAAGTGCGGTATAAAGCAGTGAATGTGAAGTGCGGTATAAAGCAGTGAAGTGCGGTATAAGCAGTGAAGTGCGGTATAAAGTAGTGAAGTGCGGTATTAGGTAGTGAAGTGCGGTATAAAGTAGTGAAGTGCGGTATTAAAGCAGTGAAGTGCGGTATAAAGTAGTGAAGTGCGGTATAAAGCAGTGAAGTGCGGTATAAAGTAGTGAAGTGCAGTATAAAGCAGTGAAGTGCGGTATAAAGTAGTGAAGTGCGGTATAAAGCAGTGAAGTGCGGTATAAAGTATCGAAGTGCGGTATAAAGGAGTGAAGTGCGGTATAAAGTAGTGAAGTGCGGTATAAAGCAGTGACGTGCGGTTATAAAGCAGTGACGTGCGGTTATAAAGCAGTGAAGTGCGGTATAAAGTAGTGAAGTGCGGTATAAAGCAGTGAAGTGCAGTATAAAGCAGTGAAGTGCGGTATTAGGTAGTGAAGTACGGTATAAAGCAGTGAAGTTCAGCATAAAGCAGTGAAGTGCAGTATAAAGCAGTGAAGTTCAGCATAAAGCAGTGAAGTGCGGTATAAAGCAGTGAAGTTCAGCATAAAGCAGTGAAGTGCGGTATAAAGCAGTGAAGTTCAGCATAAAGCAGTGAAGTGCAGTATAACGTAGTGAAATGCAGTATAAAGTAGTGAAGTGCAATATGAAGTGGTGAAGTGCAGCATAAAGTAATACAACGTGTTATTAAGTAGTGAAGTGTAATATAGAGAAGTGAAGGGTGGTATAAAGTAGTAAAATGCTGTATAGAGTAGAGGAGGACAGTATCAAGTAGTAAAGTGCATTTAAAAGTGGTAAAATATAGTGTAAAGTAGCAGAGTGCAGTACCAAGAAGCTAAGTGCAGACAAAAGTAGTCAAATGCAGTATAAAGTAGTAGAGTGCAGTACAAAGTATTGAACAGAATTCCATGCAGTATAAAGTAGTGCAGTGCAGTATAAAGTAGCGTAGTGCAGTATAACGTTTTCAAGTGTGGTATAAAGTAGTACAGTGCAGTATAAAGTAGTAGCGTAGTGCAGTAGAAAGTGGTATAAAGTAGCGCAGTATAGTATAAAGAAACGAAGTGTGGTATACAGTTGTACAATGCTGTCTAAAACAATGTGGTGACGAGTAGTGTGAAGTGGCGAAGTGTAATATTAAGTGGTGCAGCTCATTATAAAGTAGTGCAGTGCACTAAAGAGTAATGTAGTGCTATGAAAACTAGTCAAGTGTGGTATGAAGTAATGAAGTGTTATGTATTGTATCAAGTGTAATATGAAGTAGTGCAGTGCAGTATAAGATAGTCAAGTATGGGCTAAAAACAAACAAACAATGCGGTGTAGAGTAGATTTGTTCAGTTGAGAATAAAATAACGAACTGAGGGGGAAAAAGTAGTGCAGTGAAGAGTAAATTAGTGCAATGGAGAATAAAATGAGGAAGTGAGGAATGCAGTAATGCAGTTCTGTATAAAGTAGTTCAGACAAGCAGAAAGTAATGAAAATTAGTATGAAATAATGAAACGTAGTATAAAGTCTTGAAATGTAGTAGGAATAAGGAATAAGTAGTATAAGGGAGTGAAGTGTCGCATGAAGCAGAGAAAGGGACTGAAAATAGCTTTTCTTTTTTATGAATAGTAGACAGTAGTATATATAAGGGTTTTTTTTTTTAGCTTTATTTATTGGTGTTCTAGCCTATGTCAAGGGATCTGACACAGCCTTAAGCCAAGGCGGTGCAGACGAAAAAAGTTACAGAAGCACACAGAGTTCACATCGCCAATGTTAAAGCAAAAATGAAGTCGTAACAAGTGCTCCAAGAAGTCTAACACAGTGAAAAGCAGAGTATCAAAACATACAGTAGTTTACAGAGTACAACAGCAGTGTTGTTGTTTTTTCAAGTCACAGAGTAATACATACAACAGCAGTTGTTTTTTTTCAAGTCACAGAGTAATACATACTGAAAGTACTCATGATGACAAAACCAACCCACCCCTCCACCCCTTTCTGAAAGGCTGGCTGCCTCAAGATGCCCAAAACACACATAATTTCAGAGAAGAGGTAGTAGGCTAAGAATGGATTAAAAGCAAAGCAGTATAAAGAAGTGCAAAATAGTGTAATAAAATAGTACACAGTAGTGAAAAGACGTGCAAAATAGTGTAATAAAATAGTTCATAGTAGTGAAACGAAGTGCAAAATAGTGTAATAAAATAGTTCATAGTAGTGAAAAGAAGTGCAAAATAGTGTAATGATATAGTACATATAGTGAAAAGAAGTGCAAAATAGTGTAATAAGATAGTACATAGTAGTGAAAAGAAGTGCAAAATAGTGTAATGAATTAGAACATAGTGGTGAAAAGAAGGGCAAAGGAATGTGATGAAGTGAAGCAGTATAAGGAAATAGAAGCATTTCAAAATAATGAAAGTTAAGTAGAAAGGAATGTGAAGTGGTTAAAAACCATGAATAGGAAGTGAAAGCAACACGAAGCCATTTTAAAGATAATATAAAGCCGTGTAAAGGATCATAAATACGTATGCAGCAATGAATGGTTTTAGAAAGCAGTAAAGGATAGCGTGAAGTACAAACAGGTAGTATACAGTGAAAAAAGAAATTGTGAAAGTTTTAAAAGATGGTATAAAATAGTAGAAAATAGTAAAAGATAGTAAAAAGTGGTAAAAGGCAGTACAAAAAAAAGAAAAAATATCAGAAAGTAATATCAAGTGCATAAAAATAGTAGAAAGTAGTTGAAGATGTAACAGAGTAAGACAAACTGGCATGGAACAGTGAACGGTAGCATAATGTAGGAAAAGGCAGTAGAACGAAAGTGATCAACAGTAGTAAAAGTGTGGTACAAATATATGAATTAGTAAAACGTTAAGTTGTAAAAAGGCAATATAAAGTGGCATCAGACAGTATAAAGTGTCGAAAAGTAGTATCCAGATTTATAAACCATGCAGCTGTTGGTAAAGTACATGACATTGTTTTATCGCATTCCATGTGAAACTTGATCACATAGGTAATGTTCTTACTTTGGCATACCCCCGAATTATTCCAGGTAAGCTAAAGTGTACTATATTGTATTATAATTTTGGTGTATTCAGCTAAACTCTTTGCGTGGTAAACCGTGTTATTATTTTGCGGTATTCTGTGCCAGTCTCATCAGGTGTATTATACAATTATTCTGCCGTTTTCTAGTAAACTTTGAAGTATTATGCAATTATTCTGCCATTTTCCTAGTCAACTTTAAAGTATTATACAATTATTCTGCCGTTTTCCTTGGCAACTTTGAAGTATTATACAATTATTCTGCCGTTTTCCTAGTCAACTTTGAAGTATTATACAATTATTCTGCCGTTTTCCTAATCAACTTTGAAGTATTATACAATTATTCTGCCGTTTCCCTAGTCAACTTTGAAGTATTATACAACTATTCTCCCGTTTTCCTAGTCAACTTTGAAGTATTATACAATTATTCTGTCGTTTCCCTTGTCAACTTTGAAGTATTATACAATCATTCTGCCGTTTTCCTTGGCAACTTTGAAGTGTTATACAATTCTTCTGCCGTTTTCCTTGACAATTTTGAAGTATTATACAATTATTCTCCTCTTTTCCTTGGCAACTTTGAAGTATTATACAATTATTCTGCCGTTTTCCTTGTCAACTTTGAAGTATTATACAATCATTCTGCCGTTTTCCTTGGCAACTTTGAAGTGTTATACAATTATTCTGCCGTTTTCCTTGGCAACTTTGAAGTATTATACAATTATTCTCCTCTTTTCCTTGGCAACTTTGAAGTATTATACAATTATTCTGCCGTTTTCCTTGGCAACTTTGAAGTATTATACAAATATTCTGCCGTTTTCCTTGCCAACTTTGAAGTATTATACAATTATTCTGCCGTTTTCCTTGGCAACTTTGCCTAATAGTGGACTACCTAAATGTTTGTGTCTGAAGGTTGTACGTCTCCATTAGATAAATCTCTCACATGCATACACAACACGCATATGCTTACACAAATAAACACATATATGCGCAATCATACAAACGCGCTCGCACGCACACATGAACGCGTGCGCACGCACACACACACAAAACACACACACACACAACACACACACACACACACACACGCATGCACGCATGTATGCATGCATGATTTGTACAGTTTGATAAGAAAAAAAAGTAAATCTCTCTCTCTCTCTCTCTCTCTCTCTCTCTCTCTCGTTGCAGGTATTAAACAAGGGCGAGCAATTAGCGTGAAGCCACGCAACCTGAGGAGTTTGAACTCGGTAAAAGTGACCAACGCCCACATCAATCAGCTATGGCGGCTGCCCCCCCCCCCCCCCCCCCCCCCTCCCCGGATCCTGATCAAGTATTTAAAGAGTATATGAACCCATTAAATCATGTTATGAAACGTGGCTACTATGATTTAGATTTAGATTTTGAACGTATAACACACTCGGTTGTTCGCTTCCCTACGGAGCCTGGAATGAACACGTTTCGCGAGCAAACTGAAAAAAAAGAAGACACGTGGAGCATGTCGTGATCGAACGTCTTCTTGAGATTTTAAACGATCGTGATGCGCCGAACGACCCAATGACGGTGAAACTCTATCAGAATTTCTCCCATGCAATTGGCAAGAAAAGCACGCTGACATCAAGTCACTGTGCTGCGAAGCGCTTGTCAAATTCAAACGTGAAAACCCTCAGGTGCAACTTGAAATCATTTTTGCCGCGTTGTTCAACATCAACCGACCTAGCTGTGGCCCTATTTGCCGTCATCGTCAGGTATCTGAAGCAAAGAGCGCCGCAAACATCGAGGGGCTGAGGAACCTGCAAGCCGAAGGTATAACTATCCGCACGTTTAAAGTAGAAGACTGGCGGTTCCTGCATGATTTTCTTGGATGTCAGGGAGACCCTCCGTCAGCTGGTCGATCAGATGAAGCCAGAATGAAGGAGGACCTGGACAAGTTTCTGTCTCCACAGTAATCGTCAGCCATGGGCAGGGTGTGAGTATGACACACCGATCAATTCAGCACCCTACTCCCATGTCACGATCCGTTGTAATATTTGATTTTCATTTCCGATGATTTCCCCCCTTTGTACAAAGCCAGCGCTATTTCAAACTGAGCCCCTGTGCACTATACTGTTAGATCCAACCTTGCACTGTCGACACTGGGCATAGTTCAACCGTCAGGTCAATCTACATGGAGTTTTGGCATGTACAATGTAGATTTTTTTTTTTTTTTTTTTTTTTTTGCGAGTTCTTCCCTCCTTGGTTCTTGCCAGTTGTAGAACAGCAACACACGGTTTCCCAGCGCTGGAACGGTTAAGAGCCGAACCGTTAGAAGCATGAAGATTGTCACAGTGTCATGATCAGCAGGTTGAACTTTGACCAATACTTGGCTGAACTGGATGGTTTAATCATCGAATTTTGCATGCTGAATTAATTTATTGGCTGGCCGCTTGTGCGTATTGCAAGGATCGTGACGTCAGAGTAGGTTGGTGGTTTGGTGGTTTGTTTGTTTCTTTGTTGGTTGTGTGTGTGTGTGTGTGTGTGTGTGTGTGGTGAGTGTGTGTGTGTGTGTGTGTGTGTGTGTGTGTGTGTGTGTGTGTTCTCAATTCAACAGCGAAAGTATGCAGCCATATTCACTGCGGAGAACATGCTGTACCGATGATTCTGATCGCTTTCCATCAGCAGCAGTGCAGGCTGTATGTTTGACAGCACAAAGTGTTCATGCCCGCAGCATGGGCAGTCTTTGTCTGGGATCGGTTTGTAACACAACGACCTCCCCGTGACATTGACCGTGGTGAAGGCCAGCAGCTCAGCGACAGACTATGGTGCACTTCACTTCTGCACCAACCTGAAAGTGAAATGAAAATGAAAGTATATCAACAAAGATAGAAACAAATGAAGATTGTTTTGAGCCAGCATTGAAATGATTGTATCAAAAGATAGCATAGTAATTTCCCTCGCTTCTTCTCCTCCTTCTCCTTCTCCTCCTTCTTCTTCTCTCTCTCTCTGTCTCTGTCTGTCTCTCTCTCTCTTTCAATTTCTTTATTCTTGTTTGTTGTTTAAATCGGTTCCTTTTCCTTTTAAAGTCATCTACGCCTGAACTGTTAATGCATAAACTTTTTAATGTTGTGAATATATGTGTGTTTGTTAAAAGTTTTGTAAGTTTTCGTCGCTAGTCATACTTAGTCCCTTAACGGGGCAAGGGCCGGATGAAAAAAAGCATGTGTTTGCTTATCTGTTACCCTTGGAAATAAAGATTATCATCATCATCATCATCTCTCTCTCTCTCTCTCTCTCTCTCTCTCTGTGGAAAAGAAGTCGCTTGCAAACGAAGTTCAGACTTAAACTGCCAGTGATGACGCCCTGTCATGCTATTCATGTGGCGTTTGTCATGGACGTAAACCGAAGTTCTGACGAACGAACCGTCCAACAGAAACAGGCCGCTGGCCACGATTAGGATTTTGCACTAAACTACATAGTCCATGTAAACGTTTGGAGACGTAGCATAAATTTCAGCCAAACATTGATATCAAATTGATGATAGATCAAATGAACACCACCACCACCTGACCCCATGCCTCGAATAATCTCAATTGTTTTTAGGAAGTTCAGCCTATCAAATATTTCACAATCTTGAGCTACCCTTTGCCTGACGTCACATTTCAGACCTTCGCACCCACCCGTGACCCCATCTTTGCACCGAGGGGGGTCCCCAAAATAGTCCCATTCCTTTCAATTTTAATGTGTC
Source organism: Conus ventricosus (assembly GCA_018398815.1). NCBI lineage: Eukaryota > Metazoa > Mollusca > Gastropoda > Neogastropoda > Conidae > Conus > Conus ventricosus. Next base: position 42,743,523 of record CM031626.1, on the reverse strand, counting down.
AGTTTGGAACCATCTGTCATCACCTTGATGGGCATATGAAAGAAAAGAAGGTAAATCAACTTTCAGACACAATACAAATTCTCAAAACTTTGAAAAGATGATAATAATGATTGTGCCTTTACTCGACTCCTTAAGCAAGGCCGTGGCGTGTTAATTTTGGTGTGCAGCCAACACTGCGAGAGAGAGAGCATCCATTTTGCTTCAGCAAAAGTGTGTTGCAGGATGCACACCAAAAATTAAAGCGCCAAGCGTTGCGTAAGGAGTCGAGTATTTATAGACTGGTGCAATTCGATTGTTTTGAGAAATTGTGTTGTGTCTGAAAGTTGATTCTCCTCCTTTTCTCTCGTGTGACCATCAAGCCACAAGCCACGTGGTTCCAAGCAGACAGATTAAAATCAATGGATTGGGATTATTTGGGAGGAACCAGCAAGCCCAAAGAAAGGGTGACAGGTGAGTGCAAAGGCCTGAAATGTAACGTCAGCTAAGGGGAAGGTTATGTATTTGAAGATTGTACATGATGTCATCTGTGGGAACCAAACAAGGGAAATCATTGGTGGTGAGTTGTTCTTTTGATCAATTATCGGTTTAACATTACACGTTGGCTCAAACGTACATAGGCCTTAAAACGCTTACATGGATCACTTACAGTGATTTACTGCAAAATCCTCATTGTGACGCGTGGCCTGCAAACCTCGCTTGAAAACGCTGCCAGCGGCTTCGCATACGCGGCGGAAGTCAGGAAGTCTAAGCGACCGAGCCGCTGGCAGCTTTCTCTGCGGAACACATGGAAGGTCAGGGTGACCAATGTGTTCGTGCAGCTAGGGTCTGTTTTTGTTGCGTGTTCTCCCTCTCTCTCTTTGTCCCGGCATGTATATGTGTGTGGCCACACAGTAAGGAAAGGAAAGCTCAAGCATTGTCGAGACCTGTAACAAGAGCATGCGGAGTCACCAAGACCCACTCCCTAGGAACAGCACAGAGGAAGAGGACATAGGACAGAGAGAGGTGAGCAGACAGCAAGACCCACTCCCTAGGAACAGCACAGAGGAAGAGGAGATAGGACAGAGAGAGGTGAGCAGACAGCAAGACCCACTCCCTAGGAACAGCACAGAGGAATAGGAGATAGGACACAGAGAGAGAGGTGAGCAGACAGCAAGACCCACTCCCTAGGAACAGCACAGAGGAATAGGAGATAGGACGGACAGAGAGAGGTGAGCAGACAGCAAGACCCACTCCCTAGGAACAGCACAGAGGAATAGGAGATAGGACGGACAGAGAGAGGTGAGCAGACAGCAAGACCCACTCCCTAGGAACAGCACAGAGGAATAGGAGATAGGACGGACAGAGAGAGGTGAGCAGACAGCAAGACCCACTCCCTGGGAACAGCACAGAGGAATAGGAGATAGGACACAGAGAGAGAGGTGAGCAGACAGCAAGACCCACTCCCTAGGAACAGCACAGAGGAATAGGAGATAGGACGGACAGAGAGAGGTGAGCAGACAGCATAGCTGAGTGACCTGGTAACCGAGGCCATAGTCCAGGTGCTCTCCCACACCCTTCAGGGGCAGACAGGTGGAGACAAAACTAATGCAGTGATCATCATTGCAATGCGCCTCACACACACACACATACACAAACTCACTCACACACACACACACTCACACGCACACACACACGCACGCACGCACGCACGCGCATACACACACACACACACACACACACACACACACACACACACACACACACACACACACACCACCCCTTCACCTCCCCTCTTCCCATAGGCCCTGATGAGCTGTGAACAGTGAAAGACATGACATCGTTTTTTTTTGGTTAATTTTGAAAACATATGTCACGTGTCCTATGTCTCGAGTCGACACTTGTGTCTGTGAACAGAGAGAGATGTGGTGTCTTCTTCTTCCTAAAATACTGGTTCACTCAAAAACGAGTAGGTCACCAGCGCGCCAGTGTCACCTGGCCAATGGTCAAGGTCCTGTTGTATTTGAGAATGAAAAATGGGGTATCACCTTAGACATAAAGTCCTCTGACTGCAGTATTTCTGAACAGAAAGATAGGAGGAAGGGCCGGGGGGGGGGGGGGGGGTGCAGCCCAAGACACTAACCGCTTGACTGACCTGAATCAACAGATGGGGGTACTACCCTCAGCAATGACTTCTCTACTGATCTTGAATCAACAGATGGGGTACTACCCACGGCAGTGACTTCTTTACTGACCTTGAATCAACAGATGGGGGCACTACCCAAAGCAGTGACTTCTTTACTGACCTTGAATCAACAGATGGGGATACTACCCACGGCAGTGACTTCTTTACTGACCTTGAATCAACAGATGGGGGCACTACCCACAGCAGTGACTTCTTTACTGACCTTGAATCAACAGATGGGGGCACTACCCACAGCAGTGACTTCTTACTGATATTGAATCAACAGATGGGGTACAACCAGGACGTTGACGTCTTGACTGAATTAACAGATGGGGGACAACCAGGACATTAACGCCTTGACTGAATTAACAGATGAGGTACAACCAAGACATTGACTTCTTAAATGATTTAACAGATGAGGGTACAACCCATGATATGAACTTCTTGACTGGCCTTGAATTAACAGATAGGGTAATAAACGATAATAATAATAATAATAATGATAATAACATAGCATTTATAAAGCACCTTGCTAAAGGTTCTAGGCGCTGACAATCCACACTCGCTGGTACGCAACGGTCTGCCTACTTAGGTAGTGCCGTCTGAAGAGCTGCCTGCCGGCGCTTTATTCAGTCGTTTCCTGTGTCATCCTTTCAATATCGTTCACTCAATTTCCTTACTTCCTTCATTCTTTCAATTTCTCACGCAGGGTGCATGCTATGTGTAACGTGTCATCCGTATCAACGGCCAAACTGGCCCTCTCTTCCAAAGTTGGTGATGGGATTTTACGTGAGTGCAAGATGTTATGTGTGCGTTCACACACGGAACCTTGGTTTATAGTCTCATTTATAAGCTCTTTTGGAAATGGAGTCAGAACCAATGTTAACTCTGAGGGGAAAATCCCCTGTACCGAAACGGCCCGGCGGAGATTTGAACCCGTAACCCCAGGATCACCAAGATTACGAGTTTGACACTACCAATTGCGTTATTCCAGCCCCAACCAGGACATCAACCTCTTGACTGACCATGAATTAACAGATGGAGTACAGCCAGGATTATAACTTCTTGACTGACAGTGAATTAACAGATGGGATACAACCAGGATTATAACTTCTTGTAAGACAGTGAATTAAACAGATGGGTACCAGGATTATAACTTCTTGACTGACAGTGAATTAACAGATGGAGTACAACCAGGATTGTAACTTTTGACTGACCACGAATTAACAGATGGGTACAACCAGGATTATAACTTCTTGACTGACAGTGAATTAACAGATGGAGTACAACCAGGATTATAACTTCTTGACTGACAGTGAATTAACAGATGGGTACAACCAGGATTATAACTTCTTGTAAGACAGTGAATTAACAGATGGGATACAACCAGGATTATAACTTCTTGACTGACAGTGAATTAACAGATGGGATACAACCAAGACATAAACCTCTTGACTGACTTTAACAATAATAATAATGAATACTTATATAGCGCCTATTCTCGCTAGAGAGCAAGCTCTAAGCGCTTTATAATCCACACTCGTTTACACAACGGGCTGCCTACCTGGGTACTGCCGACTGAAGAGCTGCCAGCTGGCGCTTCATTCAGTCGTTTCCCATGCCATCCAGTCAATATCGCTCAATATCGTTCCCTCAATTTCCTTACTTCCTCCATTCTTTCAATTTCTCACGCAGGGTGCATGCTATGTGTAACGTGTCATCCATACCAACGGCCAAAGTGGCCTTCTCTTCCGAAAGTTGGTGATGGGATTTTACGTGTGTGCAAGATGTTATGCGTGCGTTCACACACGGAACCTCGGTTTATAGTCTCATTCGAAGGACTGTATGGTGAATGGAGTCAGAACCAATGTCAACTCCGAGGGAAAAATCCCCCTGTACCGAAATTCGAACCCGAACCTCAGGATCACGAGTCCGGCGCTCTACCAACTGAGCTATTCTGGCCCCCGACTTTGAATAAAGAGATGGGGTACAACCAGGACTATAACTTCTTGACTGATCTTGAATTAACAGATGGCGTACAACCAAGATTATAACTTCTTGACTGACCTTGAATTAACGGATGGGGTACAATCAGGACATTGACTTCTTGATTGACTTTGAAACAACAGATTGGGCAGTACCCACTGATTCAATGACTGAGGGTGTTTATGAATAGAAACTCGAAATCTTTAATGAGGGTGAATAGTAAGCTGGAAGCTTTTTTACATATGCCATAGAGAGAGAGATGGGGTGCTACCGTAGGCATTATTTGCTGACTGATGAAGTTATGTATATAAAGATGGGGTAGCTCCGATCCAGGATATATATTTACTGACTGTTGGGATTTGTGAAAATACAAACGGGACACTATCCAGGGTATCAACCGTAAGTGCACTTCGGGGTTTTTTTGTATACCCTTGCCTTAACTAGGTGTACCCTGTGGAATAAGCAGACGGGAGGTGACCCCAGAAAAGGAAAGTCTTTGTAGTGGGAAAGCATCAACTAGGATTCCTTTAGCCATGCCGATGCGAACCTGGCTTGATGATCTGAGTGGCACTGTATCATCTGTCCGTGGCAGGGGGTGGTTGGGTCTGTGGGGTGTGCTCGTAGCTGGAGGGTGGTGTTTTTCGCCGGTGGGCTCTGCAGTCATGAAATACGGGCTGGTACACCCATGGGGATGCTACTTTAAGGCTGTTATGAGCTGCATCCTGTAGTCTAATTTACCTCTGTTCAGGAGCAGTTATGTCCCTTGATATCTTAATGGAGTGTCCTGTGCGTGCCTGTACCCATCGTCAACACAGCGCAGGCCTCCAAGGGTGGTACAGGACTGCTCTAAAGGCGGGTGAAGACAGTGCTTCTCTGGGTCCTCCCCAGCACCTTCGGGTGTTTCTTTTTCTTCTTACTGACTGTTGGATTTGTGAAAATACAAACGGGACATTATCCAGGGTATCAACCGTAAGTGATAGTCTTTGTGAATAAACTGATCGGACACCATCTTGAACTTCTGGTGGTACCGTTTGTGAATAGACAGACGGGATGCTGCCCCAGACGTTGATTAATGTCTTATGGTATGTGTGAGCAGAAAGCATCCAACAGGAGGCCTGAGCCATGTCCTGAGCTGAACCCTGGCTTGGATGATGCGGTTGTGCAGCATGTGGATGTTTTGCCGCACATGGATGTCTGGTGTCCCGGAGGATGTTCTGGGTGACGTGGACGTTCTGGGTCTCCTGGAGAACGTCATGGAGAAAGCGGTCTCTTGATTTCCATGTGATATCGATCCTAGATGAAATGCCCACGGACAGTTTTTTACCTGGGTGCACCCTTTGATTTGTTTGCACTTTGCGTGGTGAAAAAATACTTTCTTCTTGGCATGTAATCTGATTTGGGGTTCTGTGATTTCATATGCAACAAGGCTTTCTTTCATATACATTTTGGTATTGTATTCTGCATTGCTTTATTGGCGTGGTTTTTTATATCATCATGTTATTTCTCTTTGCTCTTGCTGTGATTTTATGCTCTGTGATATCTGTTGCATACATTTTATGTTTAAAAAGTACGGGGTTTTGAGCGGTGACGGAGAATCAAGCGAAAGAGTCCACTGCAATATGGTTGTAAAAGAAGATTTCAGCAGCGAAAGAGTCATGCAATATGTTATAGAAGATTTCAGCGAGGGGAAAGAGTCGCATGTTTGCGGGTAAGTCAATGCAATGCATGTTATAGAAGATTTCAGCGAGCGGAAAAGAGTCCAGTGCAAATGCATGTTATAGAAGATTTCAGCAGCGGAAAGAGTCCAGTGCAATGCATGTTATAGAAGATTTCGCAAGCGGAAAAAGTCCAGTGCAATGCATGTTATAGAGATTTCCGCAAGCGGAAAGAGTCCAGTGCATATGCATGTTATAGAAGATTTCAGCAAGCGGAAAGAGTCCAGTGCAATGCATGTTATAGAAGATTTCAGCAAGCGGAAAGAGTCCAGTGCAATGCATGTTATAGAAGATTTCAGCAAGCGGAAAGAGTCCAGTGCAATGCATGTTATAGAAGATTTCAGCAAGCGGAAAGAGTCCAGTGCAATGCAGGTTATAGAAGATTTCAGCAAGCGGAAAGAGTCCAGTGCAATGCATGTTATAGAAGATTTCAGCGAGCGGAAAGAGTCCAGTGCAATGCATGTTATAGAAGATTTCAGGAAGTGGAAAGAGTCCAGTGTAATACATGTTATAGAAGATTTCAGCGAGCGGAAAGAGTCCAGTGCAATGCATGTTATAGAAGATTTCAGCAAGCGGAAAGAGTCCAGTGCAATGCATGTTATAGAAGATTTCAGCAAGCGGAAAGAGTCCAGTGCAATGCATGTTATAGAAGATTTCAGCAAGCGGAAAGAGTCCAGTGCAATGCATGTTATAGAAGATTTCAGCAAGCGGAAAGAGTCCAGTGCAATGCATGTTATAGAAGATTTCAGCAAGCGGAAAGAGTCCAGTGCAATGCATGTTATAGAAGATTTCAGCAAGCGGAAAGAGTCCAGTGCAATGCATGTTATAGAAGATTCAGCAAGCAGAACCAGTGCAATGCATGTTATAGAAGATTTCAGCAAGCGGAAAGAGTCCACTGCAATAAATGTTATAGAAGATTTTAGGAAGTAGAAAGGGCACAGAAAAGAGTATCAACTTGAATACGATGTTTTGCAGGGTATGAAGGATAACAAACGCAATAAGGATAACAACAACATAAGAATACTTTTTTTTTTCTTGCATACGAACACATCTCAGAGTAATTGCTCAGCTAGAATGCGAAACAAACACGGAATATAACACTATTTTGCTTCCTGTAACAAAAATACGTTTTAAAAGTTCAAAGGTACTTTTCACTTCCTGACATTACCTATCGGAAGTAATGAACACTTACTTCCGTTATGATTGCTTAATACATTGTATTCCGGAGAGTCATTCATGAGCCGATATTTCACCTGTGATATTCATACTGGAGTCTCTACATAGCCGTCCATGTCTTTCCGTACCCTATTTTCCTCCTTTATCAATGGAGAGTTGGTGATACATCTAGATTCTATCAGACTGACAGCACATACATCAGAAAGAGTGTTGTATAACATGTTCTTTAAAGTGCACGTTTATACGGTATGTAAAATTGAACTGCAGGCCTATTTCGATTTTTTCTATGGCTTTCCCCCGTAAATATTTGTAATCATTTAACAGTGATTGTTGAACAGCCATATACAGTGCTTCTGTGAATAAAACAGTGTTAAATTCTGACACAGTCATACCCATGTTCAGTTGGACAGCTACCCAAGAACATCTTTTGAGAACACGTTAGGAGTACATCATGAAATAGGTTCGTTAGTTCCAAACTCACATAGAATTCGGCGAGCAGCCTTCTATATTCTACATTTTTGAAAGATATGTGTCGATGGCTTTATTTTTTCTATTGTAAATGTTGTGTATGTGTCCTTTTTTTTAAACGTATCTATCATAAATGTTTCATAATTCTCTTATATGAATGCCGATATCGTGTTTACTTTAGTTTATCTGACATAAATGCTTCATGGAGTTCTGAATATGTGATATAAATGTTTCATTGTATTCTTTTTTTGCACAGAATGTGACAGCACCTATTCTTCACGTTTGGTGGAGTTTTAATGTCCCTTTTATTAACATTTCGCCCACTTTCATTATAGCTCATGTGCTTTTATTTTCTTTGTGTGTGTGCAAAATGAAATAATAGTGCCATAAAAGAAAAAAAAACTTTCAAAATAGTAAAACCATTTTGCTTATAGTCTGCAACATTTGAAGTACAGTATTTGTGTACATAAGGTTTAGTTATGTGACTTAATTACAGTTGCTAGATTTTGTTTTTAAATGGCAGAGGAGCTACGCTCAAAACATTAATACGACATTTCCTTCTGCTACTTTTGAAACAGTGTGCTCGATTCAGATAGAAACATACAAGGAAACGCAACAGTGTGCTCGATTCAGATAGAAACATATAAGGAAACGCACCATCGCAACTACCAAAACGGACAAAATGGTTTGCTTTTACACCAAGCAACCTATAACAACCTTAAACATTTTCTTTAATTTTGAAAAGGAGAAAACGTTATTTCCCCCTTAAATAAACTAAGACATATCACAACAAATTAAAAAGGGGGGGGGGGGGAAATCGAGGTTTACCTTTGAACGATGAGATCCATCCACAAAAATGTAAGGACTATTGCTTTAAAGAAAAGGGCACTGTAACAAACACAGAAATGAAAAGGACATGGTGTTTTTTTGTTAACCAAACTTGCTGCCGCAACCACCAAGAAACAAATCAAAACAAAAACAAAAAAAAGACAAGAAAGACGTGCTTTTAAACTAAAGACACTATAGTTACTTACTTCAGAAGAAAAGACATCGTCTGCTTTTGAACCAAAGACGCAATACCAGCCACGCAAATGAAAGAAAAAATGTCGTCTGCTTTGGAACCAAAGACACTAGGCCTATATATACCAACCACGAAGAAATCAAAAGGTTGTTTTGGAGCTAAAGGCACAATAACTGCCTCAAGAATGAAAGAAGACATGAACTGGATCTTGCCAACAGCATGAGGTCCATGAATTTGACGTCATTGATCATTTTACGTCATTAATCCTTCTTTTTTTTTTTTTCATTTTGGCATACGTAGATGTATATGTAGTAATTTTATACCAATCTTAATGTACTGTTTGTGCTCCGTTTTCATTATCAGTTAACGTGTATGCTAAAAGGTTTACATATTCTTTCATGTCATAAATTGTATTTACGAGTATTGCTGTGGCGATTTCTTTGGAATTGTATGCAAGGATGATGGATCTAGCCTACACATATAGAGTTTAAATGATTTGGTTCAAACAGTTATTAAGTTTTAAAACTGCTTTGATTTGAATGATGGATAACTTTGAATAGTAATCTAATATTAATACTGACTTGGCTTGAATGACTCAGCTTGAATAGTGATTTGATTTAGATAGCGTTCTGATTTGAATAATGATTCCGTCCAAATAGTGATTTGATTTCGATAGCGTTCTGATTTGAATAATGATTCCGTCCAAATAGTGATTTGATTTAGATAGCGTTCTGATTTGAATAATGATTCCGTCCAAATAGTCATTTGATTTAGATAGCGTTCTGATTTGAATAATGATTCCCTCCAAATAGTGATTTCACTTAGATAGCGTTCTGATTTGAATAATGATTCCGTCCAAATTGTGATTTCACTTAGATAGCGTTCTGATTTGAATAATGATTCCGCCCAAATAGTGATTTGATTTAGATAGCGTTCTGATTTGAATAATGATTCCCTCCAAATAGTGATTTCACTTAGATAGCGTTCTGATTTGAATAATGATTTCCTCCAAATAGTGATTTCAGTTAGATAGCGTTCTGGTTTGAATAATGATTCCGTCCAAATAGTGATTTCATCTAGATAGCGTTCTGGTGCGAATAATGATTCCGTCCAAATAGTGATTTACTTTAGATAGCGTTCTGGTTTGAATAATGATTCCGTCCAAATAGTGATTTAATTTATATAGCGTTCTGGTTTGAATAATGATTCCCTCCAAATTGTGATTTACTTTGAAGAGTGACTTGGTTTAGGCTAAACAGTGAATAAATTTGAATACTAATTTGCTTTCGACAGTGATTGAGTCTGAGCAATGATTTCATTTTGTGTTGTGCTTTAGTTTGAATAGCAATTCTGTTTTCATCCCGATTTGGTTTCAAAATCATTTAGTTTGAATTTAGCTGAGTTGAATAATTATTTCGCTTAAACTTTATGTATTTCATAATTTCATTTTGAGTGTTAATTTGGTTTCAATGATGATTCGAAATGTGTTCGTTTGAATCCCTATTGAATTTGATTACGGGGCTTTGATTTGAACAGTGAGTTGATTTGTTTAAGGATTGAGTTGGGAATTCTGATCAGCGATTCAGGTTTAAGACTGATTTGGTTTTGAGTATCGATTTGGCTTCGTACTTTGCACTATAGGAATAATCACGAAGATGTATCCTGCTTGACTTTCTAACCAGAAAATATTAAAAACAGTGCACAAGACTGCTGTGACTCCTGGTGTTTTCATCTTGATCATGAATGCTCGCCATGGAAATACGCACAAGCACTAGATCTGTGAACACACACACACACACACACACACACACACACATTCACGCGCACACGTGCGCTCACACACACACACCACACACACACACACACACACACACCGCGTGCGCACACCTGCAACTACACTTTATACATGTCATACACGCGCGCACCTCCCTAACTTACATACCAACACAGAGGACAACACATGACCTTGACGCAGTTATGTCAGACACAGGAGCCCAACGTACTCGCATGCTAATGCACAAGCATGTGCGTAATGTCATAGTACCATTGCTAACGGGTGCTAAACGTGTTTTGTGCTGCAATCTAAAAACAAATTAACTAGGAATGAATTCATCACTGGCGATTTCCACGTCATCTTTTTGCTTTAAATGGATGTTAACTATTAGAAAAAGAAAAAGAAAAAAACAAGATACAAACCATATAAACGTACTCCCAGTTTATCTTCCAGAAAAACGTCACAATCAAACATACGTCATAATGTATCTGACGTCACAATCAAACATGCGTCATGATGTATTTGTCACTGAGATATTCCATAGAGAAGAAAAACCGTTTTGGGCCATTATAGCCATTAGTGACGGCTATTCTGGTAAAGTAAAACATCGGGCATCATCCGTGACCCATAATGAACATACCTACAAATTTTCAGAAAGATCAGCCCAGAAGTTTTGTCTGGAGCGAGTGGAACACATTTTGACCACGGACACACAGACAGCATTTCTTCGTGACTGAGGGCGGAAAATGAAGCTAAATTTAGACAAGATGCGAAGCATATAAACGTACTCCCAGTTTTCCAAACCGGTTATAAATCGGCTAAGTGCTTTATGAGATAAGAAATAAAGGCAAAATAACGGTTTTAACGGTTATTTAACCGATGTACACTTTGAAACTGGTATTTTAGTCCTCACTGGGCTAAAACCTGTGTACATGCCAAATTTCATCCAAATCGGACAATATGTCAAGAATAACGGTTTTTAAACGGTCAGATTTTGAAACACTGCATGGAAGTGCCATTTGTGTGTGATGACCTTTCTATATACAAAATTGCATTAAAATCCACCAATATATAAAAAAAAAAATAACGGCAAAAATAACGGTTTATCGGTTATATAACCGATATACACTTTTGAAACCGGTATTTTAGTCCTCACTGGGCTAAAGCCTGTGTACATACCAAATTTCATCCAAATCGGACAATATGTCAAGAATAACGGTTTTTAACGGTCAGATTTTGAAACACTGCATGGAAGTGTCATTTGTGTGTGATAACCTTCTATCTATATACAAAATTTCATTAAAACCCACCAATATATAAAAAATAACGGCAAAATAACGGTTTAAACGGTTATATAACCGATATGCACTTTTGAAACCGTATTTTAGTCCTCACTGGGCTAAAGCCTGTGTACATATCAAATTTCATCCAAATTGGACAATATGTCAAGAATAACGGTTTTTAACGGTCAAATTTTGGAACACTATACAGAAGTGCCATTTGTGTGTGATAACCTTTCTATATACCAAATGTCATTAAAATCCACCTATATATAAGAAATAACGGCAGAATAACGGTTTTTAACGGTTGTTTAATCCATTTTCAGCATTACATCACTTACATATGGACAGAGGATCCGATTTGTCACAAGATCATCCAAACCGCTTATAAATTGGCCAAGTACTTTCTGAGATATTCCATAAAGAAGAAAAACCGTTACAGGCCGTTACAACCGTTAGTAACGGCTATAACAGGGCAAACTTAAACATCAGGAATCATCCGTGACCCATAATGAACATACCTGCTAATTTTCATAAAGGTCGGCAAAGTACTTTCTGAGATATTCCATAAAGAAGAAAAACCGTTACAGGCCGTTAGTAACGGTTATAACGGTAAATTAAAACACCAGGCATTATTCGTGACCCATAATGAACATACCTACAAATTTTCAGAAAAATCGGCCAAGTACTTTCTGAGATATTCCATAAAGAAGAAAAAGCGTTACATGCCGTTAAAGCCGTAACGGCTGTAACCGTAAACTAAAACGTCGGGCATCATCCTTGACCCATAATGAACATACCTACAAGTTTTCAGAGAGATCGACCCAGTAGTTTTGTCTGGAGCAAGTGGAACACATTTTGACCACACACACACACACACACACAGAGACAGACACACAGACAGCATTTCTTCGTTCCCATTCTAAAGTGCTCCCTGTTCTTTAAGAACTGGGAGTACAAAAAAAGAGGGAGTTACTTACCGCCAAGGACATAGACAAACAAAGTACAGGACAAGACACAATGCATTTCGACCTCTTGGGTCTTCTTCAGGCAAAAACAAATAACACGTAGGACAGTGAAAACGAAGAACGAGAAACCACTTATACTCGCGCAAGATCAAAATGGCCGCCGGATGTAAACGAGGCCACCCAGGAGGGGATCTTCTTCTTCTTCTTCCTAAAATACTGGTTCACTCAAAAACGAGTAGGTCACCAGCGCGCATGGGAGAGGAAATAGGTGGGGGGGGGGGGGGGGGGGGGGGGGGGGGGGGGGGGGACATGGAGTTTGAGGCTTGCTTTGTAGAATGGAATGATGTACATATTAGTGACGGTAGTGATTATAGTGGATTGACAATAGTGCTTAGTGGGGCAAAAAAAAGTAAATACATTTTAAAAAGATTAAAAACAAAAAATAAAACGATAATGATAATAAACAATGAAATAATAAAAAACATAATAATGACAATAATAACAATAAATATATAATAAATAAATGAATCATGTCAAGTATATACGTGTATGTTAAGGGAGAGTGCGTGCGTGCGTGTGTGTACCAGCCAGTATATCGCTCTCTATATCCCTGAGCGCTTGGTTTGGTTCTCAGGGTTTTCAGTAACGAAGCCTCAGTACTTGTGACTCGTCAACATTCCAAGTTGAGTTTGGACTCACTTGAAACATTTCCGCGGAGTCGGTTCCGTTGAAAATGTTCCTTGTCCCTGTAGCGCAGCACACGATCAAGATCGGCCCTGTGGTTGTGGTTGTGCTAACCTGTCAGGTTTACAGACAAAATAGTGAATAATTCTGTTTCACCAACGTTAAGACCCAACTGGTCTTCATGTCCAAACTCAATATACACTAAGCACAACCAAGTAACATTAAAAAAAAAAATACTTGTGTTTAACCTTACCTATTTCAGAGTGAAGGCCGTCCTCTTCGATCTCGAAAAAAGGACTGATCATACCATTGGTAGGGTCTTAATTTCCCCCAAGCATCTAGTCCACACAACCAGAAAGTTCCTGTAGTTAGTCTCTGAATCCCTGCCGAAAACTGAGTTCACCAGCAGCAGCGCCTCCCCCCCCCCCCCCCCCCCCCCCCTTTTTTTTTCTTTAGAGGAGACGTCGAATTTAATGGGAGGAGAGGAGGGAACACTTACAATCTTTTAAAGGCCAAGTCAGATTTCATAGACTTTTTTAGACTTCAAAAAGTGTATCTCATCAGTTTCACCAAACTTTTCCAAACTAAAACGACCGAACAAACCCTGCACCAGGCGTCAGAATCTTGTTTCTTTCACCAATCTGTAATGATCGTTGGCTAATCGTGTTTATGTGTCGATCAGGATGACATACTAGGGACTCCTATCTATCAGAAGGAAATTGTCTCTTACTTTGTCATTGGGTAGTTTGCTTTGTCTTAGTGGTTTCACCAAAATCACGTAGTGCGTGGCTCTGAATGCTGTCATCAAGTCTTTCAATAACCTTGGGTGAAAGTTTTGGTCCCCGATGACTTGCCAGATTCCATGCCTTGTAGTTCATGATCACAATCAAGACCACAATCACACACACCACTTCAAATTACAGGTTTGGTGCATGAGTGAGTAGAAAAAGAAAACTCAAATACAGAGCAAGTGAGCGCTTCGCTCTCTCTCTCCTTACACACACACACACACACACATATGCAGAGAGAGAGAGAGACAGATCAGACAACAAAGAGATGGCAGAAGAAAGAGAGGATGGGAAGAAAGTGAACATAGGCCTATACACAGAAAACAGGTGAGACGAACACTCCATCATTCACTGAACCCACACCATTGAGGTGAAATCATGAATTTATTTTAAAAAATAACCGAGAGTGGCCAAAAAAAAAATTGGACAAACAACACAGGACAACAATCATAAATACTGGAGCGAAACCTCCTCCAATAAGTAGTAGCAGGCTCCTCAAGCCACACATTGCAAATTCAACAGTCCATAACCCACAGAGAAGCCCCCCCCCAAACACCAGAGGTCTACTGAGTCGCACACCGCTGAATCCAGCCACAGCTTAAAGAAGCCCCAAAATTGTCTAGATCTGAAGAAACTAAACTAATTAATCAAGGTGGGTGCGAAATGAACCGAGAATATTTGTGACCTAGAACCTACCAGTCGAAAAGCTGTTTCTATGTACAAAATGAACAGTAAAGTTGGCCGGTCTGTTTGGGGCCTTGATCAAAGTGACAATCATTGGATTATTTCCTGTGTGTTATTTTCAAGACCAGTGAAATTCTAAGCCTACTCCTGCTAACCTATTTACCCCCCCCAAATACAGGTGTACTTTACCACAAAAATTTTGTGTTTGGCCGTTGTTTGTTTTCTTGTTTAATATGCACTCTTATTAAGTGGATGAAATAGATGGCTGTGTCAAATTTGTCAAAATGATCAATACTGACAATGACTGCAAAATCTGCAGCGTGTGTGTGTGTGTGTGTGTGTGTGTGTGTGTGTGTGTGTGTGTGTGTGTGTACTGACATTAGCGACAGAAGCTGCAGCAAGTGTGTGTGTACTCCTGGCATTAGCGACAGAAGCCGCAGAATGTGTGTGTACTCCTGACATTAGCGACAGAAGCTGCACTGTGTGTGTGTGTGTGTACTCCTGAAATTAGCAACAGATTTGTAAATTTAAAACCTGCTCTCTCAAAATTCTTTTTAAGGGCATGTAGCCCAACTTATTGCCTGTATACTTCTTGATGTCGCCAATGTCGCCGACCAAATAAGATGAGATTTCCAAAGTGAAAGCGTTTGAGTCACTGGTCAATACACTCACCTTACCACGCCACTTAATGTATACTTCTTGATTTATCAATGTTGCACACTGAAGATGAGATTTCCAAAGTGGTCAAGTCACTGCTTAACAAGTTCATCTCACTATGCCAGTTAACGTTTCGCTGTGTTCACCATCTTCATCGCCTTTTTATGAAAGCCGTGTACAGACTATGCTGCAATCCTGGCAGTAAAGTGGCGTGCTCCTCGCTCATGAACTGATGGGGATCAAGCCTGCTCATAGCGGTGGTTAGACCCACATGCCAACTCCAACTTCTCTCCAACCGTTATGGAGTGAAAGACGCCAGGGAGAGGTTCATTTTCCCCTGCATGGAATTCTGCTTTAAAAAAGAAAAGGCCATGTTTCCTCAGAGACAGTTTCCGGAATATGAGGTGCACATTTTCTGAATTTCTAAAATATACGCCATTTCAATTATTTTCTCATTGCTGATGTGAATCCATTCAACAAAGCTCAATCTTACTGGGGGCAAGTTGTTGATAATCTGGTGACTAAACGCAACATCAGCTGATGTAGTGCTCTCCTGCAATACCTGTGCTGCCTCTCACAACTTGCGCTTTGAACCCATCAGATAACTGCAGACCACTACAAAGCCGCAGCAGCTGTGCTTTTGATTTCAGTTAAATACAAAATGCAATACATACAAACATTCTAATCTAGTTGACCAGCATCTCCGATTCGAGAACCGTCAGTCTCATCCAGCCGTTCCCCCTTCCAGGCATACTTTCTTGCTGTCTGGTTGAATCTTGTTATGGCCCCCTTCTCTTCCCACAGAAATATTTTGGCCTCTTTCACACCCTGCTTAGAAGCAATGGGAAGAAGTGTTGGGAAACTATACACCACAGCATTGCTGGCCTTCACAACAGGCCACTTGACCAGGGTTTTTCCATGGCAGAATGTAAAAAAAAATAAAAAATGTAAGAGATTTTTGACCTGTGGAAAATTGAAATAACAAAGAAGTAGGAAAAAAACCAACAATTAGCTTTTAAGTTAAAGTTGTATTCCCAGTTAACTGACCTGGTCTACTAATAGTTTACACAGAACAGTAGACCCAATTCCGACTTACAGTTCATCATTTTCACACACAATTCCCTCAAAACGTGACCTCAACTTGTTCAACAAACACAAACCCCAGACCCCATTTCAGATCTTTCATCTCTCTCAAATTCAGAATTTCTTTAAGAAAATTTTCCTAAAGGTAAAATTTTGAAAAACTCCACATGGACTGTCAGCCGAGGCCATGGTGGAACCGTTCATGAGCAGGCTGTGACACTGGCTGTACAGGTCTCCATTCAGGAACCACACAACTGCTTTGTTCTGCTTCACCAGGTTTTGATTCAGGTGCAGGGGAGAGTACATAGGGTTTGCCATCTTGGAATGATGCTCCATCCACATTCATCAAGCTCACAGCGTGCTCTTCAACACCTCACTTTCCTTAATTCAACCCAGCTCTTGATGTTTTCGCTCACCCAAATGCGCCACAGAGATAATGATTTTCCATGATCATGGATAAACTACAACAACACAGCCACTCAAACAAAACCGTAAATCCTAACAGTTCAATGCTGGTTACTGCTTGATGCGCTCATGTATACTTCTCTTGAACACCTTTTCACTCATGTTACAATCAAATTCTAGCGTTTCCCATCTGACCATCATATCATGAAGGCTAAAATCAAACTGTTTTGCCTGGAACCTTACAGAGTTATTGCTGACGCCAGGCACCTGGCTGATGTGTCTAATTGTATACCAGACTTATATTACAGTTTACTAATGCATTTCATTTAACAGTCATCACCACTTAAAATAAACATTTACCAGAAGGAATGATCAAAGTACACTTATTATTCTAAAATCTAGTCATATAGGTCCTGAAAGAGACAGGAGAGAGAGAGAGAGAGAGAGAGAGAGGAGAGAGAGAGAGAGCAAAAGGTGTTGCTAATTATCTCACAATAACAAAAGCCTAACTTTTTTTTTAATAGTACAATTACCCATAAACTTGCAATACATTTAACCAGTGAGTATTTCAGCTTTATATTATGTGCTACAGTCAAAGCATACAATACAAACCCATTTCTTAGGACTATCGCAACACAACTGTTGTGAACTTTTGCACTTAAATCAAATCTTATTATACCCATACATACATCAGCCTCGTCACTGCCTATCCACAATGACACAATTAACTAAATAGCAGTGGAACTACAATCTTTGGACCTGTATTTTACCTAAGTTCAGTAGCGGCAGTTGGGCGGGGGGGGGGGGGGGGGGGGGGGGGGGGTGGTGCGTGTATCTAGTTTAAAAAAAAAAAAAAAAAAAGACTGTCTAAATGCTGCAGACTGCAGCTTGGGTCAAAACAGGCACTCCACCTGGGCAGGTGTGAACAAAATCTGCCCACCCTACAAACACAGGTGCATCATCATAAAAATTCAGGTTAAGTCAAAAGTCATCTGCCCACCCTACAAACACAGGTGCATCATCATAAAAATTCAGGTTAAGTCAAAAGTCATCTGCCCACCCTACAAACACAGGTGCATCATCATAAAAATTCAGGTTAAGTCAAAAGTCAACAACTGAAGAAAGTATACTAATGAATGAACAGAAGAATGGCCATGGATCAAACAAACAAAAAATCAACAGGTATTTGCAGAATCTGAATTGAAATATGTAAACCTCTCCTCTTCCTCTCCTTGTTACTAATGAATGGCAGTCAAGAACTAGGGGGATATGTTGATACCTGTTTGATGTTTCCTGCACAAACATTTACCTCATCGCAACAATTAATCATTCAACATGTCCGCCAGCCTGTATCTCTTGCAGAAATGGAACACATCAAGCCAGAAATGTCCAAAAGCATATGTAGAAAAACAGGTCACTTTACTAAAGCACTGATATCACCATTTTAAACTGACTTCAGTCCAAATCGTGCTGGAATGCCCAATTTTTTCTTAAGTATATTTTTAAGCAAATTCAACCAAAGAGTCTGTTCAAGAGGTTAGCAGTTACAGCTTTACTGCAACTGATAATGTATTGCGTCACAGCTACAAGCCTTCTACCTTGCGTGTTGACACTGCAAATTTACCAGGGCTGTACAAGGTCGTTGTACAGCCTGGGAGACTGGTAATAATGACGATTCTATTGACAAATGGAGCCACACAAAACAAACACCTGTAGTCCATGCTTGACCGCTAAAACCTGGGGAGTCTGTCAGGCCTCCTGAAGCTTCACGACCACAGGGCCTGTGGTTACCAAGCAACAAAAGTGACCAGTGGCTTTCAGTCTGTCCGAGCATGCATGGATTGACCCACACACCTGAACAGGTAAACCAGACCTCCGAGGAGCAGCCAACCATGTTTGCAACTGGAATCTCTTGTACACATAGCTAGGTGCAATCAATGAACGTCTCTGGTCAATTCCAACCATTTCATTGCACCAAGGTAGTAAAACACCTGGACAAACGCAATACACTGATTTTACACCTGTATGTTGCCAAGGCGAAATCGAAGAGGGGTTTACAGCCTATTTTGTTTCCCAATCATGGATCCATTTTCAGACAAAAGATGCCTGTAGCAGTGAGCCTGTCAAGACACTATTATTGTAACAGTTACTCTATCAGACTGGTGTCATTCTCTTTTGGTCATTGGACTTCATTGCATGTGTATCGCTGTACTTTTTTCTTCTTCATTACTTTTTAAGTGCACCTGTGAAACAAACAATTATATGATTATCTTTTTGTTGAACTGACCTCTGACTTGAGACATAAAAGTTTGTTTCCGCTTTAGTTAGGCTTGTGTTTTCTTCCCTTCTGGTCAAGTGTCACCCCCCTTCCTCAACTGCCTTAGTTACTATCCTAAGTCCCCAGCGACCACCTCCCAAGCCCAATTCACTTTCCTGTGTTAACCGTGGTTTGAATTTTGTGATTGATGACAGCACATACACAAACTTCTTTATAATACAGAATAGCCACATCAAGAAGCGCACATTTTGAAACAAAAAGTGTTTGTCAATAAGTTACAGATACATGTATATCTACAAGAACAACACATGTCCATATGATTTGAAAATAACAGACAGTATTTTGCAACGGAGAAAAAGAAAAAAGACAAACACAGACCTGCACAGTATGTATGTACATCTAGTCATCATCTGGGCCATGAAATGAGACAATCAGCCAATTACTGCATGAATTCACACTGAAAAACCACCAAACGGACCAACAAACTGCATAATTTGTGTTGTATGTGATTACAACAACAAAAAAGACACGAAACAAAACGTAATGAATCAGAATTTGTGCCTGAGTCCATAATAATTCTGTCACTGAACATAAAATAAAAACCCTGATCCCATTAGGATCTGAGGCTATTTTTAGGATCAGTGTTTGAAATGCTTCGAATAGTAGCTGGTCCAAAAGTAAACTAATCGCTACCAATGACACAGAACACATGTATGAGGAAGAAGTGAACAAAAGACCTTCAAATCGTTATCTTAAATCAAATTGAATAACTCACGCCCTGCTGCACACGTCGTGCGCACACACACACACACACACTCACATACACACACACACACTCACATACACACACACTCTCTGTCCCCCACCAAGTAACAAATCATAAGGGGTATAAATCTGAAACTCACATTCCCATGAAAATATAAATAAAAGGGAGAATACTCTTTGAAACGATTGAAATGGGACACTAACACGATATAACACACATTAGAACTGTCGTTCAGGTATGAACATAACCGTCATCAAACTAATACAATCTATGCAAATGAAGCCTGAAGATAAACAGCAAACATGTCCACGTACTCTTGTTACATTCAAAGCAAAGCCGATGCGACATTCTTGTTCTGCTCTACAGTTAGCACTGCCTTTTTTCTAAAAGAGCTCTCAGCTCTCTCCTTACCTCATATAGGCACCATACACATATTGCCCTTGCCTTTTTTTCTTTTCTAAAGAACTCTCAACTCTCTCCTTACCTTAGGCACCATACACATATTGCCCTTGCCTTTTTTGTTCAGAGCCCTCAACTCTCTCCTTACCTCATGTAAGCATCATACACATATTGCCTTTGCCTCTCTATGAAGTTAAGCTTCCATTTCAAACAAACATGAGGAAAGAGCTAAGAGATGAAACATCACATCTACCCTTTACATCAAATGAAAGGAAGCTGTTAACAGTAGACCCTACTGAATATGGGTATTGTCTGGGAGGGATATTTTGAAAACACATTATTTTGTTTAAATCGTTATGCTGGCAGATTTTTTCTAAGTCCTGTCTCTCCTCTTTTCCTTTTTTTTTTTTTTTCATCAATGGTCATAACTCAATACAAGAAATGTTCAAATTCAAATCAAAATAGCCTTGGAATACTACTACTTGATTGCACATTCAAAAACATAACATACATCACACAACAGAGAAACATAACTTTATGATACTGCAAATTTCAAAAAAAAAAAAAGTAATGCGATACACACATGCGCAAGCGCATAATAATACATCACAGTTCAAAGTTAAAACTGAAAGTGCGATACTCAGATCAGTAAGGTGTGCATTCCAAGCCTGGGAACAAACCAACCAACCAAACCACGCTAACTGTGGCCACAATATGTAAAGTAACTTAACAACCTTGTACATGATCTTTGAAGCCGAAACTGACCAGAATAGCAAAATAGAGACACTAAAACACAGCCACATCAACCCCCCCCCCCCCCCCCAGCCCAACCCCCAAACACACCTCCCCAACAGCTCCTCGTGAACAATTTTTCTGTTGGAATGGTCATTTGGGACAGTCATGCTAGGGCTAGGGCAGCTGTTTTCCTTTCAGTCCCCTGGTGAACCCACTGTCCTGATATCTGCAAATATCACTACACACACACACACACAAACGAACAGAACACTTCAAGCATACCCACACATTGCCATGGACTTCCTGACATCATCTGGGCATGATGGCGGAAAGAGGATGGATGAAGGGGCAGGATGGAGGGAGGAGAAATGGGGCAGGGAGGGATGGTGGTGGGAGGGAGGGAGGGACGGGGGGGACATCCACTCGCAGAATGTGCACTAGTCATCGCTGTTGAACTTACAAAATGCAGATTCTGGGTGGGGTGTGAAAAAAAAAAAATATATAAATTTTCCCACCTCTCCTCCGCTGTCTCCCAGCCTCCTCCTCCCCCTCCCCCAAGTCTACCTGCTGTCATGTTCATGGAATGGATCAGAAATCATGGAGAAAGTTCTTTGGTTATATACGTTTTATTTGAGCATGTCAACGTCTAATTGACCCAAGGTGTACGAGGCAAGGCAGTCTATTGCTGTTACAATCTTGTGGAGAGATGAAAAGAAAGCGTGTTTATGGCTGGGCCTAGTGTGAAAGTGTCAGACAATTCAGCGCCCACTGGTTCATGTAACTCTGAAGGGAGTGGTGTGAACAGCCTTGGAAGCACCAGTTTTAAGCTGTTTCTTTCTGCTGAGTTCCGAAGTCTTCCACTCTTGAATGAATCTTGTGTTCAAGTCTTCGACTTCTCCTGATCATCCTTTTCTTATGACATCTTCTTTGATCAGTATTCGGGTTCATGTACGTACGTGTGTGTGTGTGTGTGTGTGTGTGTGTGTGTGTGTGTGTGTGTGTGTGTGCGCGCGTGCGTGTGTGTGCATTTGTTACAGTATACTGACGGGCAGGGCGGCATGTGTGCGTGTGTGTGCGTGTGTGTGCGTGTGTGTGCGCGCGTAAGAGAGAGAGAGAGAGAGAGAGCATGTATGCATATGTGTGAACGTGACAGAGGTAATGGTAGACAGCTCTTAACACCACAGCCCTGAAGTATCCGTCCTGAGAAAGAAAGGTGAACATTCTTTGATATTTCTTATCAACTTTGAAGGGAGGGTCAATGTCAATATGAATGAAATATTTCACAAACATCCATTCAACAAAATGTTCAAATACACATTCAGTCCAATTTCACTTACCCTGATACTGAGCAAAGCTTATTTTAGAAAAACAAAAACAAAAAACGTTGACAATGTGAATAACTGCAACACATGACTTAACAGACAAAATGCAATTGCACATAAATTGTGGATAAATTTATATAATTTAATTGCACATGCCTCCACACACACGAAAAAATATAACCAGGCTACAATTCAAACTCTGATCATTATGGTAATATCTATTATAGACACTTGAAAGAAATCCAGCGCGACAAAGCACACTTTTCAACAGAACGTCAAAGAGTTTAAAATCATACACCGATTATCAACATACACTTCCAACAAGTAGTACCTGTCACATATCAAACGTTGCAGTTCACAACAGTCTCTGCACTTTAAATGAACATCACGGTTCAAATGTTCCTTTTCTGAACACTGAATGAACTCTATAGTTCAAATGACCAGACCTACGGTTCAGCATGCCATTCAAGTGAACATTTTCTGTAGTTTAAAAAGAACTTTAAGTTGTTTCTGTTTTCACAGCTGACCTGCAAATGTCATCCAAATAGAATTTCTGCTATTTCAGGAAGGTTTTATGTACAATTCACATTAAAATTCCTGTTTATGAAAAGGACAAACCTTTATAGCTTTTCAAAGTGAATTTCTTAATCACAAAGTTCACACAAATTCAGAGCAAGTAAATAGAGAACTTTTTTGTTCAAATAATGAACTGAACAGTTCAGACGCTTTCCTTCTAAGCAAACTTTGAAAGATGCGCTCCGTGTGACTAAAAAGAAGGACCCACAAAGCTCAAATGAACCAGGTGCAAAGCTCAAATGAACATTCTCCTACACCGAACCTTGACACTCGTGCGTACTGAGCAGAACACCAATTAACACGAATACATCATCATCATTATCATCATCAGAAACCATCAAAACTGAGTAGTGGACATAAATTATGTTCAACATCACAGTGAAAAACAAGGTCATGTAGAGGTCAAGCTGATACAACAGACGATGAAAATGTCACAAAAAAAAGGAGGGGGGGAACGGCAGTTGGGGGCGGGAGCTGAATGGGGGGTGGGGGGGTGGGGGGGTCATAGTTTGTGAGGAGATGGGACATTATCAGCATACATGGTCCACACACATGTCGGAGACAGCCTGGAAACCTGGTCCCTGTCGACCATCGTCGTGCACTGGATGACACTGGTCTGTTTCTTCTTCTTCTGTGTACGCAGGCCGATACTCCTGCGGACACTCCCTATATGCACAGGCAAGTATTAATCCATTCTACCCAACAAACAGAGTGGAGTTTTGTGTGTATGACCGTTTTTTTTATCCCCCACACTCCATCTTTGGGGAAACTGGTCTGTTTGTACCTTGATGTATGCCCATGTCGTGGTGCACGTTGTTACGTACGGATGCCGCTCTGTGTCCTTGAACTCTGACTCCTGTGGGAATTCTCTCCCCCTTGACTGCTCTACTTACAACCCATGCTGGAGCGAACTAGGCCCCTTCACAGGCCGGCATGGATAGTGCTCATTCATTTATTTGGCTTTTTCTCTCCATTGGAAGTGAAGGGGAGGGAAACACTACAAGTACTTTTCTGATCTATCTGTGTATGAGAACATACTGATAAAAAGTGCTTAATTTTAGACAATGTGGTGCATTTCATTAAAAAAATAATAAAATACTTAATTTCGATCTATGTATTAGAAACTGCAAAGTCAATAGCAACAAATGCTCCAGAGAACCGACTGTGCACCATGCGTAATGTATAAACTCTGTTCACCGTTTGCCACCACATATCTCGACTATGTAAGCTTAGCATCAAAAACTTCCTGCCAATGGTTCACTTCGTTCCGACCTGACAGAATGCAGTGTAAACGCTGTGTGAATTTTCCCAGCAGTCAATTACCCTGAATGGACCGTCCTCTTATGTAACAGGAATGCACACGATTTTTAGAACTGCTCTGTGGCTGATCACAGCTGTCGGCATTCCTTCCCTTGGACTATGTATGCGATTTGTAGGTACAAACTGCGTCTAGGGATGCATCACGAAAGCATGGATTGCAAACATCCTGCACTTCCAGCTGTCGTGATCAGAACCTCAAGGTGAAGCGTGAGGAAATCATGACGGGCCAAATACTGCATTGCTTGTTGTACAGGGGTTTGCCTGACCAATACCTCCAGGTAAACGAGTGAGGATACTGCGGTGCTCAGACGGTGGTAAAATGCAACCCCCAACAGGGAACCGATTGTCACTTTCGCAGATTTCTGGAACAAAGAACTCTGCCGGCAGGGTCCGTCTACTAAGCGTTCTCACCAACAAGGTCAGTTTCCTGCAGGCTTCGTCTCTTCAGAGAACGCCTACCGATCAAGGAGCGCCGGCAGGTGCCCTCTACCAACACCAGCCCACCAAAGAGCATGTTTCCAGTCTCCCTCCACATGTGAATGGCTGACATGACAGGATCAGCCCCCCACGCCCTCACCACGTGGACATAAACATCCAAGGAATGTGGAAAGAGAAAGCAAAGGGCCTTTTAGACCTAGTCCGAGGAAACAGCTGAGGCATGACCTGCATTCTTCACTGCTGGGAGCTCACAGCTTCAACCACAGCTAGTTTTTCAGGTTACGTCTACACTGATGAGGTCACAGACAGGGAGAAGACCAGGTAAGGGGGCACGTGGGAGGGCAAAGGGGGGGAGGGGGGGGACAGTGATCAGAAGACGGAGGTTAAAAACATGCCCTAGAAAATCAGATGCTGAGGATCAAAGATTCAAAGTCCAAAGCTAAGCCAGTCCCTTGTAGGTTTGGGGTTCCTGATGTCTTGAAAGGTCAGGCAACGTCTGACCTTGCAGGCGAAGAGCTTTGGGGGTTGCTTGGTAGCAGGAGTAGGCAGAGCGAAGATCAGGTAACTCAACAGAAGGCCAGTGAAGGAAGAGCAGGTGGGGGGGTGGGGGGAGGAAGCGGAGGCTTAGAACAGGGCAGGGCGAGAAGCAGTTGCCATGGTGACTAGCAGCAGTGTGGCGGCACCGACTTGCAGGGTGCTGGCAGCTCCCACTCCTCCGATTTGAGCTGAAAGAAGGAGAAACAGGTGTCAGATATTTCCTGAACTTTCCACACCAAAACTGAATCATCATAACAACCGACGTCCTTACTACCATTACCCATTTCATCAACCACTATAATCGTTATAAAAAAAACAACTAAAAATTCAGAGCTGCCAACCTCAACGTTGAAGACACCTGAGAGGAACACTTTTTAAAACTGAGAGGAATTTCTGACAGCTGAGAGGAAAACGTTGCTATCACACCCAACACGAAGCAGTGACATTGCAGACACTTCATCTTCCTTCCTTTTGTCAAGCGCTTTCATGGAATCACTGTCTCTGCCAACACATTGTTGCTCTTTCACATTTTTGAAGCACACTCTCACAAAGCTTTATCTAATGATTTGGCTCATTTTTGCACTTCAGAATCATCAGTGCCTCTGTAGTGTCTTGACCCAAGGAGGGAAGAAAATCTGTAAGGTTCTTCCTGACAAGGCTGAACACTTCCACAGGCCGAATCGCTGACTGGAATCAGCAGCACTCCCATCATGTCAGCAGAATGAAACCTGAATCTGCACTTCCGTTTCCTCCTTTTTTTTCCTTCTCAGCTGCAGGGTTAATTGGTCCAGGGGGTTGTTTCGTGTACACACGATGGCAGCAGAAGAAGCTGAAGTGGAAGTAAGTTTTCAAACAGCTCTTTGGCTATACGTATGGCAGATTGGTAAATCCTGCGAATACACAAACTTTTTTTTTTCATGAGCAGAATTTCTTTCATCAAATGGAATAGCGGAATGATGTGTGTTTAAGCATAAATTATTCTGCCAAAAACCTGATGGTTGGCAGCTCTGAGAATTATAAACATTACAGTAGGTCATGGTTCATTAGTATTGCCAGCAACACCTATCACACACATTCCAGGCTGAGCAACATCTTCCACTATGGAGGGAGAAAACGTTTCCATTTCAAATGGAAATGAAAGGCGTATTCAAAGCAAGACACTGTTGTATGTTAAGTGTGTGAACAAAGCAATCAAATTACCAAGTCTTTTAAAAGAAATTTCTTTCAGAATGAAGCCTTGGTTCATTCCAGATGACTCATGGGATAACTTGTAACAAAATGGCCACCACAGCACCCAACTTATGAGATAACTCAGGAAAGTGAGTGCTGTCCAAATCCTTTGACAAGTCCACTTATTTTAAGCATGGAGCATGTTCTCAAGGTTTTGCTTCATTACACAACTTGTGCTGTCCAAATCCTTCAACAAGTCCAATTATCATAAGTTACAAGCATTTTTTCAAGGTTTTGTTCCATTGTACAACTTGTGTGGTCCAAAACCTTTGACAAGTCCAATTATGTTAAGTCAGAGCGTGTTTTCAAGGTTTTGTTCCATGGTACAACTTGTGCGGTCCAAAACCTTTGACAAGTCCAATTATGTTAAGTCAGAGCATGTTTTCAAGGTTTTGTTCCATGGTACAACTTGTGCGGTCCAAAACCTTTGATAAGTCCAATTATGTTAAGTCAGAGCATGTTTTCGAGGTTTTGCCCTATTGTACAGCTTCCTTCAAGACATGGAATGAATGCTGTCACAGCAGTGGAATTTTCCGATTGTTATTTTCACAATCAATGGTTTTTCTGTTTTCTTCATGGCAGCCCTGGCTACACGGTAAAGTTTCTTTTGGGAGCCGAGTCAGAAATGGATTAAGTATTTTGTTATCTACTCTTAGTTTCAGGGACTGAGCCATAAAACAAATAAAATAAAGAGACAGAGACAGAGAGCATCCCCTCCATTATTAAACAAACTAAAAGGACACTAAAGGGGGACAAATCTTTGGCATGTCTAACAACTCCTGGTCCCTCCCTTTGAGTCAGTGAATCAGTCTGCCAGAGAAATTATAGTTGGAATGGACTGCAAGTTACTTCCCTTGTACCATTTTTTTTTACATGGAATTTACAAATGTCAATACTTATATCTCTACTAATAGGGCTGGACCTCATGGGCAGATGGAGTATTTTTTACCTGCTCCCAGGCAAAACCACCTGCTAATCAACTGCAGAAAGCTCTTAATTCTAAAAGTACCGAATTACAAAACAAAACAAAAAAACCTAGCAAACACACTTTCTTGTCAACTATAGACCTCTTCACCCTAAAACTGCTATTGGTGCAGAGAAAAACAAGTGTATTTTCTATAAAGACTGTGTACAATCCTACGAGATGTTTGTTAATTAAAGTAGGAGGTTTGGGCTGGGGGGCATTTGGTTTGTTTTTTCCTGCCTCACTCAGCTGATACTGAGAGAGATTACATTCCAGATTTAGCAGCAACTACAGTATAAAAAAAAGTATGTTCTTCCCAAAAAATTTCTTTCATACCTTAATAACTTGCAGAAACTACAGTTAAAAAAATTTAAAAAATTAAAAAGGTGTGTTGTTCCAACAAAATTTCGGTCACACCTTGATATCTTGCAGCAGTTACAGCAAAAAAACAACAAACAAAACAAACAACCAGTGTGTTCTTTCAACAAAATTTTTGTCATACCTTAATATCTTGCAGCAGTTACAGTAATTTAAAAAAAAGTGTTTTTCCAACAAAATTTTCGTCATACATTAATATCTTGCAACTACAGTAACAAACAAAAAAGTTGTTCTTCCCACATTTCTGTCAGACCTTAATATTTTACAGCAACTGCAGTAAAAAAAAAATTAATTAATTTTTTTTAAAGTGTATTCTTCCAACAAAATTTCTGTCATATCTTGATATCTTGCAGCAACTACAGTTTTTAAAAAAAAAGTGTTCTTCCAGCAAAATTGCTTTTATACCTTGATATCTTGCAGCAACCACAGTATTAAAAAAAGTGTGTTCTTCCAACAAAATTGCTTTTATACCTTGATATCTTGCAGCAACCACAGTATTAAAAAAAAGTGTGTTCTTCCAACAAAATTGCTTTTATACCTTGATATCTTGCAGCAACCACAGTATTAAAAAAGTGTGTTCTCCAACAAATGCTTTTATACCTTGATTATCTTGCAGCACCACAGTATTAAAAAAAGTGTGTTCTTCCAACAAAATTGCTTTTATACCTTGATATCTTGCAGCAACCACAGTATTAAAAAAAAGTGTGTTCTTCCAACAAAATTGCTTTTATACCTTGATATCTTGCAGCAACCACAGTAAAACAAGAAATATAAAAAAGTGTCTTCCAACAAAATTTCTGTCATACCCTGATATCTTGCACCAACTACAGCAAAAAAAAAAAAAAAAAAAAAAAAAGAGAAAAACGTGTGTTCTTCCAACAAAATTTCTTTCATACCTTGATAATCAGCATGTACTTGCGTGGCATAAATTCATTCTCTCTCAGTGGTTTTCTTTTCTTTCTTTTTTTAAAAACATATTTCAGGACCTATAGTCTGTGTTACATAGTTCCCATGTATCGACAAGTTGTTCCCGAAGCAAGGACTGACCCAAGGGTCCTTCAGTCAACAATACTTTATCCATCAGGCCAAACATGTCCGCATACAAATCAAGCAAAATATGGCTGCCAACCAGCAACTTAACGGAAGGGCATGAAGCGAGTTTGGGACAGTAAGGGGAGCAAAGACAGGACAGAAAGTGGTTACATGACGGGAAATCTCAGGCATGGCTTCACTGATCCCAGCTTTGTGACTCCTTGATCAATTGGCAGGCTGGTTTCTCTCACAAGCTGCTTCAGAATGTTATACTGGCAGGCTGGTTTCTCTCACAAGCTGCTTCAGAATGATATACTGGCAGGCTGGTTTCTCTCACAAGCTGCTTCAGAATGATATACTGGCAGGCTGGTTTCTCTCACAAGCTGCTTCAGAATGATATACTGGCAGGCTAGTTTCTCTCACAAGCTGCTTCAGAATGATATACTGGCAGGCTAGTTTCTCTCACAAGCTGCTTCTTCAGGATTGGTTTCAAAGTGGAGTGATTGCAGGTGGAAATTGGAGCATAAAGCAAAAATAGAATTTTGAAACAGCAAAATGAAGAATTAGAGGAAAATTATGAAAACAGACACAACAGGTTTTTACCTACTGGGTCTTGTTCAGGCTCAAAAGCAACATTCAAAGCAATGGAAACAAATTTGTTTGTCCTTTTTTTTACCCATTGTTTTGAATGCTGTCTGTCCTGACTGAAGAAGACCCAATCCATCGAAACATGTTTTGCCAGTTTTACAACTTGTTTGTTCCTTCGTTTGGCAGCTCACTACTGCTGTTAACTATATTCACTACAGATCTGTGCTGCTGAGCTGATGTGTATTTTGTCAAACAATGTTCCAATTAGAAATTCTTCTCTACACATATTCTACAGTGATCACACAAGAGTGTTTTAGGATTTGTTCTGTGCACTCCTTTTCCTTCGGTAGTCTTTGTGGGAACTCAGTATATAGATTATGTGTCCTTCTCTTGCTGCAGCAAACTGCACTGACTATCTCGGTAGTCTTTGTGGGAACTCAGTATATAGATTATGTGTCCTTCTCTTGCTGCAGGAAACTGCACTGACTATCTCGGTAGTCTTTGTGGGAACTCAGTATATAGATTATGTGTCCTTTCTCTTGCTGCAGCAAACTGCACTGACTATCTCGGTAGTCTTTGTGGGAACTCAGTATATAGATTATGTGTCCTTTCTCTTGCTGCAGCAAACTGCACTGACTATCTCGGTAGTCTTTGTGGGAACTCAGTATATAGATTATGTGTCCTTTCTCTTGCTGCAGCAAACTGCACTGACTATCTCGGTAGTCTTTGTGGGAACTCAGTATATAGATTATGTGTCCTTCTCTTGCTGCAGCAAACTGCACTGACTATCAACAAGTTGTTTTATACATGTATCCTACAGTGTTAATATAAGAGTGTTGCACAAACCATTTGTTGTATGCTCCTCATTCTCCTGTCCTCGTTCAGAGATGTCCAACCTGATGTGATCTTTGTCCCACCTCATGTGATCTTTGGGTTTCTGAGGGAGATTACCACTTTTCATCTGATCTAGGATGTTACAGAAGAAAGATTTCTAACATTTCTGGTGTGTTTTTAGACGGTGCATTTAAAGGGTTGTGTAAATTAGCTTTGTTGTTGTTGTTTTCAAATATGACTTGTGAGTTGACTTCCATGCAGTGAAAAATCTCATACAGCCCTTTGTGGTCGGCTGGGCTGTAACCACAATGACCTTACCTGACCTCATTCTTCTGTGGTCTTTGTGGAAAGGCCACCACATGTAATTTCTCAAGCTGACTCGATCTGGAGAGACGTTCAACAAGCCTGACAGTGCACCCATGTCTGGAGCAGTGCAGTACTCTTCCTTCTTTATCCCAGAACACCAAGCACTCGGCTGGCATCAGTAGCTGTGGAGGCAAGGATGGCCAGCATGCCTTGCTCTGTCTTACTGGCCTCAAACTAAAAGCTGGCTCCAGAAAAGGTCTTGTGTGCCGACTTCAACGCGGTGACTTCAACATGGTGACAGCCCTGATGTGGCCCTTTGTGGTTGGCTGGGCTATAAGCAACATTTCCTTACCTTACCAAAAAAGGTGCGAAGGACACAAGATGACCCTCACCTCCCATGCTGGTTTTGAAGATGAATGTGGACACCTCGGAGGACCCGATGCGGTTGACGGCCTTGATCTTGACCAGGTAGTAGGTGTTCCTGGCCAGCTTGTCTATCTTGATGCTGGTTGTCTGCTCACCGTCCACATTGAGGGTCACAAGGTCAGAGGACACATCGATGGCTTGCCAGGGCTCCACGCTAGTGTTCACCTTTTCAATCTGCATGTACACAAGCATGCGTGCATACCCACGCACACGTACACACACATGCAGAGTGCCATTAGATATCATACAGGCACGCCCACTGAAGTGAAGAAAAACTGACGGACACATTCTACACACAGGCACATTCACACACAGACAGACACACATCAACCAGGGATGAAAACAGTTTTGAAAAAAAAAGGTGATTGGCAGGGATCGGGGTCAGGGGCGCCGCCCCCTGAAGCTGAAGCATATTTTGTATTAAATAAGGCATGAAAATCTTTAGAAATCACTTTCTTGCTTCTAAACAACTCATTCTAATTTCTATAGAACAGCTTTCAACACCATGAAGACAGACTGATGTGGAAAGAAACTATGTCAATTGAGACAAAGCAAACATTTAGTATGATGAATCCTCAGAACTGTAGCTAAAGAAAATTTGACAAACAGTGCTTTCAGGACATAAAGAATAAGGCCTGTAGATAAGTAATCAGAGTGGGAAATCAAACTAAGTAAATCAGATGTATGAAAACGACTGCTGGACTTCAATAAACACAATATGAAAAATGATTACTTTGAAGTCCTTTAAAAAAAAAAACACACACTCAAGCTTTTGGGCCTTAGACCCTTTGTCAGGAAACACTAAACACAAAAAAGAACATAAAAGAACATAAAAGAACAAATGACATCAAAACAAACTGATGTCACAACAGTAACACCCCCCCCACCCCCCCACTTCCCCCTTACAACTAATCATATCCCCCCCCCCCCCCCTTGACAAGTTTGTGTGTGTGTGTGTGTGTGGGGGGGGGGGGTGCTTGTGTGTGTGTGTGTGGGGGGGGGGGGGGTGAGGTGGGGACGGGGGGGGGGGAGGGGGCGAAGTGTGTGGGGTATGTGTGTTTTGGGGTGAGGGTGGGGGTTGGGGGAGAAGGAGGAGGAGTAGAGGAAGTATATATGTAGTGGGGGAAGTGGGCTGGTGGAAAAGGATTTCATAGGTGGGCTGTTAGCAGACACCTAACAAATGTAGCAAACGTTTGCATTATACCAGGGGAAAGTGTTACACAATACTGTTGTGACATCAGCTTATTTTGATGCCATTTGTTCTTTTATATTCTTTTTTCACTTTGACGTTTTTCCCTTGCTTTGAAGACTCTACGAGTGGAAGTACTCAATTCCTCATCTCTCCAGTGGGTTCGAAGTTGTTTTTTTCCCTCCGTTGTTTTGTTATCCTGTTTTTCCCTTGTGTTTTACTGTTTAGTGTTTCCTGATGAAGGGTCTAAGACCCGAAAGCTTGAATGTTTATCATTTTTTGTAAAAAAGGACTTCAAAGTATTATTAAGTAAAACAGAGTTAGAATCAAACTATCATGGAAATGGAACTTGTAGAAAAATCAGAGTAGGAGTCAAACTATCTTTGGAAATTAAACGTAGATTGTTGCATACCCAATGATCTGAAAACATGCTGTAATGGTGTGGGAAACACACACATTTTCTGTTGGTGACTGGGACGCTCGATGTGATCTTTGATTGCCACAAAGCCACGACTACCAAAGTAGACACGTTTGTGGCAAGGCTCGCAAAACACTTCAAATTCACTGTCTTTGTCATGTTTTCTTATTACATCCGTGACTCTGCGGTCACACACGTCCTGCTGCCACTCGGTCTTCTAGTGGTTCACATACTTCTTTCTTTTTTTTTTCCGTTTTGTTTGCACTCACTGGCGGAAAACTCTCGCTGTGAATCGACCCATGATGAGAAATGATACTGGAAGGAAGCAGAATGAGAACTACGCCATTTGAGAACATTACCGACAGAGAAATTCGCTGTGCAGACAAGTTGAGATCGTTTCTGAGCTTCACTCTTTGAATAATTTTTCGCGGAGACTTTTTCTTTCGGCGGAGATGCGAAAAAATAACGGCGGAGACGGCAGAGGAGCTTTCATCCCTGATCAACATTCACAAAAAGAAAAACAGACCAATACACAAATACAAAACGACAAATTCACACACACACTTGAAGACAGACAGACAAACACAGACACACCATACAACATAACGACACATACAGAGTCACATACACACACACTATATGCATACGCACGCACGAACACACACACACACACACATTCACACACAGAGAGAGACCAGTTACAGCTAGCCAGTGAGTACTTACCAACTTTTGTTTGAAGAGCGACATAACAACATTGTGAGACCATTGATTGATGAGCACAGTTTGTGTCTCTTTGACAGATCTGATCCAGATTTTTGTTGTGTGTGTTTGTTTGTTTGTTTCAAAAGAATAGTTCATATTCGCCCAGGTATTTTACTAATCATCAAATCTTTTTATCTGGGCTATAAGCAACATTATCTTATCTTATCTTTTTATCTACTTATTAATCTATTTCACTTATCTTGCTTCTCTAATTTGCACAAATTATTTGTGGTTTGCTTCAGATCATGGTTGCCCCCTGTGATAACTGCATACTAATATGTGCGAATCTTTCCACCGTTACCGTTAAGAGCTTATGAATTTAACACACACACACACACACACAGTACATACCGAAGAATGTTCCACGCGTAATTATTGATCTCAGCACGCGCACACCCACACACACACAGAGTACTTAACCGCAGAATATCCACGCGACATTTACTGATCTCAGCGTGTGCGCGCACGCACACACAAACACACACACACAGAGTACTTACCGCAGAATACTCCACGCAGTATTACTGATCTCAGCGCACACACACACACACACACACACACACACACACACGCACAACACGCACACACACACACACAGTACTTACCGCAGAATACTCCACGCAGTATTTACTGATCTCAGCGCGCACGCACACACACACACACACACACACACACACACCACACACACACAGAGTACTTACCGCAAAATACTCCACGCAGTATTTACTGATCTTGGTGCGTGCGCGCACCAACACACACACACACACACACACAGAGTACTTACTGATGAATATTCCACGCGGTATTTACTGATCTCAGCGCGCACGCACAACACACACACACACACACACACACAGTACTTACAGATGAATATTCCACACGGTATTTACTGATCTCAGCGTACACACACACACACACACACACACACAGACACACACACAGACACAGTACTTACCGCAGAATACTCCACGCAGTATTTACTGATCTCAACGCGCGCGCGCACACACCACACACACACACACACAGTACTTACTGATGAATATTCCATGCGGTATTTACTAATCTCAGCGCACACACCACAACACACACACACACACACACACACAAAAGTACTTATCGAAGAATATTCCACTCGGTATTTACTGATCTCAGCGCACGCACACCCACACACAGTACTTACCGCAGAATACTCCACGCGGTATTTACTGATCTCAGCGCGCACACACACACAACACACACACACACACACAGTACTTACCGCAGAATACTCCACGCGGTATTTACTGATCTCAGCGCACGCACACACACACACACACACCCACACCCACAGACAGTACTTACCGCAGAATACTCTACACGGTATTTACTGATCTCAGCGCGCGCGCGCGCACACACACACACACACACACACACACACACACACAGACACAGTACTTACCGCAGAATACTCCACGCAGCATTTACTGATCTCAGCGCGCACACACACACATACACACACACACAGTACTTACCGCAGAATACTCCACGCGGTATTTACTGATCTTAGCGCGCACACACACACACACACACACACACACACACACACACACACACAACACACACACAGTACTTACCGCAGAATACTCCACGCGGTATTTGCTGATCTCAGCACCTCCAGTCATGGCACACGCCACCTCAGGTGTAGGAGGAGTCCGTATCCCCCTGTCTGCCAGAGATCACCTCCACTTTGTCCGGTTTTACCTGTCACAACGATCTCCCCTCTTAAAACCTGCCCTTCACTTGTAACAGGACTCTGCCCTGTAACAGCCTGCCCTCACCTCTTACAACTTGCCCTTCACTTGTAACAGCCTGCCCCCTCCCCTCTTACAACCTGCCCTTCACTTGTAAGGGACTCTGCCCTGTAACAGCCTGCCCTCACCTCTTACAACCTGCCCTTCACTTGTAACAGGACTCTGCCGTAACAGCCTGCCCCTTCACCTCTTACAACCTGCCCTTCACTTGTAACAGGACTCTGCCCTGTAACAGCCCTGCCCTCCCCTCTTAACAA
This sequence comes from Conus ventricosus, assembly GCA_018398815.1. Taxonomy (NCBI): domain Eukaryota; kingdom Metazoa; phylum Mollusca; class Gastropoda; order Neogastropoda; family Conidae; genus Conus; species Conus ventricosus. The sequence goes on along the minus strand of CM031626.1, from coordinate 42,708,128 downwards.
ACCTGCCCTTCACTTGATAACAGCCTGCCCCCTCCCCTCTTACAACCTGCCTTCACTGTAACAGGACTCTGCCTGTAAAAGCCTGCCCCTCACCTCTTACAACCTGCCCTTCATTGTAACAGGACTCTGCCCTGTAACAGCCTGCCCCCTCCCCTCTTACAACCTGCCCTTCACTTGTAACAGGACTCTGCCTGTAACAGCCTGCCCTCACCTCTTACAACCTGCCCTTCACTTGTAACAGGACTCTGCCCTGATAACAGCTGCCCCCCACTCTTACAACCTGCCCTTCACTTGTAACGGACTCTGCCCTGTAACAGCCTCCCCCTCCCTCTTACAACCTGCCCTTCACTTGTAACAGGACTCTGCCCTGTAACAGCCTGCCCCCTCACCTCTTACAACCTGCCCTTCACTTGTAACAGGACTCTGCCCTGTAACAGCCTGCCCCCTCCCTCTTACAACCTGCCCTTCACTTGTAACAGGACTCTGCCCTGTAACAGCCTGCCCCTCACCTCTTACAACCTGCCCTTCACTTGTAACAGCCTGCCCCTCACCTCTTACAACCTGCCCTTCACTTGTAACAGGACTCTGCCCTGTAACAGCCTGCCCCTCCCCTCTTACAACCTGCCCTTCACTTGTAACGGACTCTGCCCTGTAACACCTGCCCCCTCCCCTCTTACAACCTGCCCTTCACTTGTAACAGGACTCTGCCTGTAACAGCCTGCCCCTCCCCTCTTACAACCGCCCTCACTTGTAAACGACTCTGCCCTGTAACAGCCTGCCCCTCACCTCTTACAACCTGCCCTTCACTTGTAACAGGACTCTGCCTGTAACAGCCTGGCCCCTCACCTCTTACAACGTGCCCTTCACTTGTAACAGGACTCTGCCCGTAACAGCCTGCCCCCTCACCTCTTACAACCTGCCCTTCACTTGTAACAGGACTCTGCCCTGTAACAGCCTGCCCCTCACCCCTTACAACCTGCCCTTCACTTGTAACCGCCTGCCCCTCACCTCTTACAACCTGCCCTTCACTTGTAACAGGACTCTGCCCTGTAACAGCCTGCCCCTCCCCTCTACAACCTGCCCTTCACTTGTAACGGGACTCTGCCCTGTAACAGCCTGCCCCTCCCCTCTTACAACCTGCCCTTCACTTGTAACGGGACCTGCCCTGTAACAGCCTGCCCCCTCCCCTCTTACAACCTGCCCTTCACTGTAACAGGACTCTGCCCTGTAACAGCCTGCCCCCTCCCCTCTTACAACCTGCCCTTCACTTGTAACAGGACTCTGCCCTGTAACAGCCTGCCCCTCCCCTCTTACAACCGCCCTTCACTTGTAACAGGACTCTGCCCTGTAACAGCCTGCCCCCTCCCCTCTTACAACCTGCCCTTCACTTGTAACAGGACTCTGCCTGTAAAGCCTGCCCCCTCCCCTCTTACAACCTGCCCTTCACTTGTAACGGACTCTTGCCCTGTAACAGCCTGCCCTCACCTCTTACAACCTGCCCTTCACTGTAACAGACTCTGCCCTGTAACAGCCTGCTCTCACCTCTTACAACCTGCCCTTCACTTGTAACAGGACTCTGCCCTGTAACAGCCTGCCCCTCCCCTTACAACCTGCCCTTCACTTGTAACAGCCTGCCCCTCCCTCTTACAACTGCCTTCCTTGTAACAGGACTCTGCCCTTAACCTGCCCCCCCCTTTACAACCTGCCCTTCACTTGTAACGGACTCTGCCCTGTAACAGCCTGCCCCTCTTACAACCTGCCCTTCACTTGTAACAGGACTCTGCCCTGCAACAGCCTGCCCCCTCCCCTCTTACAACCTGCCCTTCACTTGTAACAGGACTCTGCCCTGAACAGCCTGCCCCCTCACCTCTTACAACTTGCCCTTCACTTGTAACGGGACTCTGCCCTGTAACAGCCTGCCCTCACCTCTTACAACACTCCCCTGTAAAAACCCATGGCACATCTGCAACAATTTGTCCCATTTCAGGACCTGTCCTATACAGGTAACAACTTTCTTTCCTGTAACAATCTGTCCCAAACTTGCTGCAACACTCTCCCCTGTACATATCAATCTACAGCTCATTTCCATCTGTCTCAGTTCTACACTCATTCGTCTATAAACTGTATCTCCCGGTGACTGTTTATTTACTAACTCTGTCTCTCTCTCTCTCTCTGCCATCAATCCACAAGCACTCCTCCTTTCTCTTTTTGCTACTCTGTGTAATCATCAGTCTACATACACTCTCTTTCTCCCTGTCTTAACATTGCCCATTGTCATCACAAGTCTACATGCCTTTTCTCACTCTCTGTCTCTCTCTCTCTCTCTCTCTCTCTGTTGCTGTGCTACTCACTGTAATCAGTCTACATTCCCTCTCTCGCTTTCTTTCTCTACACCACTCACTGTAACTATCACTTCACACGTTGCCTCCCTCTCTCTCTCCCTTTTCTCTGCTTCTAATCAGCATGGTCACACGCTGTCTTTAGCTCTTTTCTTTTCCCTCTCTGTCCTACTCACTGTAATTATCACTTCACACATTGCCCTCCCTCTCTCTGTCCTACTCACTGTAAATTATCAACTTCACACATTGCCTCTCTCTCTCTCTGTGCTACTAATCAACAGGGTCACACTCCGTCTCTTGCTCTTCTGTTCTCTCTCCGTCGTACTCACTGTAGTCGCGGTCTGGCAGAGAGGTTGGTGGGCAGACCTTGACCTACGTTGTTGACAGCGGTGATGTTGAGGGTGTACTCTGTGTTGGGGGTCAGCCCCGTCAGTTCAGCCACTGTAATGTCCTCCCCCGCTTCTGTGCGCGCACACACGTACACACACATTATCAACACACACGTTTATCAGCAATACACACATTTACATACACGCACGTACACACACATTTATCCACAACACATGCATTTACATACATTCACACACAAACATTTTCCCACAATACACACAATTACATGTTGCACATTCACACATACTTACCAAAACACATGCATTTACATACATTCACATACACACAATTTACCCATAACACACACATTTACATACATACATATTCACATGCATTTACCCCCGGCACACATATTTACATACATTCATGCATACATTTACCAACAACACAGACATTTACAAACATGCACATTCACACATATTTACCCACAACACATACATTCACATACATCAGGGCTTAAAACAGGAGGAGGAAAAAACCACTGAAACTAGGGGGGTCCGGGGCATGCTCCCCCGGGAATTTTTTTTAAAAAACCGAGTGTAAATCTATGCCATTTCGCGCTTTCTGGACATAATTTCAAGAGTTATTTAGTGCATAAAAATTGCTGTAAACACATAATTATTACAGGAAGACATATTTGGGACAAGGGGAGAAGGGGTTAAACACATAATAAAATGAACACTCCCCCTTTAACTTGAGGTTTTACAGGTGTTCACCAACTATAGTCTTGGATGAAATCTCACTTCTGGGGTTGCTCAATAACTTTCACTTTTCAGGTTTAAATGATCACACAATATCAAGTTTGAAGTTGGTGCACACAAAGTCAGTAACTGCATCAAACACTTTAAAGTTCAGTCTCATATAACAGAGATCAACTTGCGGAATCAGCACATTTGAAAGTCACAATATCCAAATTTTGATAAATGAGAAACTTGTGGAATCAGCACATACTGAAAGTCAAATTTTGAAGTTCCTAAATTATAATAAACACTGAAATACAGGATTTCACAAGGACACACACACACACAGCTTTGTCATTTGGGTGTTTGGGTGTGGAGGCATTAAAGAAATATAGCAAGGAACTCCGTTTCTTCTTGCTGCTTGCATTGTCTGCACTGTCTTTGCCATCCACCTTCTTGCTTACTTGAATTTCAAACCTATCTTTGTCTGCTGTTTCCTTGCTTTCTCCTGTCTGGCTTTCACACTCTACAATTTTTATTTCATTCTCATCCACCTTCTTGCTGACAACTTGACTGATTAGTTTGAACCCTATCTTTTTCCTTGCTGCCTCCCGCCTGGCTTCCACTCTCCACATTTTCTATATCACCCTCTTTTTCCCCACAGGATTGCAATGTTCTATCCTGGCACGTTTTACAGCTGCTAAAGTGTCTTCAGTGACCTTTCTTGTAGTTCCACTCAGCGCCTTGACGTTTGACACGTGCTTCGCTGAACGACTGTGATCAAGAGCTTTCTTCCCGCGACCACCGTAACACTTCCCTTAAGCACAGTTTGCACCAAGCTAAACCTGGTGCAATAACTTTGCGAAGAAAGTCTCCAATGACTTCTTCGTCAACTTTCTGAAGCGTCCACTCCCATTTCCACTTGTTTTTAATTGCAGATTCGTCAAAAGATCGACCCGCATGAACAATGACTGCGCGCTCCGCCATTTTGTTTTTTCCGGAAGTCCGACCGGAAACTTCTTCACAAAAGAATAATCAGGGGCCATAACTTGCGCGCAGTTGCTATGAACGCTTGCAAGCCGATCACGGATACCTTGCTCCTGTCGTTTTTTTTTTTTTTTTTTTTTTTTTTTTTTTTTTTTTTTTGACAAACCGAAATCGCGGAATTCCGCCAAAACGCGGAACGTTTTAAGCCCTGATACATGCACATTCACACACATTTATCCACAACACATGCGAAAATATATACACATACATTTACCCACAACGCACGCATTTACTTATTTACACACACACACACACTTTTACCCACAACACATGTTTACATTCACACACACATTTACCCATAACACACATATTTACATACATGCACATACACATTTTTACCCATAACACACATATGTATACACACACATATTTACCCACAACACACTCACTCACATACATAATCATACATGTTCTAGCACACATGTCGTAGAGACCTAGACTCGTTCTGTCACTGGCACATACACATGCACATGGCACTCCAATCATAAACATAATAATTTGGCTGAGTTTTAGGGGGAAATTGTATGATTTAGACATATAATGAACCTTTCCTGCTGAGTAGCTAAATAACCACTGTAGACAAGTAAAACAAACTATTTACATACATAATGAATTGTTCACCTAAACACTGGTTATATGTGTGAAAACCACGCTGTTTCCCTCTTAAAACAAAACAGTCAGATAATCATACCACAAACAGAAAGCAATTCATGGACACGCTTACATGCACAGTTAAACACACATCACATTCACTCACACACATACACAGTTCACACAACACATCCCATAATCAAAACCACCACCACCATGTACACTCAGACACACGCAAAAACAGACAACACATACCAGACCTGTTTACCCCAATTTCGTGCACCTGTAATGTCTCATAAAAAAACCTGTAATTTCAGAAAAAAACCTGTAATTTTCATAATCGCAATATTTAGCGACTTTTTGCACTTACAGATGTATATCAAATGTAAAGCATTTATACCATAATAACAAGACTTTGGTTAATTATACAATTATAGTATTTAATTTTTAATAACACTTAACTTACCTTCAAATTGCTAAGCTACCAGGCACTCTCAAGTCTGTTTCATGCTTGAACTTGTAAACACCACAACTGGGAGTGGGAGTATCCTTGTATTTCATACACACAAATCACTTTATGATGAAGAAGCCACTCTTGAATACTGTTTATAAGTATACTAATGTTGCAAGTCACTATATGTTGTTCAGCAAGCAGGCACTCTAAGTCAAGTTCATGCTTCTTGAAGTTGGAAACACCACAATTGGAAATGGGAGTGTCTTTGTATTTTTTTCTCTTTTGGATGCAAACACACTGTAGTTCTTGGCAATGGCAGAATCGGGAAAGGCGTTTTTGAAAGTCTTTGAGATAACATCAGACACAGACAATGGCACGCTCATTTTCACCCCACGGTTTCCGTTACCATTGCTTCTGCCCTTATGACAGACAAATCATCGAACTCCTTTTTGGTATTCTTCTTTTCAGTCGTGAAAAACGATGTCAGTTTCTGTGAAGACTCGGCATCTTTCTTCGTTTCAACGTACTTCAGGTGTTTTTTTCGTTTTGCAGTGTAACTCTATGTCATACTGGCCTGAATGCGCGATAGAAAAATCCGATGAACAGTAACCACAGAAGGCATACTCTTCGCCAAGTGACGATCTCTGTATTCCAGGCGTCTTCAGGTATGATTCACGGAACTGTTGCCGAACTTTTACAACTTTTGAACATTTGGATGAACCAGCCGTGGGCGCGCGTGTTCGCTTCGTCGCCATCTTTGCAAAGGATAAGACGCAAGGCACGCTGGGAAACGCTTCAATGCTGTTTGCCTTTTGACCGGAATCGTAGCAAAAGAAACTTTGCGTTTAAGATTTTTTTTTTTTTTTTTTCCCCGTAATAATTATTTTTTGCCGTAATTCCCGTAATTTCGAGTTTTTCCCGTAAAAATTACGGCAAAATCGTAAGAGTAAACAGGTCTGCACATACACACAGAAAAACCCACCTCACACACAACCGCACTCACACACATAATTCACACAACACATCCCATACTGAAAACAACCACCTTATACACTCAGACACATGTAAAAACAGACAATACATAAACAAAAAACACACACCACACACACACAAAACCACACTCACATCACATTCACTCAAACATGCAAAACAACATGTATACAAAAACACATACACAAACACATTCATATGCACACACACACACACACTCACAGAAACACACACATATACACACACACGGAGAAACACACGCACACCAACACACACTCACTCACTTACTCACACACACACACACACACGCACACACGCACACACACACACACACACACACACACATCCCCCTACGCACACACACACACATACACATCCCCAACTCACTGAGCGACACATTCTTGGTCTGCACAGCGTCGGGACTGTCATCGTCAGCCCTGGTGTAACTGATCATGAAGAGGGTCACTGGTTGTCCCCTTCCTTCAGAGGCCGCTGCAGCTCCAGCTTCAAGACTGTGGGATATTCCTTCAGCACCATAGCTTCCGCTGACTCCGGAACCACTGTGTCAAGGGCAAATGATTCCATCAAAGTCTGGTTGGATTGTGACTTCAAATGCAAGTGGGACCGCAATAGCTCAATGTAGAGCGCCGGACTCATAATCCTGGTGATCCTGGGGTTACGGATTTGAATCTCCACCGGGCCGTTTCGACACAGGGGCTTTTTTCCCTCGGAGTTAACATTGGTTCTGACTCCATTTCCCATACAGTCCTTTGAATGAGACTATAAACCGAGGTTCCGTGTGTGAATGCATATGTAACATCTTGCACACACGTAAAATCCCATCATCAGCTTTTGGAAGGGAAGGCCAGTTTGGCCGTTGGCATGGATGACACGTTACACATAGCATGCACCCCAACGTGAGAAATGGAAAGAATGAAGAAAAGAAGGAAATTGAGTGAACGATATCGACTGGATGTCACGGGAAACGACTGAAAGAAGAGCCAGCTGGCAGCTCTTCAATCGGCTCTACCCAGGTAGGCAGCCCGTTGTGTAAACCAGTGTGGATTGTAAGTGCTTAGAGTTTGGTCTCTAGCCGAGGATAGGCCCTCTAAGTATTCATAATAATAATAAATGTATATATATATATATATATATATATATATATATATATATATATATATATATATTCATCCTAAAAGAAAATCTCCACAACACTGACAATTCATATTTTTTCATAAACCAGAAAGATAATGGATGGTGAGTGGGAGCATGAGGGGGAGAGGGAGAGCGAGTGAGCATAAGTGGATAACATAACGGCATCTTGGCTCGATCTATGTAGTTGGATGGATATATATACCTAGCCTCCTTCATTGCTACTGCCACCTGCCCCTTGAGCTCTGCCTCTATGTGCTTCATCTGATACGTCTCAATATCTATCCTTGAAGCTATCATTAAAGACGGTCCAGCATTTAAACTTTCTTTTTTTCCCCTCCATTCTTTACACTTTCACACTTCAGCTCAAGTGAAATAAAAAGAAAATCAAATTAAATGGCGGACAAAAACCAAAACAAACGCACGAACAGCAAAGTAGAGGGCAGAGAAAGTGTAACTTCATATTCAGTACCTACCTAGCCATTCCCTTCACCCCTTACCACTCCTTTTCCTGCCCCTCCTCCCCCCCCCCCCCCCCCCACCCCCTCCCCCGCCTCAAGCCATCTCGACATACACACATTCACAGTGCATAGAGAAGCATACATATTCCAAACAGAGAAACAAGAGTATCTGAAAACCTTTTGCCCAAGTTGCCAGTTAGGTGATTACACTTGGAGTCGCAGATAACAGCTTTAAGTCAACAGAAACTTTGCCACGTCCTGCTTATTCCCCTGACTCTGCTCCCTGTGACCTTCATGTAGTACGTCTGAAAAAACTGCCTCACTGGGGGGAAAATTTTCTCCCTGGTTAGTTGCAAAGTGAGGCGACTACAGGCGGAGATCTAAACAAATTTCAAAAGTAATCATTACTATGACTCCACCAGATAACGTGGACAAACGAATCACAAGACAAAACATGACGTGTTTCAACCTCTCAGGTCTTCTTAAGGTAAGATAAACAACACTCAGGACAACGAAAATGAAACTGATAGCTCGTTCTTCATTGTCGTTGTCCTGACTGTTGCTTCTCTTGCCTGAAGAAGACCCAAGAGGTCGAAACGTGTCGTGCTTTGTCTCGTGATTCGTTTGTCCCTGTTGTTTGGTGGAGTCATTATAATTACTTTTGAAATGTTCTCCCTGATCAGCCCTCGGAACTGCAGTCTTTCAGCATCCCTTTTTTTTGGGCAGTGGATTGAAAGACTGGACTAATATGTCACAGCGGGTGGATTGAAAGACTGGACTAATATGTTACAGCGGGTGGAGAGAAGATTGGACTAATATGTTACAGCGGGTGGAGAGAAGATTGGACTAATATGTTACAGCGGGTGGAGAGAAGATTGGACTAACATGTTACAGCGGGTGGAGAAAAAATTTGGACTAATATGTTACAGCGGGTGGAGAATGCTTTGGGAACCTGATGGTTGGGTAAAAAACGGTCATACACACAACACTCCACTCCCTTTGTTGGGCAGATGGGTTTAATACTTGCCTGTCTATACAGGGAGTGTCCGCAGAAGTATCAGCCTGCTTACACAGAAGAAGATCTACAAGATTTCTGCCCCTAGCAAGTTTTCAATGATAACTTTCCTTCATGATAACAGATTAGCTGCAAATCCCCTTGTATACTGCAGTCTGCACCAAGTTGACAAGAATGAAAGACGAGGTGATCTGCATGTATGACTGTGTGACGTTATGGTTTTCAGCCTGACTGGAAGCCAGTGGAACGTTGGGGGCGGGCTGCAAATGAATCTCACCTGCCAGGTTGTAAGTCAGCTCCACCTGATTCTTGCCGAAGATGTTCATGGCCTCACATCTGTACGTGCCAAACACTGTGGCTTGGTTGAACTCATTCACTCTTGGCTGCAAGCAGACAGGTTGTCGGCTTGTAATGTACAGCACAGTGGTACATGTGTGAGTGTGTGTGAGTGTGTGTGTGTGTGTGTGTGTGTGTGTGTGTGTGTGTGTGTGTGTTTATGTGTGTGTATGTGTGTGTGTGTGTGAGTGTGCAATGTGACATAACATTAATAGAAGTATGTTTATGAATGACTAACAAGTAATGAGTTGCCTAGGTGTGTGTGTGTATCTGTGAGTGTGTGTGTGTGTGTGTGTGTGTGTGTGTGTGTGTTGTGTGTGTTTTGTCTGTCTGTGTGTGTATGTTTGTGTCTGTGTGTGTCTATGTGTTGTCAGTATCAATATTGGGGATGGAAAGTTGAGACTTGAAAGAAAGTTTGAAACACAGAATAAGGTCTATGTGCATAAATGTGTGTAACAGTTTGTGACTGTAAAGCCTCAAGTTACATAACAGCATCTGCTTTGGTTGTTATTGTCATTTTTGTATTTTCTGTTCTTTTCTTGTTCTGACTTAACTAGTAAAAGACTGAGACATACTCCATGCCATACAATATGCTAGTCTTTCTTTAAGAGAGCTTTATTTATATCTTTTGCTGCTATTCTGAGTGTTCCAGTCTTCTTGCCAAAGGTCTCTGACTTTGTCTGAACTTCAAATTTCAGACTGGTGTGAGGGATAGCGAATCTGCGCAATGTTTCATTTGAGACATTCTTCGCAAGTTGATCGACCACCTTATTGCCTTGAACATCCACATGACTAAGAATGCAAGCAAAAGAGAGAGAGAGAGAGAGAGAGAGAGAGAGAGAGAGAGAGAGAGGAGAGAGAGAGAGAGAGAGAGAGAGAGAGAGAACAATTATGCATACGGAGAAAAATATACAGCATTGCACAGAGGCACAAGTACTTGCAATCATACACACAAATGCACACACACCGAAGGTGATAAAAATGAAGAGAGAGAGAGAGAGAGAGAGAGAGAGAGAGAGAGAGAGAGAGAGAGAGAGAGAGAGAGAGAGAGAGAGAGGAAGGAATAAAATGAAGAAACAAAACAAGAAAGAAAAATTGAAACAAACCACCCATCTAAACAGACCACACGCTGAAACTCACTACACACAAGTGTTCTTCTCTCACACCACCACCCACTCCTCCTCCCCCTTCTTCTCCCCATCCTGCACCATACCCACCCCCCACCCCCAGGCCCGCCTCCCACATCCCCCTTCCCCTCCTCTCCTCCCAGCTCACAGTGAGGTAGCTGATAGCGTGGAAAGGAACACTCGTGTCTCCCATGGCGATATCAAAGTCGTCGTTCTTCTTGAGCTCCATGCCATCTTTGTACCACATGATCTTGGGGGTGGGGTTTCCATTTGCCATGCAGGTCAGGTTGGTGTTGCTGCCCACCCAGCCGTAGAAATGGCTGTCCACCTTGTCCCCAAAGATCGGCTTGACTGGTCAGAGGAAGGAAATAAATCAATCAGCAAAAAAACAACAAAATGGAAAAAAGACTAAAAATGGACAAACATGAGAAAAGATAATCATTTTACTATTCTTTGCTGAACTTCTGTTTCACTTTCTGCATTTCTAATTGTCTTATATTTTCTTCACCTTGCAATGCTTTACAATTCTTTCTGAAATGACTGTATGTGAATCAAAAATTATAACTAAATATCCACAGTGTGAGATTAAAGGGACCCCCACAGTCAACCAGTCACAGCATTTGGCATTACAGCAGGCATTTATGGGTAGGGTCGATTTGTTTCCAGCTTGAAAACCTCTCTGTTCATCCACCAGTAAATGGATGAGAGAGGCATTCACTAGATGGAGAAACTCGACTGTGTGGTCCCAGTATTCCCAGCAGAACCCACAACAAACTCAACTCTGGATAGAGCCGTTTTGGCGTAGAGAAATCCTGCAAAGAGGTGGCTCTGATGGGAATTGAACCCATGACCTTGGGAGCCTGCAGTGTCAACCACTTCGCTATGGCAGCTGGCAGACCCCATGGTCTTAATAGTATTGATAACTCTGGGTACAAACTGCCGCTAACGTGTATGTGGGGAGGAAACTGAGGTCGCCACAACAGCAGGATATGGTGTGCCACAGAATGATCAACTCTTTACATTAAAATGATGAACAATGAACAGTGAGAACGAAGATGGTAACAATGAACAGTGAGAACAAAGATGGTAACAATGGACAGTGAGAACAAAGATGGTAACAATGAACAGTGAGAACAAGATGGTAACAATGGACAGTGAGAACAAAGATGTAACAATGGACAGTGAGAACAAAGATGTAACAATGACAGTGAGAACAAAGATGGTAACAATGGACAGTGAGAAAAAGATGTAACAATGGAAAAGTGAGAACAAAGATGGTAACAATGGACAGTGAGAACAAAGATGTAACAATGAACAGTGAGAACAAAGATGGTAACAATGAACAGTGAGAACAAAGATGTAACAATGGACAGTGAGAACGAAGATGTAACAATGGACAGTGAGAACAAAGATGTAACAATGAACATGAGAACGAAGATGTAACAATGAACAGTGAGAACAAGATGGTAACAATGGACAGTGAGAACGAAGATGGTAACAATGAACAGTGAGAACAAAGATGGTAACAATGAACAGTGAGAACAAAGATGTAACAATGGACAGTGAGAACAAATGTAAAATGGACAGTGAGAACAAAGACGGTAACAATGACAGTGAGAACAAGATGTAACAATGGACATGAGAACGAAGATGTAACAATGAACAGTGAGAACGAAGATCGTAAAATACAGTGTGAACAAAGATGTAACAATGGACAGTGAGAACGAAGATGGTAACAATGAACAGTGAGAACGAAAGATGATAACATGAACAGTGAGAACAAAGAGATAACATGACAGTGAGAACAAAGATGGTAACAATGAACAGTCAGAACAAAGATGGTAACAATGGAACAGTAGAACAAAGATGGTAACAATGGACATGAGAACAAAGATGTAACAATGGACAATGAGAACAAGACGTAACAATTACAGTGAGAACAAAGATGTAACAAATGAAACAAAGATGTAACAATGGACAATGAGAACAAAGATGGTAACAATGGACAGTGAGAACAAAGATTGTAACAATGGCAAAGGAGTACGATGTGACCAATGGACATGAGAACGAAGATTAGAACAATACATGACACAAGGTGTAACAATGACACAGTGAGCAATCAAAATTGTTTACAATGTAGTGTGGGTAGATGGTTACGATGGACAAGTGAGAAAAAGAATGGTAGAAAGGACAGTGAGAAAAGATGGTAAAATGAACAAGGAAAGAAGATGGAAACAATGGACAAGAGAGAAAAGATGGAACAAGGACAGTGAGAACAAAGATGTAAACAATGCTAGCACAGAGATGCGCACCACAATGAAACCAGGACAACATGACAGAAGGAACTTAAGCTTACTGTCAGAAATATCTCCACTGACCACAGTGTGTAACCTCACACACTGGCAGTGTTCATATACAGGTGTGTGTGGTGGTTGTCGTAGGTCGTTTTGCTTTGCATGTGGGATTGTGTAGATGTCTTGTTGTGAAAGAGCAGCTAAAGGTAGAGCGACACCAGGATTAAGAGTGAGAGAGAGAGAGGTGTTGGAGACAAAAATGTCACCATGACAAAAGAAATGAGGACGTGAGTCAAGACTGACAAAACAAACCAAGACACACAGAGGCCAAGACACCACAGAAAATGCCAAGACACAGTGCGTAGGAAACCTACATTACGTCCAGAAAAGTATGCTTCGCACTCCCCCGCTGTTGCTGACCTCACACACGTACTCGCCCGCCTGCTCTGGCTTCACCTTGGGATGACCAGGTCCAGGGTGCGCTGGTACAACCCTGTCCCTCGGGTCCAGCTCTTTGCTTTCATTGGGATCCTCCTCCACGTAGATTTTCTGCCAGACAAGAGCAGCCTAACAGTTGAGCCGACACCAGGATTTAAGTCAGCTGTATTCAAACTGTTCCAGAGGTGTTGTTACCACACAAAATGTCACCACTGCACAAAATGTCACAACTGTTGACATTTTGTGCCTGTTGCGACATTTTGTGTAGTCAAGGACTGCGCAAAATGTCACAACTCCCAATTGTGACAATTTGTGCACCTATGCCCCATTTTCGAATTCACTCTTGCAGAAAATGTCACAACCTCTGCCAGTCTTATTAATCCGCTGTCACCTCATAAAACATGTGCAGTGAATACAGACTAAAAGTATATATCATGTATAAAACTGAAAAATATAAATATCCACCCATCCATCCACCACCCACAGATAAGAGAGAGAGTTGTGACCATTTGTGCAGCAGTGATTTCAAAAAAGGCATACAGGTACACAAATTGTGACAATTGTGACATTTTGTGCAAATTGTGACAATTTGTGCAGTGAATAACTGCACAAAATGTCATTGTGACATTTTGTGAAGTGGTGTCATTTTGTGCGATAACAGGTGTCTGCCCACATGCACGATGGCCAGCTAGGATTAGTGTATGACGGCCTAGCGCAGATTGCCCTTATAATGGTGTGTGTGTGTGCTTGCGTGCGTGCGAGCACGCATATGCATGTATGAGTGTGAAAATGTACGCATGCATATCTGTGTATGTAATATGTTTATATGTTAGTGTCCGAGTGTCTGAATATGTATATGTGTGTGCATAAGTTTATGCGTGTGCACCTGTGTACGTGTGTGTGTGCATGCATGCATGCGTGTGTATGTGCATGTGTGTATGTGTACGTGTGTGTGTGTGCATACGCAAGCATGTTTAAGCAGCCTTGTGTGTGTGTGTGTGTGTGTGTGTGTGTGTGTGTGTGTGTGTGTGTGTGTGTGTGTGTGTGCGCGCGCACACGCATACGTGCTTGTGCGTGAACACATTTTTACCTTTCTCTGTCACTCGTTTTTCTCTGTCATGAACACACATAATTATGTCAACGACAAAATGTTCCTGGTCACAAAAAATCTCTGTCTGCATGTATACATGTGAGCGTGTGTGCGTGTGTACATATGTGACCAACTCCCACAAAATGATAGATAAGTCAGATTTTGAACTTATTAACTCTCTCGTCACGAACAGACGCTATAGCGTTTTCCAAAGACGCAACGCTTCAGTACGAACGAACGCTATCAAGGTTTCGGCCTTCAACAATTTTTCATGCGGTGGCAGCGTGATCAGTAAACGGCAACAAGATATAGATAGTATCGTCAGCATTCCTTCCTTCGCCTGCATAGTGGTTTCACGGCACACCATGACCCACTTTGCCTCAGTGGCTGATTGGCCAGACCAACCCACCTGACTTACTAATCTGCATAGAAACATGGCGTCTCAAACAAGTTTTTCTGCGAATGTGTTGTAGCAAAGTCGAGCCCGTCGGCAATGTTTTAGCATTACTGAAGTTATTGAAATGCTACAAACGAAAGGTTCAGACATTGACGAAGAGGATGACGAAGCTGATGAAAGTGATTCCAGTGAAGAATTTCGAGGAGAAGAGGAAATTGACACCGACTCGTCTGTGCAGCTCAGCGATGAAGGTGAGGGTGGGCCACTTCGCCACGCGAGCAGAGCGTTTGTGTGCCGTGAAAGACTGGGGATTTGAGTTCATTGGCTTTCCTTTGCTCGACTGGCACGAAGATTCAAGTTTTTTTTCCGACAGTGCCTCCTTTTTCTGGTACTTCTGGCCTTCGTGTGTCAGCAGAGTGCCACGCCCCCATTTTTGCATTATTCCAAGTTAGCTTGTGCATAGCAGGCATGTGATTTATCTATCTTACTTAGTTTCCTGGAGTGTATCTTCCTTTTTTTCAACTCATTTAGTGTATTTACGGACTTTTTCTGCTGAATGTGAAGCCATGGGCCCACTGACTCTGTGCAAGAGTGTTGTGATGCACCTGAAAAAAACTGGACATTTTTTCAGCCTCAAGCATAAGAAATCGTATGAAAGTGGGAAGTTTATTCTTTTGTATTCTACTAAACACAGTTTACGAATAACACTTCCTGAAACTTTCCTTGAGTTATCTCTTGTTTTGTATTTTTGGTGATTTTTTTTACTAACCATAACAAATGGCCCGTCCACAGGGGAAAACAAGGGACAGAACTGTCCGTCCTAAGTGAGTTAAGATATGTATATCAATAGAAAGAGGAGAAAAAGACCTTTCCAATGATATATAAAGAATTTCTTATGTTAAAAAATAAAAAAAAGTTATGACCCTTCAAAGAGTCCCGTAAACACTGTAGCCATTTAAGAAAAATGGCTTTAAAGTTTCCCTACTTTCTCCAACCATTTTTCCTCAGCAACCATATAAATAATCATTGCAAACACTTTAATAATTGAATGTTATCCCCAGTCAAATATATATTGGTGTAGTTAATGGCTGTTCAGGGCGCTGGAAAATGAAAAAAATCTGATTTTCTTATGTAATAGATACTTTTGTTTTTAATGTTATCTTAGCACAGATACACTAATCACAATTGACTGAATTAATATGTATTTTCTAGTTTCATTTTGCCCGTGTGTTAAAAAAAAAGTGGGTTCTCGAGGGAAAAAAGGTAGCTATATTGCATTGTGCGTTAACACATACCAGACTCACGATTCATGACACCCTATGATAAAAACAGCATATACTCATAATTAACAAACATACCTTATCAGAAAACAAATGCTTGTGCATTAATCTTTCTTCTTCCTTTTCAGTTGCCATGGGTGGAATCTCTCTTGTCCTCTCACACACGCACATGCACACGCACGCACGCACGCACGCACGCACACACACACACACACACACACACACACACACACACACACACACACACACACACACACTGTATCCCGACGATCAAAACCTGTGCTCCCTCTCCTCTCCACAAACATGCACACACGCATAATATGTTGGCCATCAGCAGGTGGAATGCATTAAATGATCATTTTGATCTGCATGCAGTTACAGGAAAACTGTTCTGCCATTTGTAGATCTGGCAGAGGCTGCCCATTGCAGTTCATACCTGTATCTGTAGCATACGTCGCTGTCACCAAATTTTTGGCATTATCGCAACGGCATTATACCTGACAGATCTGCACTTTCTTCAGTTCATACTACTGGCTCCTCATTTTCTTTTTCATCTTCGATTTCGAGTTGAACAGGCTGAGACTGACACACGCCGGTCGAAGTCGATGGGGAAATCCCATCGTCAGCTTCGCTGTCAGTTTCTTCGTTGGAATCGAAATCAAACATTCCTTTTCACTGCTATTGCTGGTGGCGAAATATTCGTTTATAAGGCCACTAATTCCCTGACCTTCATAACCGAAAATATTTCCTGATTTTGATTAATCTAACAGCGTTACAATACGTCAATCCATGATGGTGATTTTTCGAGTGAAGCGACGACAAAAGCAAAACGCAATAGATTCCATTGAGCTGTGACCAATGAAAGGCAGCATCTCAGCTGTTAACATTTGAGTTACTAAGGCCATTTCAGTATTTGATTGCTGATTGGTTGGAAGGTTTTCTTTTGTGTATGACGTTGAATGCCTTGTAGAGGCCTTCTGATTGGTTTATTTTAAAAAATTGTGTACAGATTCTTAAAATAGACACACTGAGCTTTTGAATGATGTGCGGCATGCCAGGGCTCTGCGAGGGATGTGCACTCGATTATCCGTTGAAAATGAGTAACATTTCGCAATCAGTGCTGCTTAAAATTGATGACATGGAGTGAAAAAAATTCATTTAATCACATTTCTAGCTTATTTTAGGTAAACTCAGTGAAACATGATATGCTTTAATGGTTTTCCTATCAATTTTTCTCTCTATCCCTCTCGCTGTGTTTTCTCTTCCTCTCTCTCACATGCTCACAAACACACACACACACACACACACACACACACACACACACACACACCATGTACATGCATCTACATACGCACAAACACACCTACAAGATAAGTAGGAAACAAAAATTTTAAAGAAAAATCACAATGCCACTCATATAATTTTCGCCCAGGTGGCCTTTTTCAAGCATTATGATGTCAGAAATTGCGTAAGATATTTATGACGTCAATTCTTTGCTCTGACCAGTCGCCAAAGATGGACATCACGTAGTTGCATTGTTTTTTTCTCTTGAAAAAGGCCACCTGGGCGAAAATTATATGAGTGGCATTGTGATTTTTCTATACTGTTTTCTTCCCTTTGGAGGACTATTGCTTTTGTGTCAAAAAATGTTAAAGTTTTTTCTTTAGCCCTCAATAATTCTTTAATGCTCAACAAAGATAATCATGACTTGACAAACATCCAAGCAAATGCGCAAGATATACGAACACAATTAGACATGCATGCATACACTAACGCACAAACTCTCTAAAATATACTTGCACACACATGCTCATGAAGGCTCATGCATATACATCCACATCTTCAAACACAGTCACACAAACAGGCAAACATCAAACACACACATACAAACCGACAAACGTCAAACACACACATACAAACCGACAAACGTCAAACACACACACAGAAACTGGCAAACGTCAAACACACACATAGAAACAGGCAAACGTCAAACACACACACAGATACAGGCAAACATCAAACACACACATAGAAACAAGCAAACGTCAAACACACACATAGAAACAGGCAAACGTCAAACACACACACAGAAACAGGCAAACGTCAAACACACACATAGAAACAGGCAAACATCAAACACACACATAGAAACAGGCAAACGTCAAACACACTCACACAAACGTCAAACACACTCACACAAACGTCAAACACATACACAGAAACAGGCCAACTAAAAGAGTTCAGATGTAATGGTCCACTACCCACCACATCTCTGACCACTTTCCCTCATGCCCCCCAACAAGAGAGACAGATAATATCGCTTCTAGCCCAGCCAACCACAAGGGGCCATATCCAGGGCTTGAAGTCAACTCACAAGTCATCTCACAACACACACACACACACACACACACAACCCTATTACATCTAAAAATGCACCAGAAATTTCCTTAAAACTCTTCCTTCTGTAAAATCTTAGATGAGATGGAAAAAATGTTGATCTCTTTCAGAAATAGCTCCCGTCACCTTCTTCCCACCTGCATGATGCGCTCACCTGGCTCTGGTCAGAGGTGTAGGGTTCCTGCAGGCTCTTGTGGCGCCACACCAGCTTCGGGCAGGGTCCCCAGTGGCCACACAGTGCAGACGAATGTCGTTCTCCTCCTCCATGGACACGTTCTCTGGCTTCTTGATCTCTGGGGCACTGTGAGACGGGTGAAAACATGCAGGCATACAAATATCTACTTCGTATGAACGTCCAGTAACTTATGAATATGTACACAAATATCACCCTTGAACGCTACGATGTGCATCAAGATAGAGTGACCACTGTCCTTCTCCTATCAGTGTATGGCTAGACCTATGATTCCCTGGAGTGCTCTAAAGGATGTCTGAAAAAGACCACTGTCCTCCTCCTATCAGTGTATGGCTAGACCTATGATTCCCTGGAGTGCTCTAAAGGATGTCTGAAAAAGACCACTGTCCTCCTCCTATCAGTGTATGGCTAGACCTATGATTCCCTGAGTGCTCTAAAGGATGTCTGAAAAGACCACTGTCCTCCTCCTATCAGTGTATGGCTAGACCTATGATTCCCTGGAGTGCTCTAAAGGATGTCTGAAAAAGACCACTGTCCTCCTCCTATCAGTGTATGGCTAGACCTATGATTCCCTGGAGTGCTCTAAAGGATGTCTGAAAGAGACTGAAGGATACTGGGAAAACTAGGCTCGCAGGCTCGCAGGCTCAGTGGCACGGCGTGCCACCACCTTCTCCAACTTGCTTCTAGTTCCAGAAAAGAAAGATGGGACCAGGACTCGTCAAAGGAGAGAGACTCACAAAACAATCAGCCCCAACCAAATCATGACTGGAAATCGACCCATGGGCTGGAAGTACACACAGTGACTGGAAATCGACCCATGGGCTGGAAGTACAACACAGTGACAGGAAATCGACAAATGGGCTGGAAGTACACACAGTGACAGGAAATCGACCCATGGGCTGGAAGTACACACAGTGACTGGAAATCGACCCATGGGCTGGAAGTACACACAGTGACAGGAAATCGACCCATGGGCTGGAAGTACACACAGTGACAGGAAAATCGACCCATGGGCTGGAAGTACACACAGTGACTGGAAATCAACCCATGGGCTGGAAGTACAAACAGTGACAGGAAATCGACCCATGGGCTGGAAGTACAAACAGTGACTGGAAATCGACCCATGGGCTGGAAGTACACACAGTGACTGGAAATCGACCCATGGGCTGGAAGTACACACAGTGGCAGGAAATCAACCCATGGGCTGGAAGTACACACAGTGACTGGAAATCAACCCATGGGCTGGAAGTACACACAGTGACAGGAAATCAACCCATGGGCTGGAAGTACACACAGTGACAGGAAATCGACCCATGGGCTGGAAGTACACACAGTGACAGGAAATCGACCCATGGGCTGAAAGTACACACAGTGACTGGAAATCGACCCATGGGCTGGAAGTACACACAGTGACAGGAAATCAACCCATGGCTGGAAGTACACACAGTGACAGGAAATCGACCCATGGGCTGGAAGTACACACAGTGACAGGAAATCGACCCATGGGCTGGAAGTACACACAGTGACTGGAAATCGACCCATGGCCTGGAAGTACACACAGTGACAGGAAATCAACCCATGGCTGGAAGTACACACAGTGACAGGAAATCGACCCATGGGCTGGAAGTACACACAGTGACAGGAAATCGACCCATGGGCTGGAAGTACACACAGTGACAGGAAATCGACCCATGGGCTGGAAGTACACACAGTGACTGGAAATCGACCCATGGGCTGGAAGTACAAACAGTGACTGAATGCCTGTGGGTCTGTGGGAGGACGTTCTTTGTAGAGAACAGCACGAAGATCCACAGGAATGAAACCAATGGCTGCATGAGGATCCCTTTGAATAATCAGTGGCACTCTGGGTCAGAAATAAGTTAGAAGATCAATACCAAGATTCAAGGTAAGGTAAGGTCATGTTGCTTATAGCCCAGCCGGCCGCAAAGGTCCCATATCAGGGCTGTCACCACGTTAAAATCAACTCACAAGTCATCAACAACAACAACAAAAAACAAACTTTCACACATCTCTTTAAAATACATCTTCTAAAAACATACTAGAAAGTTTGTTAAAAATCTTTCTTCTGCAATAAAATCTTAGATCAGATGAAAAATGTTGATCTCTTGCAGAAAATCAAAGATCACATCAGGTGGGACATCTCTGAATAGGGTTTTCATGGAGTCTGCTGTAAAGTGTTTATGTCTCACATCGTACAAGTCCCAACAATCTAAAAGAATACGTTTCACTGTGAGTGGAACATCATCACAAAAATCAAAGGGAAGAACACCAACCCCTCAATTCATCACCTAAAACTTGCAGAAGCCCTGATCACAGATAAACAAGCTGTAGCTGATCTGCTGGCCTCAACCAAGATTCAAACCATAGTGTGAAGGACAATCAATCTTATGATCCAGCCACAGACTTTACATAGGCTCTCGGTGCTAAATGCATGGAATTCAACTTTGCCCCTGCAAGAATAAAAAAGAGGATTCGGAGATAATGGATGGACAAAAAATCCACAAAACAAATAACTCTTGACAGGAAGCAGCCCACTGGAACATCAACTGGCCACATTCAGAGACATTGTACACACACAACCTGGTATGACACTTACGGAGTAAAACAACCAAAGCTGATGACATCTAAGAATCCAGACACCAGCAAAAGACAGCATTTAAGGGAAGATAAAGAATACCAAGAAACAGATGACAGCTGCCTCATAATTTGAGAAGAAAGTGCTAGAGAAGCTCTGTGAAGCCCTGAAAGCGAAACACTACCGTATGCTCAGAAAAGCAGAATCAGCAAACAGGAGATGGAGAAAGCAGAAAACCAAGGCAAAAAAACTTATTTACAATATATAATGATAAATAAAAAAAACAAAAAAATAAGGCACCACAGCAAACAGCCTTCACAGGTTAGGACCTCTTCCAGGCCTGACCCTCAAAGGACACACTGTCCAGATTTCCCAGGAATTTCTTCATCTCTACAGCAGACCACGGACCAATGAAGTAACTCTCATGCATGTGCATTCACATATTTTGACATGCACACACACACACACACACACACTCACAACACACCCCCAAAGTACATACACTTGACACATCAACCATGCTTAATTTAAACAAATTCAAAATCAAACATACCATTACACAAATGCATACTGGAAGTGTCACATGATCTAGAGATGTTCATGTGCGCGTGCACACACACCACATATACATATCCAAACATATATATCTCCTTTACTAACACTCTTGCTCCCCACAGTCTTTCCTCATTTCTTTGCCTCTACCTTTCCATCCCTCTTTCCCTTCTTTCTGTGTTTTCTTTCCTTCTCTTTTCTCTGTGTTTTCTTTCCTTCCCTCTGTCCACTTTCTCTGTGTTTTCTTCCCTTCTCTCTTTCCCCTATCTCTGTGTTTTCTTTCCTTCTCTCTTTCCCCTTTCCTATGTGTTTTTCTTTCGATTCCTCCTCTTTCCCCTCTCTCTGTGTTTTCTTTCCTTCTCTCTTTCCCCTTTCTGTGTGTTTTTCTTTCCTTCTCCCTCTTTTTTTTCCTCCCTTTCCTCTGTGTTTTCTTTCCTTCTCTCTTTCCCCTTTCTCTGCTTTTCTATCCTCCTCTCTTTTCCCTTTCTTTGTGTTTTCTTTCCTTCTCTCTTTCCCTTTCTCTTGTTTTCTTTCCTCCCCTCTTTCCCCTTCCTGTGTTTTCTTTAATCCTCTCTTTCTCCCCTTCTTGTGTTTTCTTTCCCTCTCTTTCCCCTTCTTTGTGTTTTCTTTCCTCCTCTCTTTCCCCTATCTCTGTGTTTTCTTTCCTTCTCTCTTTCCCCCTTTCTCTGTGTTTTCTGTCCTTCTCTCTTTCCCCTTTCTCTGTGTTTTTCTGTCCTTCTTCTTTCCCCCTTTCTCTGTGTTTTCTGTCCTTCTCTCTTTCCCCTTTCCTCTGTGTTTTCTTCCCTCCTCTCTTTCCCCTATCTCTGGTTTTCTTTCCTTCTCTCTTTCCCCTTTCTATGTGTTTTCTTTCGTTTCCTCTTTTCCCCTCTCTCTGTGTTTTCTTTCCTTCTCTCTTTCCCTTTCGTGTGTTTTCTTTCCCTTCTCTCTTTTCCCCTTTCTCTGTGTTTTCTTTCCTTTCTCTCTTTCCCCTTTCTCTGTGTTTTTTCCTCCCCTCTTTTCCCCTTCTTTGTGTTTTCTTTCCTTCTCTCTTTCCCCTTTCTCTTGTTTTCTTTCCTCCTCTCTTTCCCCTTCTTTGTGTTTTTCTTTCCTCCTCTCTTTCCCCTATCTCTGTGTTTTTCTTTCCTTCTCTCTTTCCCCTTTCTCTGGTTTTCTGTCCTTCTCTTCTTTCCCCTTTCTCTGTGTTTTCGTCCTTCTCTCTTTTCCCCTTTCTCTGTTTTTCTTCCTTCTCTCTTTTCCCCTTTCTCTTGTTTTCTTTCCTCCTCTCTTTGTGTTTTCTTTCCTCCTCTCTTTGTGTTTTCTTTCTCCTCTCTTTCCCCTTTCTTGTGTTTTCCTTTCCGTCCTCTCTTCCCCTTTCTTTGCTATTTCTTTCCTTCTCTCTATCCTTCTTTGTGTTTTCTGTCCTCCTCTCTTTCCCCTTTCTCTGTGTTTTCTTTCCTCCCCTCT
Organism: Conus ventricosus; assembly: GCA_018398815.1. NCBI lineage: Eukaryota > Metazoa > Mollusca > Gastropoda > Neogastropoda > Conidae > Conus > Conus ventricosus. The sequence goes on along the minus strand of CM031626.1, from coordinate 42,684,845 downwards.
TTTCCCCTTTCTTGTGTTTTCTGTCCTCCTCTCTTCCCCTTTCTCTGTGTTTTCTTTCCTTTCTTCTTTCCCTCTTTCCCTGCTTTCTATCCTTCTCACTTTCCCCTTTCTCTGTTTTCTGTCCTCCTCTCTTTCCCCTTTCTTTGTGTTTTTCTGTCCTCCTCTCTTTCCCCTTTCTCTGTTGTTTCTTTTCCTTCCTCTTTCTCCCTTTCTGTGTGTTTTCTTTCCTCCTCTCTTTCCCCTTTCTCAGTGTTTTCTTTCCTTCCTCTTTCCCCTTCTCTTTTTTTCTTTCTTTCCTCCTCTCTTTCCCCTCTGTGTTTTCTTTCCTTCCCTCTTTCCCTTTCTTTGCGTTTTCTTTTCTTCTCTCTTTATTCCCTTCTTTGTTTTTCTGTCCTCCTCTTTCTCCCCTTTCTGTGTGTTTTCTTTCCTTCTCTCTTTCCCCTTTCTCTGTGTTTTCTTTCCTTTCTCTTTCCCCTTTCTGTGTTTTTCTTTCCTTCTCTCTTTCCCTTTCTCTGTTTTCTTTCCTCCTCTCTTATCCTTTCTTTGTTTTCTTTCCTCCTTTCTCTTTCCCCTTTCTATGTGTTTCTTTCCTTCTTCTTTTCCATTTCTCTGTGCTTTTTTCCTCCTCTCTTTCCCCTTTCTCTATTTTTTTTTTCCTCCTCTCTTTTCCCCTTTCTCTGTGGTTTTTTTCCTCCCTCTTTCCCCTTTCTCTGTGGTTTTTTCCTCTCTCTTTCCCCTTTCTCAGTGTTTTCTTTCCTCCTCTCTTTCCCCCTTCTCTCTGTGTTTTCTTTCCTCCTCTCTTTCCCCTTTCTTTGTGTTTTCTTTCCTCCTCTTTTTCACCTTTTCTGTGTTTTCTTTCCTCCTCTTTTTCCCCTTTCTCAGTGTTTTCTGTCCTTCCCTCTTTCCCCATTTCTCTGTGTTTTCTGTCCTCCTCTCTTTCCCCTTTCTCTGTGTTTTCTTTCCCTCCTCTTTTCCCCTTTCTTTGTGTTTCTGTCCTTCCCTCTTTCCTATTTCTCTGTGTTTTCTGTCCTTCCCTCTTTCTCCCCCTTTCCTCTCTTTCCCCGTCTTCCCTCTTTTTCCTTATCCCTTTTGCCTTTTATTTTTTCTTTCTCCTTCTCTCTCTTTCTAACTCTCTTTCCCCCTCTGTATCTCCTTAGTTCCGTCTCCCACCACCTCTCTCTCTCTTCTTCTAAATCTATTTTCCTTTCTTCCTCTCTTTCCGTTCTTTATCTATTTTCTTTCTTTCTCTCTCTCATCTTCTAATCTATTTTATTTTCTTTCTCTTTTCTCTCTTCTCCATCCTTCTCCTTCTGTTCCCCTTCCCTATCTTTTTCTTTTTCTTTCTCTCTTTTTGTCGTTTTCTTCTTTCTTTCCTTTCATTGCTCTTTCCCCTTCCCTCTCTTTTCCTTTGCTGCTGTCTTTTTTTTCCCTTCTCCTTTTTTACTCCCACCTCATCTGTTTCTTTATCCCTTCTTCTCTTTCTTCCTTTCATGATTTTCCCTTTCCTCATCCATTCTTCATCCTTTCTTCTCTCTTTCTTCCTTTCATGATTTTTCCTTTCCTATCTCTTTCCCCTTTTTCTAACTGTTTTCATTTTTTCCCCTCCACGATCTCTTGCCCTTTCCTATCTCTTTCCCCTTTTTCTAACTGTTTTCATTTTTTCCCCTCCACAATATCTTGCCCTTTCCCGTCTCTTTCCCTTCTCTCTCTCTTTGCATATCCTATCTCTTTCCTACCCTACCCCTACGCCCCCCCCCCCCCCCCCCCCCCCCCAACCCTTTTCGTATCCCACCAATTTCTTCTTCTATATATCTTCTCCTTTACTATTTTCTTTCTGTGCACGACCCCTTTTCCTTTCCAGTCTCTTTTCCTTTTCTTTCTCTTTGCCCCTTTTCTCTCTCTTCCTTCCTGTCTCTTTCTCTGCTCTGTTCCTTTCCTGACCATTTTTTCCTATTCTGTTACTTTCCTCTTTCTTTCTCTTTTCTCTTCCCTTTCATTTCCAGTCTCGTTTTCTTTCCTTTTAATTGTTCCCCGCCCCCTTCTTTTCATTTCCATTCTTTTCCACTCTTTTCTTTTCCCATCCCCTGCCCCTTGTCTGAGATAGACAAAAGACAGAAGAAGCAACGAAATGAGAAGAAAGAGAGATTCTTCTTCTCATTCTCGTTGCTTCTTCTGTCTTTTCCCCCTATCACTTTCTCCGCTCTACCTCTGTTCCTTTCCACTCCCTATTCTTCCTTTCCTTTCTATTTCCCCTTTCTCCATCTCTTTTCCTTTCCTATCTCTTCGCCCCTGCTCTATCTCTTTCCTTTCTTTTCTCTTTGCCTGTTCTCTTCCTTATTCGTTTCCCATCTCTTTCTTTGCTCATGCTCCATCCCTTTTCCTTTCCGATCCCTTTCCTGTCTATCTGCCTATTTCTCCATCTGTTTTCCTATCCTATATCTCTCCTCTCTCTATCTCTTTTCAAATCCCACCCCACCCCCCTTCCATCTACTTCTTTCCATATCTCTTTCCCCTGTTCAACTACTCCTGTCCTGCTTCCTCCATTTCTATATATTCCTTTTTTCTCATTTATGACTCCCCCCCCCCCCCCCCCCCCTCCCCCACTTTTTTTCATCTCTTTTCCTTCCTTTGGTTTCTAAAGATATTTTTTACCCTCTCTCTCTGTCTCCCATCCTCAATTTCCTTTCCTCTTTTCTGTCCCCTGGTGTGTGTTTTTTCCATATACCCCCTCCCCCATCTCTTTCCTGTTCCTTTTCTTTCAATTTTCCTGTCCTTTTCTCTTTCCACCCTGCCTGCTTCCATCTTTTACCTCTTTCCTTCCTTCCTTTCACTATCTTTTTACCTCTCTCTCTTTTTTTCTTCTTTTCTTCCCTTTCTCTTCCCTGTCGTATCTCTTTACCTCTTTCCTCCTTCCTTTCACTATCTTTTACCTCTCTCTTTTTTTTCTTTTCTTCCCTTTTCTTTCTTCTCTTTCCCCTCCCCCCCTCCTCTCTTCTGTTCTTTCTCTTTCCCTTTCTCTGTATCCTTCCCTCTTCTCTTATCTTTTTCTTCCCTCTCTTTGCTCTTTTCTGTATCTTTTCTTCCTTCCCAGTAAATATTTTCCATCCCTCCCCTACCTTTCTTTTCCTCCAGTTCCCTTGACCTTCCTTCCTTCTCTATTTTTCATCACCCCCCCCCCCCCCCCTCCCCCTCCCTTTTCCTTCCATTGCCAAAAGCCCCTTCTTCTCTTTCTCTCTCTGTCGCTGACCTCGGACGTTGATTTCCACGGAGACGTTTTCGCTGCCTCCCTGATTCATGGCTGTGCACATCGTACAGGCCTTCATCGCCTCTCTTCACGTCCTTGATGATGTAATTGCCCACCGTGCTGTTCTCCAAAACCACCTCACCATCCTGTAGACACACGGATACACTGGTTCATTCTCCAAACGAGGGAATGGGTTCAGTTCACATTCAGAGTTCCCTCCAAAGAAAACTGAAAATCCCTGAAATTCTAAGGGATCCCAGGCGACGTCTCCTTAGCCTTCCATGCCTCTGCTGACATTTAAAAACAGATTTTCATTTCCAATGGTGCAGTCTGATGTAAATCTAAGCATTGAGTGATGTGTAAAATACTCTTTAAGTCCAATCTCAACCTGGATCGCTTGTTTTTACAGTTTCTTGTTGATTATTTCACTTTTGTAGCAAGTTGTTGATTCATAAAAGCATGACATCATCTTGCCTTCAACTGAGCATATAAAATGGGGACATCAGTACCTTCTGCTAACATTTTCAAAAATATGACCAGCATTTCATACATTCCACTTCCACTCCCCCCACCCCCACCCCCCTCATTTTTTTTTCTCTCTTCATGGTTTATCATCTTTACATTTCTCTGAAATCAATTACTTCATGGAGAAGTGGGAACCCTGATGTTGCTTACAGTCTTGATGACCACAGAAGCTGCATCTAGAGCAGAAAACTTGGTGCAAACAAACAGAAGTTAACATACAAAATTTGTCTCCTCTCTGTTTATTGACTTTCAACTCTTTTTTATCCCTCTCTCTCTCACACACCCACACTCACACACTTCTCTCTCTCTCTCTCTTTTCCTCTCATTTCAAAATGACACAAAGTGCCAAATCTTTACAAGCAAGCTATTTGAACCATGCCCGTTCTCATATTATATATAATATATATATATATATATATATATATATATATATATATATATATATATATACATATACATATATTACACATTCTGTTGAACCATGAGTTATAACACTGACGATGGATGACACCATGAATGATGTATGAATCCACTAAAAGCATGCTATTCAAACATTCTTTTTGTTTCTTTCAGTGACCAATTAACAGCTGTGGTGAAACCGACAGCCAGGGAGAAGAGCAGGCTTCAAACCAGGTTTCTGTTTTAACACGCCATGCTAATATTACAGGCTCAGATGGCTGGAAATACAGAGGAAAGAAATACTTCCTTGTTTGACTGGATCCATGTTCAACACCCCTGTTACTGTTTTTTTTTTAAAATCCTGAGACTTTTATTTTCATTTCATAATTCATTTGGAAGAGAAATGGGTAAGGTGGGTATGGGAGATTCAGCGTGATAAATTTTGGGGTATGGGTGAAGATGAAGAAAAAAACAGAAAAAAATGGACATATGGCATGTCTGCATCCCTGTGTTACAGTTTTTCCTGCACATAGCCACGCCAAGTCCATTGCCTTGCACCACAGCACCAGCAGTGTTCAGACAGCCATCAACATCAGGGTGTTATAAGCATCACAGCACCAGCAGTGTTCAGACAGCCGTCAACATCAGGGTGTTATATGCACCACAGCACCAGCAGTGTTCAGACAGCCGTCAACATCAGGGTGTTATAAGCACACAGCACCAGCAGTGTTCAGACAGCCGTCAACATCAGGGTGTTATAAGCATCACAGCACCAGCAGTGTTCAGACAGCCGTCAACATCAGGGTGTTATATGCACCACAGCACCAGCAGTGTTCAGACAGCCGTCAACATCAGGGTGTTATAAGCATCACAGCACCAGCAGTGTTCAGACAGCCGTCAACATCAGGGTGTTATAAGCATCACAGCACCAGCAGTGTTCAGACAGCCGTCAACATCAGGGTGTTATATGCATCACAGCACCAGCAGTGTTCAGACAGCCGTCAACATCAGGGTGTTATATGCATCACAGCACCAGCAGTGTTCAGACAGCCGTCAACATCAGGGTGTTATAAGCATCACAGCACCACCAGTGTTCAGACAGCCGTCAACATCAGGGTGTTATATGCATCACAGCACCAGCAGTGTTCAGACAGCCGTCAACATCAGGGTGTTATATGCATCACAGCACCAGCAGTGTTCAGACAGCCGTCAACATCAGGGTGTTATAAGCATCACAGCACCACCAGTGTTCAGACAGCCGTCAACATCAGGGTGTTATAAGCATCACAGCACCACCAGTGTTCAGACAGCCGTCAACATCAGGGTGTTATAAGCATCACAGCACCACCAGTGTTCAGACAGCCGTCAACATCAGGGTGTTATAAGCATCACAGCACCACCAGTGTTCAGACAGCCGTCAACATCAGGGTGTTATAAGCATCACAGCACCACCAGTGTTCAGACAGCCGTCAACATCAGGGTGTTATAAGCACACCTGGCAGAGAAGACCATGCACTCTGCTGTGTCACTATCAGAGTTTTGACCACTTAATCAAAAAAAGCTTTGGTTACATCCTTTGGTATTCCAGAATTGATTATTATCTTACATTTCCCCCCTTTAGCTGACACCCTTTCAGATATGCTGACAATTTCTTTTTTTCAAAAGCAATGAACTGTCTGCAGCATATCCCATTTTTAGGGTATTAAAGTATGGCCACGTCTCTCTCTTGTTGGCAGGACTTCCGCTTTAGCAAAAGTTGATATCAAAAAGTCACACTGACCAAGGATTTCAATGACTAAAAAGAGCTGTTTTTGTCAGTTCTGTTTCTTCTTTCTTTATTTCTTCTGTAGTCTCAAATGCTAAATTCGATTGCATAAACGAGGTTATTGTGGTACTCAGGCTGAAGAGGCAAACAGAACCATCTCTCTCTACGGTTGAAACTGTCCTCACAGCTAACAGTCTGTGGAAATCTGCCACACTCGGAGTTCGGGCACCGACTCTCCACTAAGCATGAATGAGGAGGAAAAGTCAAAAATGGACTCACCAGCCTGGATCAGAAAGATGACAAAACTTGATATTCTTTTTGTTGTTTTTTTAATGCTGTCTCATCTTCTATGCTCCCCCCCCCCCCCCCCCCCCCCCCCCACTCCATTTATGCTCAGCATGGTTTCCAGTTCAAAGCAACATCCCAACTAGCCTCATCCCAATCCTGGCATCAGCAATCCACGGGGAGCAGTTGATGTCAAGCCATCATGCGGCCACCAAATGACTCGCATGCTGCTCATTCCCAATCCCCATTTCACAGCCACACCCCGGCATGTCCCCCTGGCACTGGCAATCCACAGGGAGCAGTCGATGTCAAGCCATCATGCGGCCACCAAATGACTCGCATGCTGCTCATTCCCAATCCCCATTTCACAGCCACACCCCGGCATGTCCCCCTGGCACTGGCAATCCACAGGGAGCAGTTGATGTCAGGTTGTCATCAGGCAACCAACCAGAGAAAGCACAGCACTACTACTGAGTGCAGGGTCACTAAGGTGGTTGTTCAGTAGCACCTGTTCTGACCCAACATGAAGCAACTGCTTTCGCATGGAGCCAGCCTGAGTAAACGTCCCCTTCCAGACAGCCCCGACGGCATTCACCTGATGAGTCCCTATAAACCTGCTGATACAGACCACCTTCACACAAATTCACCCGAATCCCTATAAACCTGCTGATACAGACCACCTTGACACAAATTCACCAGTGGCACAGGTAGAGAGAGGAAACAGAAGGTGAGGTTGGCATGAGTGCAGGACAAGAGTGACCACAGAATCTGAGACAGAACTTAAGAGATTACTTCTACACATTGATGATGAGGATGAGGATTCCAGTACAATGGAGATCTAGTTTACAGCGGAGTCTCTGGCGATACTTTACACTTACTCTCATACTGTATCCTGGAACGCTTATGTTCAAAGAATTTCACAAATCAAATTCAAAACCAAAATGACATCCCGTCTGTGTTAGATACTCCCAATCGATTTAAAACAAGGACATGAAGAGTATGTTTTTGTACTCCCAGTTCTTATACAACAGGGAGTATTTTATAATGGGAATGAAGAAATGCTGTCTGTCAGTCTGTCTGTCTGTCTGTCCGTGGTCAAAATGTGTTCCACTCGCTCCAGACAAAACTTCCGGGCCGATCTTCCTGAAAATTTGTAGGTATGTTCATTATGGGTCACGGATGATGCCCAATGTTTTATTTCATCAGAATAGCCATTACTAACGGCTATAACAACCCAAAACGATTCTTTTTCGTTATGGAATATCTCTGAAAGTACTTCGATGATTTCTTATCTCAGTGACATTATGACGCATGTTTGATTGTGACAGGGTTTTTTTTTTAATATGATGCAAGTTTGATCGTGACATTTTTTTACATGCATACTCAAGATAGATCTAAACTGGGAGTACGTTTATATGCTTTGCATCTTGTTTCTTTTTTTTAATGGCTTCTTTTTTGTTGTGTAAGAGGACTTGCTACTCACCATTCTGGAAGCATCAGAGTACTTGGTGAAGTTGTAGCGGGGTGGAGGGATACCCTCAGCTTTGCATGACATTTCCACACGCTGGCCCTCCAGCGGTTCCAAGGGCTGTGCACTCATTCCGTTGGTAAATGTGGGAGGAACTATGGTAGGAAAAGAAATAAACAAACACTTGCTCATGCACGCACACAAAAGGAGATATTTACAAAGACACAGAGACCTGCATGAAAGTGAGCTGACATATGGTGGCACACACATGCATGCACACACACACACACACACTGCCACATATATATCCATGTACACAATGGCTCTGTCATTATATTAGGACAGTCTAACACTGGTTACAACTATGACGAAGATACAGTAGACAGTGAAGAAATGTCCCACTACTGATCTGCATGAACACTCTGATTACTCTTCATTGTTACAAGCGCATGACAGTAATGATCATAAAGATGCTAATGATATTACAGGATAATTACAATGCTAATGGTGAGAATGAGCATCACACATTGATGTTACCAGCTATAAGTGTAAACACTACAAAACCTATAAAAATGGTGGTACTTGCATTACAAAATCCAACGCACATACACCACAGAAACACAACCATTTGCATTTTCCCACTCACACAAAACAGATATCTGTCAATGCTGTGGTGAACATACCAGTGACGACAACATTGATGTAATGGGCGTGGGATTTGCCCAGGTCGCGGATGTTGATGTTGCACAGGTAGGTGTGTTCATCATCCAGGGAAACGTTGCGGACTTCCAGGTAGGCAGGTTCATCCACCGTCAGTCTGTTCGGCTCGAACATGTGGAACTTGTCACCTGAGGCAAGGTGCGACAGTTACACACACAGTCAGTGAACCGGAGTCAAATCAAGTCACAGGTTACACACACAGTCAGTGAACCGGAGTCAAGTCAAGTCACAGTGTTCAAAGCTCGGCTGGCCATGCTTTAGTGCTTTTTTAGGGCTTTTTTTTTTTTTTTGCTGTCCCCTCTTCTGTGCCATCTCAGTAGCACTGCATTCATGGCGCTCATTCCGAACCCCCTATCATAACCACAGCCCTGGCACCAGCAATCCACAGGGAGCAGTCTCAGAATACTCAGCTTACTGATTGTGGAGACCTGTCCGTCGGTGGTGAAGAGGATCCAGAAAAGCAGTCAATGTCAAGTCGACAAGAGGCAATCCATCGGCAGTGCACTGCTGCCGGGTCACTTCGGTGGTGTTCAGTGGCGCCTGTTCTGATCCAACATATGCAGGACACCACCTACTAAGCCCCCGACTGACGACAATAATTGCTTAGTCGCGGAGCCGGCGCAAGTGAGCTCTCCCTCTGGAGGGCACCAGTACGTACGTCCAACAACAGTCCCCATGAATTTGCCAATGCCCCTAACCCCAACAGAATCAAAGCAAGGCCACAGATGTGGACAGGACGTCAAAACTGAGGTCACCGTAACAGCAGGGCATGAAGGGCCACAGACTTTGAGACCTTTTTTTTTTTAATGGGTAAGATAAGATAATGTTGCTTATAGCCCAGCCGACCGCAAAGGGCCACATCAGGGCTGTCACCACGTTAATTTTTTGCTGAACGCTGAGAATGATGATGATGAAGATGATGCTACAGATTTTCTAATCTGGTCTGAGACTGCATCACAGGGCTGTATACTCTATGCTTACTTTCACAGTACATATCCTCAAGTCGACCAGGCCCAAGAGACAGACACCTGCAGTGTTGGTCAAGAAATTTGGGTAACACTCTCAGAGACGCATCCATTTAGTGGATGAAACTCAACTGTGTGGTCCCAGTTTCCCCAGTAACAAACTTAACTCTGGGCGGAACTCTAGGCAGTCCGGGTGGTAACAAAACTATACTGAACTGAAATTGTTGTTGTTGTTGTTGTTGTCATACCTGGCTAAAAGACTCCAGGGATATCTGAACAGCCACAGCACTTGAATACTATGGTACAAACGCATCAGCTAGGGATGAGAACATAACGTGTGTGACCATTTTTGATTACCCTGCCACATGGGCAGCCACACTCCGACTTCCAGGGATTTTGGAGACTGATGGTGTTATGCTAGGAGCTTGTCACGACTGAAGACCATCCCCGCATAACTATGCAGAGCATAACAACATTTTAATGTAGCCTTGGTGTTCTAGCCTATGTCAACTGGTCTGACACAGCATAACGTTTTGATGTAG
>CM031626.1:42654932-42669932 GCA_018398815.1 Conus ventricosus | reverse complement strand
CCATTGCTTTCGTTGATACCCCCCCCCCCCCCCCCCCCCCCCCACCACACACACACACACTTCCCCAACCCCTGGTGAATTACCCTAATGCTGCTCATTCTGGTTCCTGAAAGCTGCCACACCAAGATTTGTGCTGGTGCCACCCACACAATAGCAAACCAGAGGTAGCAATCAATACTGACTCATTATGAAGACACAGCGCCTAGCTGGCTGAGTCAGTTCAGTTATGTTCCCTGGTGTCTGTTCTAATCCTCCACATGCCAGACACCACCTGCTATGCCCCTCACTGACCACAATCACTACTGAGTAACGGAGCCAGTGTCAGTGAGCCTCCCCCTCCAAATGGTACCTCCACGTTCATCAAAACGACAGCTCCCAATCCCCCCCCCCCCTCTCCTTGCCCCTGACCCCCCCCCCCAAACTTTCCAGTACAGACAACTCTGACATAAAATCATGGGGGGGGGGGGGGGGGGGGGGGGGGGGGGGGTGCCAATCGAAACTGAGGTCATCATGAGAGCAGAGCACTTACAGCCACAGACTTGGAGCCTTTTTTTCATTCATGACTGATGAGGATGATTTACGATGATGCTATGGAGTTTCCATTCTGGTCACAGACTACGTTAACAGGTTTGTAATCTACATTTCCTTTCGTACTGCATCCCCAATCGCCCAAGCCCAAGAGATACAGATACCTGCAGTGTTAAGTCATGAAATGTTGGCTGCACTCTCAGAGACAACATCAATAAACAGATGATATTCAATTACGTGTTTCCAGTCTTGCCACTGGAGCCTTTGGCACACTCACCTTCCAGTTGGGGCTGACTGGCCAGAAAAATCCCTCAAATTAATGCCTGTAATGGTAGTAATGGTACTCAAACCCACGACCTGCCAGTGCGCCATTCAGACCACCGTACCATGGCAGCCTGACCGGTCAGTTCAACCATTTTACCTACATTCAGCATTATCCATCTCTTTTTTCCCCATCTTTTTTGCTTATCGCTTTTTCGTTTCCCCCCCCCCCCCCCCCCATCTTTTTCGCTTAACTAGTGAGGTTTTGAACAAAATCATAATTTTGTGATTCAAATCTATTGATCTCACTCACAACTGCGTCAAAAATGTTGAAGAAATCACAATTTTTGTCACTCAGATCTACTGCTGTCACTTACAACTGCCTTCAAACCAATACTACAGGCCGCCAGCTGTGTGGTCAGGCGTGGCATGATCCACTTCCTGTCTTAGCCACCAGTAAAGGACTAAGTTCAGCACCTAACATTTGCAAAATCCCGCAATTTATGAACAATGTACCATTTAATTTTGGACTTAATCAGGAAGGTACCCCTCCCCTCTCCATCACCACCATCCTAAATCAAGAATACTGTGAACAAAGGGACACTTGTACGCTCTTTCCAGAACCTTTACAATGTCAGTCGACAACAAGTTCACACAACTGCATTAGAAAACACGCACACTCGTATGAGCACACCCCTGCATTCCTGACGTCACCTCCGTCTTCCACTCCCATACCCCTCCCCCCACACATCTTCATACCCCTCCCCCACACATCTTCATACAGACACTCTGACATGCCTGAGAGTCTGACAACCCCGCCTATAAATGATTGCTAGTGTGAGTGACTACAGGCAGTTTACCACGAAAGACAGAAAGATCAAAGAGAGAGAGAGAGAGAGAGAGAGAGAGAGAGAGGAGGAGAGAGAGAAGAGAGAGAGAGAGAAAGAGAAAGAGAAAGAGAGAGAAAGAGAAGAGAGAGAGAGAGAGAGAGAAAGAGAGAGAGAGAGAGAGAGGAAAGAGAGAGCGAAAAGAGAGAGAGAGAGAGAGAGAGAGAGAGGAGAGAGAGAGAGAAACGAGCAAGACACAGGGAGAGGGGTCAGAGAGACAGACAATGAAAGAGAGAAGGAAGGGAGAGGGAGGGGGATGCAGAGAGAGGAGGGAAGGGGGAGAGAGAGAGAGAGAGAGAATTGGGGACAGAGACAGAGAGGAGACAGACATACAGACAGAGTAGGGGACAAACACGAAGAATTAGAGACAGAGAGAGACAAGACATGGGAGGACAGAAAAAGAGAGCAAGAGAGAAGGGAAGAAGAAGGGAAGGAAAGCGGAGTGAGAGGAAAGTGGGGGGGGGGGGGGAGAGAAAGTGAGAGAAAGAAGAAGAGAGTAGACTGGACAGAAGGAGGAAGAGAGGGTAGGGAGGGAGAGAGTTGTGGAGAGGGAGAGGGACCGAGAATGGGAGAGAGAGACAGAAAGATTGACAAAGAGAGACCGAGACAGAGACAGAGACAACACAGACAGAAAGAGAGAGACAGAGAAAGAGAGAGAGAACAGAGAGAGAGAGAGAGAGAGAGAGAGAGGAGAGAGAGAGAGAAGAGAGAGGAGAGAGAGAGAAGAAGAGAGAGAGAGAGACAACACAGACACAGAGAGAGATAAGATAATGTTGCTTATAGCCCCAGCCGACCGCAAAGGGCCACATCAGGGCTGAGACAGAGAGAAAGAAAAGACAGAGTCAGACAGAGAGAAGAGAGAGACAGGCAGACAAGAGTTAGAGACTGAGAAAGAGTCACACACACAACCACACACACACACACACACACACACACACACACACACAATACCAGCCCTGATGTGGCCCTTTGCGGTCGGCTGGGCTATAAGCAACATTATCTCTCTCACACAACACATACACACACACACACAAACACACACACACACACACACACACACATATATAAAAACACACACACACAACCCCAACAAAAACCCACACACACACACACACACACAAAACACACACCCCCATACACACACACAAAAACACACAACACAAAAAATACACACTTTTCATGGGGGGAATGTCTGGGGGACCAAAGATTTTTAAAAAAGCATAGTTTTTAAAGAAATTTTTAAAATAAAAGGAAAAATTTTTAAAAAAAAAAAAGGGTGGGGAAAAACCCAAACAAGAAATGAAAAAAAGCAAAGGGCACACTCTAGCAAGTTTTTGGGCCAAAAGAAAACCCGCTTTACTGCATCATTTTTGCAAAGAAAAATTTTCCCCCACCAAAAAAAGATTTTCAAAAGGAAAAGGAAAAAAATTTTTTCAAGTTATAAAAAAAATGGGTTTAAAAACCCAAGATATCCCTATTAATTTGGAGACTAAAAAATTTCCCCGGGACCCCCATATAAAAAAGCCGAAGCTTTTGCAAATTTTTATTTTCTAAGACCATGCCCCCGGAAACCTTTCCGCACGAATGCGGGAAACAAAGGAAAAAAGCAAAAAAAAAACAGAATTTAAAATGATAAACCCAAATTTCCAAATAATGACCTTTTCATAAATGACCCAAAAACCAAAACAAAAAATTAAAGGATCCCGGTTCTTTTTAAATGCAAAAGACTCGTCAGTAGGGCTAGATGGTATTTCAAATCAAATTTACAACACAGCCAGGAAAAATTTTTTTCTTTTTTTAAATTAAAAATATTTAAAAAAGTTTTGGGGATAAAAGGGTCTTATGCCAGTTTTTTTGGAAAAGTAATAGTAACCCCAAATTTAAATAAACCCAAGGAAAGCCTGTCACAAACATCGACAGTTAATCGACCTGTCGCTCGCCCTTCTCATGTTGAAAAAACTTATGGAAAAAATTGTATTTAAATTTAGCCCCTTTATCTATTTTTGTAACAAAAATCATATTAACCCTCCCCTAATAAAGGGGAAAAAAGGGGCCTTTAAAAGGGAAGATCTCCAAAGAAAAATATCTTTAAAGTTAAAACCAAAATCAAATATCATTTTGGGCCAGACAAAAGGGATTTTTTGGGTACATTTTTTTTGATATTAAAAAAAGCCTTTGATGGGTTTTTAGGGCTGCGGGGAATTGTTATACAAATTAAAGGGCCCTTTGGGGATTTCAGGTTTTTTTTTACAGTTATATTAAAAAACCCCCCAACAAAAAAAGTTTCCCAGGCAGAAAACAAAACAAAAATTTTCCCTTTTTTAAACCATTGGTATGGGTTTTCCCTCAAGGTTCGGGTAAAAATCCCCAATGCTATTTAATTTTTGCTGTAGATCTTCCAAAACATGTAACAAAAATGTACATTCCCTTTAAAATATCCAAATGATTTTGTATGGGGAAATAAAAACTATATGAAAAAAAAAAACACACCCAAAAGAGCAATAAATTACCACAGAAAATTTTAAATTCAGGCGGGAGTTTTAAAACCCTTTAGCAAAAAAACTTTTTTATAAAGGGTTTCAAAAGCTTTCCCATAAAAAAAACCCTCATAGGTTTTTTTCCAACAATGGGGTTTACCCCTTGTTTTTAACCCATTTTTTAAAGCTGGATGGGATAACCCTTCATATTTACATTTAAAAAAAATTTCCCTTAGGTTTCATTTCCATAAAAACTCCTTGGAATACCCAAATTTTGATTCCCTTTAAAAAAAAACAGGGCAAAAAAAAAATTTTTAAATTTTCTAAAAATTTTAAGCAAGCAAAGCGGTCCCAAGAGGGAAAAAACATTAAAGCCCTTGGCTTTGGCTTTAAAAATTCGTTTAAATTTCAAAAACGCCCAAGAGGCTTTTTTTTAAGCGCCCTAAAAAATTTGTTAAAAAAAAACTACAAAGTGTGGAAAAGAAAAAGCCTTAAAAAATTATCCCCTGGGAATTTCCCGGGTATATCCCTCCATTTTGGGCTTTACAGAAAAAAAACAAAAGCTTTTTAACCTTTAATGAATAAGGAATCTATAAATTGCAAAATTTTTCCCATGAAATGTTAAAACCCGGAAGGTTTTAAATAAAAGGGAAATAAAAAAAAAACCCATGAGTGATTTTTCCAAAAAGAGCAAAAAAAATTGCCTTTTGGGGTGCATATCAGTTCATACTGGGGATTTGTTTAAGAAAAAAATATGGGTTTTTTAAGGTTTTGTCAAAAAGCCCCCTATAACCCTTTCCAAGTGGGAAAAAAGAGGGCGAAGTTTGATCTTGATTCCCCTGAAAAACAGAAAAAGAAAAATTGCCTTAATCTTGTCATTTTTAAAACAAAAAGGATGAAAAATGAAAACCCAGAATTTCCCCCCAATTTTTAAGGTTTTACCAGATGGATCTTTTGTGAGTAAAAAGAGGCCGGATCAGCTTTTGTTTTTCCCAAAATCGCTAAAAAGTCCCAAAAACCCAATTATTTCTTTGGGAAAAAAAAACGCCCATATTCGTACAAAAAAGGATAGCGATCCCTTTATGGCGGACATTTCAACGATTTACCACATTTAAAATTTTCAAGTATTGCTTTGTGTAAAATCGCTGTCAGGGGTTAAAAATTTCAAACAAGTTTTTTAATTCAAATTCAATAACTTTTTTTTTGAAAAAATTCAACATTTAACCCAACGTCTTGAAAAGTAAAGGAACAGATATAACTTTCCTCGGGTTTCCCTTTCCCCACTGTGGAATTTCGGGAAATTTGAACTTGTTTGACGGATGGGGGGAAAAAGGGCGCTAAAAAATGGAACAGGGTACAAACTATTTCCATAAAACCTTTCACTTTAAAAGAGAGTAAAACAATTTTTTTAAAAAAAAAACACCCTTGGGAAATTTTTTTCCGAAAGGGAGAAAAAAAACGCTTTTAATTCATGTTCGGGACAAAAAAAAATATCCCTCTTTTTAGAAAATGATCATTTCAAAAGAAAACCCAAAAAATCTGCACATCTAGATAGGGCCCAATACAGAAATTTTCGTTTCAATTTTCCAAATCGTTTTAAAACGGATGTTTTTAGAATTTAAATATAGCTCTGCCCCCCAAAATGCATATGGGGGGAAAAAAAAAATTGAAAGAGATAAAGTTTTGTTCGAATGTGTGCCCCTCAAGGCATTTCCTTTCCAAAGTTTATCAGGCATGTCTGTGACAGATAATTTTTTCTGATATTGATTTTTCTTGGGAAAAATTCTTTTTTGCTTGATTTGTAGCCCCGTTTAGTATTTGCCCTTTAATTTATTTTTTTAGTGTGTGGTTTGGTTTTTTTTGTTTATTCGTTTGTGGTCGATTGTTTTTTGATTTTTGTACAAAACCCCCCTTTCCCCCCACTCCCAGCCCCCCCCCCCCTCCCCCCCCCCCCCCCCCCCCCCCCCCCCCCCCCCCCCCCTTTCCCCCCCCCCCCCCCCCCCCCCCCCCCCCCCCCCCCCCCCCACCCCCCCCCCCCCCCCCCCCCCCCCACACACACCCCCAACCCCTTGTATGCCCAACCCTGAAAAAAACTCTTTATCCCTTTCCCCCCCCTATTTGCCTGTCTATCTCTTTTAATTTTTGTTAAAATCACATAGTTTGTGAAAAAACGTTTTAAAAAAAAAAATACTACTACTTCCCCCCCCACACACACAAAACCCCCACCCCAAAAACACACCAAACAAAAACACACACACACACAAAACACCAGGCCCCACAGACAGAACACAAAAGTTAACACCGAGACTGAAAAAAAATCCCCGGGAAAGGAATGCCCAAAACAAAAAAAAACAGCAGACACAGTCCTTTACCCCTTTGGGGTTTGGGGTTTCCCTTTGGGGTTTTCCCCTTTGGGGTCTAGGTCACTATGTACCCCCCTGAACCCACGTGGAGAAGTCCCCCCCGGGTCGGAAAAGGCCCCATAAAAACCTTGGGTTTTGTGCATTGATGATGTATGGTCCCCCTTTGGGGGGGGAAAACACCCTTTTTGCCCTCGGAGGACAAAAAGCTCAGTGTAGAGTGAAAAAAAAAACCCAAAAAAATAACACAACACTGTTTCAAAGGGGGCATTAAAAATCTGCACAATTTCAAAAACTTAAAACCCGCATTCACGGTTTAAATTTAAAAAAAAAAAAAAAAAAAAAAATGTTTTTTTAGAATGTAAAAAAACACAAAAAACAAATGTTTAAAAAAAAAAAAAAATAAAATGTACTTTTGAATGTGAAAAAGGGGCACAACCCCAATTAGAAAATACAGTCTGCTTGAATACAACAAAAGTGCGTTAGGGAAAAATACATATGCTACAGAATATTTCACAGTGCAGTGTAGAACCAAAAATCGCAAAAAATCAAACAGTGCAGGTGTTTTGAAAAAAACAGTAAGCTACAGAATACAACACAGTGCAGTGTAGAACAATACAGTATGCTACAGAATACAACACAGCGCAGTGTAGAACAATACAGTCTGCTCAGAATACAACACAGTGCAGTGTAGAACAATACAGTATGCTACAGAATACTACACAGCGCAGTGTAGAACAATACAGTCTGCTGCAGAATACAACACAGTGCAGTGTAGAACAATACAGTATGCTACAGAATACAACACTGTAGAAGGAACCAACACAGAAAGTGACAGAACAATGTCATTTAGAACAATACAGTGTGCTATACAGAATATAGAACGTAACAGTTTGTTTTTAAAACATAATTTTTTATAGTATGCAAGCAGACACAGCAGGCGGAAATCTAAACAAATCTTAAACAATGTATGCGAACCCCGAGAACGTGGACAAACGAGTCACAAGACAAAAACACAACGCGTTTACGACCTCTTAGGTTTTTTCGGGTGATGTATGAAACGAATAAAACAACGAGAATTCACTTAGCTTTGATCACATCAGGACGCTCAGGTTAAGCGTCAAGGAGAAAACGTGAAATCAAAGCTTTAACCATGTCTAATACAATAAAACAAATGTACACTGCAGGACGCCAGTTGCTACAGACTACACACAATACGTGCAGTAAAGCAAAACCATGCAATTCACAAAGACTGCTGAGCACTACACAGCGCAGTTTGCTACAGACTACACACAATACCGTGCAGTAAAGCAAAACACAGCATTCCACAGATTGCTGGGCACTATACAGTGCAGAACATGTGCTGTAGAATACAACAACGTAGAACGATACAGCGTGCTATGAAATGTCACACTGTGCAGGGCAACACAAGGTTGTATACCACTGAATACCACAATAACTCATGTGTAGAATATGACATGCTGTAGCATACAATATAACTCTACACACTAGATAACAATATAGCATGCTATTGAACACAATCCTGAACTCTATAGAACAAAACAGCAAGCTACAGAACACCACAACACATTGTAGAGCAATACTCCCATTTGATATAACACTGTACAAAGTTGAACAATACAGCAGTCTACACAATCTACCACAGCACAATGTAGAATAACACAGCATTCTACAGGCTACAGCACTGTACAATGCAGGACAATACAGCGATCTATAAAGTATCACAACACTGTGCTGTGTAGTACAATGCTGCATGCTATAGAATACTAGAACACTGTACATTGTAGAACGATATAACATGCTGTAGAATACTACAACATTGCATAATGCAGAACAACATAGCATACTACAGAATCCTACAACACAGCACAGTGCAGAACAATACAACAGGCTGCGGAATACAGCACTGCACAGGGTAGAACAATATACCATGCTGTGCAATATTACAACACTGTACCGTATAGAATAATACAGCATGTTATAGATTGCTATGACACTGTACCAAGTAAAACAGTACAGCACGTTACAGAACATATCAACACTGTACCATATAGAACAATACAGCATACTAATGTTGCAGAATACTACGACACTGTACCGTGTAGAACAATCCAGTAATGTACAGAACACCACCACACTGTACAGGACACAGCTGTACAAATATGTACAATTAAGCTCACAGACCAACTTACTGTAGATCATGAGTTTGATGTCAGCCTGCTGGTAAGTGCCGTTGACGAGCGCCTTACAGGTGTACGTCCCCACCTTCCTCTTCACCGGGATCGGTGATCATGAGACCCAACGAGTTTTTTTCCATCTCTCCTGATGAACACTCTGTGACAAAGATTACCCTTGCTTCCTAGGTGCCAAAACACAAACACATGGCAAAACAGAGATGAAGCAACACATTTTTTAAACACACAATACAGCACAGACAAATAAATAAAGAAAATGTGTTTTTTTTCAAATGTCACAAGTAAGAGACACATGTAAGGGCACAGAATAATACTCCCCAGTATTGGTTTGTGCAATTTTTCTTTTTTCATGTGTGTCTATTATTTGTGGCATATAAAATCATTTTTGTCAACTCTTTAAGGGAAAGAAGTCTTTAAAGCAAGCTAAATCTACCATGCAAATTAATGTTAAGAATCTTTTTAAAGACAGAACAGAATGTTTGTTAGAAGTTTCTCTTTCAGTGTGTCAGATCAACAGCTTCTTTCAATTCACTGGTTGTTTACCACATCAGCCGCAGTGAAACAGGCCACCAGTTGGTGCAGGTGCTTACCTCCCTTCCGTGTTGATGATTTCATTGTCATTGATATCGAACCACTGGAGCTCATAATCCTCAGAATCGGGTCCTGTGTACAATTCTCCTTCAAGCATACAGGTGAACAGTATAACTGCATTGTCTGGACTGGTCGTCAGGTCGTGGATCTTCCTTTCCTCTGCCGGGTAGATGACAAGGTCTCCATAGACTGCCGTCACTGTAACAGACAGGTGCTCTTTGTCACAATAGGGGAACTTTCACTCTGACCTCATGGCTGCCGATAACTCACATATCTAAATTCAGTAGCACGCCTCAGTGCTCTCCAAGAATACACAAATGCATCCTTCTCACTTTGCAACTTTTCCTGTTCCTAAGTTTCCGTATTCCAACAAACACCAGTTAGGAATGAATAATCTGTTATTTAGGAATGAATAATCTGTTAGTTAGGAATGAATAATCTGTTAGTTAGGAATGAATTATCTGTTAGTTAGGAATGAATTATCTGTTCGTTTTCCTTCCAGAGAGGGAAGAGTTCCAGGGCTCACAGTAACAAAAATGAGGCAAGGTTTTGATGGAAATGTTTGTGGATGATTTCATACTGCTATACTGACAAAATATTTGACTTAATAATCATACGAGAGGAGTTAAGTAGAATTAAGAAGAAAAAAAAGAAATTAAACTAAAATTCTGACTGCATTGAAGAATATAAGTAAAGTACTAAGAGCCTCTCTAAAAATAAAAACAAACCTTCTGAGGATGAAATTAAACACAGCTATGATGATGAAACATTAGACTTGATATTCATATGTAAGGAGCTAAAGTACAATCATAAAAACACCCTGGCTCCCCAACCCCCTCCCCCCCTCCCTACTCCTCACCTCTTGCATCTCTCTCTCTCTCTCTCCTCTCTCTCTCTCTCTCTCTCCTCTCTCTCTCTCTCTCTCTCCTGTTCACTCCATATCTTCATCATCCTTATCGATCAGCATCAAAAAATAAAATAAAATAAAATTCAGTGGCCCTTCATGCCTTGCTTTAATTTCATGGTGACCTCACTTTCAATCTCCCCTCCAAGTCTATGCCTTTGGTCCATTCTTGCTGAGGTCGATATCAGCAAGTTCACAGGGACTCTTACTGGACAGACATGTTATCACAAGGAGAAACACCTCTCTCATTCCAGCTCTGTGGCTAAGTAATAATCGTTGTCAGTCAGCGGCTTCTTAGTAGGTGGTGTCCTACACACGCTGGATCAGAACAGGCACCGCTGAACACCACCAAAGTGACTCGCCAGCAGTGCAGCATCTCCTCCAGAGGGTTACCTCATGACAACGACACTGACAGCTCCCTGTGGATTGCCCATGACTCGACTGCATGAAAAAAAAGAGAGAGAAAAAAAGGTAGGCACCATTTGTCAGTCTGTGCGTGAGAAGAATGCAAGTCCATCTTCAATATTTCAAGATTTACAGCACATGGCAAATCCTCCTCTTCCCATACCCCATCCCTTTCCCTCCACTCATTTTGATTCTTCCGCCCATTTTACAGTTAGAAGTCAACCAATACAGTTCTAACCAAAACAGCAGCCAAGAATGGATAATGCCATCACATTCCCAAAACACTCAATTCTAAACAGCAACCAAGAATGGATAATGCCATGACATTCCCAAAACACTCAATTCTGCTAGCACGAACAAATAAAACAAAAACTAAATGCCTAAAAACAAACAAAAATAAACTTTTTGATATGCCTAAAATCTGCCACTCTATTTTTTCTCCCACAACTGTCAATTAAAAAAAAGACACAAATAAACAATTTTTGTCTTAAGTCAAAGTAAAAATGTGACAACAGAGAGAAAAAGAAAAGATTGAGGAAATGAAGGAGGGAAGTGAGACACAGCGACAGAGAGACAGTGAGACAGAGACAGCAAGTATAGAGAAGAGAGAGAGAGAGAGAGAGAGAGAGAGAGAGGAGAGAGAGAGAGAGAGAGAGAGAGAGAGAGAGATCCAGACAGACATTTCCCCCAGACAAGAGCTGGATGTGAGCTGTATGACATTTTATTGGCACACTGCCTTTTGGATTTCAGGGAAAATGCCAAACTTTATCCAAGGTACTGATTCCCAAAACAATATTACTAAACCCAGTTCCCTGACCCCATCAACTGATACGTTAAAAAAACACACACTCATACCCTCCCCTTCTCCCCTCCCCATTCTCTTCTCATCACTCCTCAATCAGGATGAAAAACACTTAAAACAACAAAAAGTGTCAGTTGTCGATCTTTTAAGCTAGGGTTAGTGATACATGCATGCCTACTGTTGTGTGTGTGTGCATGTAAAAACACACACATTCAAACACAGAGCACAGGGAGGGAGGGGGATAATCGCGAAGTGAGTTGCACATTTCAAAGTCAGAAAGAGGCCAACGTGGTGAGAAACAAGGAAATACGGGAGCCAAAACCGGTGTGGGGCTAGAAAGACCACAAGAAGACAGAGACAGAGACCAGAAACAGACAAAGAGGAGGGGGGTGGGGGGGGGTGGGGGGGGGGGGGGGGGGGGTGGGGAACAGAAAGGCAGTGACAGAACTAATCGTTTTAAAGTGACAAAATGGACAGCCAACTATAACCGACCAACAAAGATAAAGTTGATATATATCCAAACAGACAGAACACGCTGATATGCACATTCTTGGAGAGTTTATTCTCATTAATTGTTAAACCACCTTTAAAGTGTGCACTTTAAACCTGAATGTAACTTCCTGAATGGTGACCTTATCCTCACAATGGTCGACCTTATCCTCACATGGTCTGACCTTATCCTCACATGGTCTGACCTTATCCTCACATGGTCTGACCTATCCTCACACACTGCAAGATTAGGTCTATTTCAATGCCTACACACATGCATGCATCAGCAATCGCTGATGTGGGGGGGGGGGGGGGGTAGCGAGGGGATGGGAGTGGGGTTTTGAAGTGCAATACACAGAAAGTTGACCACCTTGGATCAGCTGCCAAACCATTACAACACTCAAGACGTTCTGCAGCGATATGTAACGAACAAAAATCCTGACCAGGGGTCAAATCTGAAGACAGAGGCAAAGAAACTGAACACCAGGTCAAACACGACCAGTCACATTACTATTCACCACTGAAACAATCTGCACTGATAACATTTAATCTGGGCTGTATAGTCCCGGGGTGGGGGAGGGGGGTCGGGGGGGTCTGAAGGCTAAAGCGCAGAAATCCTGCCTCCCAAGATTAAGGGTCAAACAGCACAGAACCTATTGTACAACAACATGCCATACATAAAACTAAAACAAATAAAAGCAGGGAAGGGGAAAAAGTACCACTCCGATGGAGGAAAAAGCAAAGAAAATTCTTCTCCCTTGCCCCCCCCCCTCCCCCCCCAAAAAACCCCCCCCCCCCCCCCCCCCCCCCCCCCCCAACCCCCCAACCACCCCCCACTTCTCATCCCAGACATTCAAAAAAAACAATTTGCAACAAGAAAAACCATTTTTTTTCAAACCCAAATATGGGGACATTTTGGGGGGGGGGGGGGGGGGGTACAGAAACCCGAACGCCAAAACCCACCACCCACCCCCTCTAAACCCTTTTTACCAACCCACTCACCCCCACCATCAACAGGGGGGACGCCCCTAAAAACAAAAAAAAAAAATGATTTGCAAAACAACCTTAAAAAAATAACGGGGCAGTTTTAAAAAAGCAAAGGGCTGAAAACCCCACTTCCAGCCATGAGAAAGGGGGCCCGGGGGGAGTTGTTTGGGGGGGGGGGAGGGGGGGGGGGGGGGCAAACCCACAGGGGTCTTAAAGGGGAAGGGGGGAAAAATTGTAAAAATTTTGGGCCAAAAAAAGTTTAGGGGGAGTCTGAAAAAAACCCAAACTCTGGGAAAAGTTGCTTAATTTTCCCTATCCTTTACAAACCCGGGATATATTGGAACTTTTTTAAACCAAAAATTTTGGGTTTCCCTTTAAACTTGTGAATAAACGCTCAAAAGAGAAAAAAAAAATTTAACCTCCCTAAGAAAAAAGTAAAAAAAACTGGGGCAGGGATAGTTGGAAGAGTGACAAAACAGACAGACAGAAGACAGACAGACAGAAAGAAAAGGGGCAGAAAAGACGGCCCAAAAGAGAAAAGAGAAAAGAGAGAGAGAGAGAGGAAAAGGAAAAAGGAAAAAGAGAGGAAGATGGGGTATTTTTGTGTGGGGGGGGGGGGGGGGGGGGGGCCCAAATTTTTACAAAAAAAGTCATAAACCCGACCGTCGGGGACATTTAACCCCCACCAAGGGTCACTCAAAACATACACAAAGGCAGAAAAACAGTCAGCCCCGGAAAAAACAAGACAGGGCCGTGGGGGCAGATCTGGGAGGGGAACCGGTTCCCCAAACCCCCGGGCCCTCCGGGGGAAACCCGGGAGCCCCCAAACCAAAAGAGGGGGCATAATGCCATCAGGGGCAGGGAAATCGTGCTGCCCCCGGGAAAAATAACCGTTTTTGACCCCCCCTTTCCCGGGTTTTTCCTTTCCCCTCCCAACCCCAACCCCCCGACCCTGTAGCCAGGATTTTGCAAGAGGGAAAAAGGGGAGGTGGGGGGGGGGGAGGGCGGAAAAAATTGGGGGAGAGAGAGAGAGAGAAAGAGAAGAGAGAGAAGAAAAGATGAGAGAGAAGAAGGGGGTTAAGGGCTAAAGGGGGAAAAAGAGAGCGGAAAAAAAAAGGGAAAAGGGAAGGAGACGGGGGGGGAGGGGGGGACAAAAGAGAAAAGAGAGAGAGAAAAGAGAGGGGAATGTGTTTTTGGGGTGTGGTTTTTTGTGGAGAAGAGAGAAGAGAAAGAGAAAAGAGGGGAAAAGAAGAGAGAGAGAGGGGAGAGAGAAAGAAGAGAGAGAGAACTGCCCTACAAGGGAAGCACTTCAATTTTTTGGTTTTTGGGAAAATTTAAAAAAAGGGAAAAAGGGAGAGGGGGCAAAGAAACATCCAGCAAAGGACAAAGTAAAGGGGGGGGGGGGGACAAATTTTTTTAAATTTAAAAAAGGGAAAAAATAACACGTTTTGTACGCGGGGAGTTTCGGGGGTAGGGGGCACTTAGTTTTTCATGTTTCAAACGCACCCGGGCCCTGCCTCTGTGGTGTGTTGGGGTTGTTTTGTGTGTGTTTTGGGGTGTGTGTGTGTGGGGTGTGGTGTTCCCCCCACCCCCCCTCCCCTCTCTCTCTCTCTCTCCCCTCTCTCTTTGTCCCTCCTCTCTCTCCCCTCTCCCCCCCTTTGGCCCAACCCCGGGAAAAAAGCGATTGACAAGACCCCAGAGAAAGAAAAAGGGGCGGGGACGCCCGACAAGAAAAGAGGGTCCATAGAGACAAAAGGTTAAAAATTTGAACATAGCGGAAGAAAATAAAAGAACAAAAAAAAAAAAAAGGGAAAAGAATGGAAGTGAAAAAAGGCGCTACGAGGGGCGAGCGAGCGAGCGAGCGAAGAGGGGGGGAGAGAGAAAGGGGAAGAGAGAAAAGGGGGAAAAAGGGGACGAGCCCCATCATCTTTAAAAATGGGGGTCTAGGGGGAGGAGGGGTAATAACCCGGGTTAAAAGGGGCCGCAGAGGGAAAACGAAGAGTTTTATCCAAAAACGGGCCCCCATTTAATTTTTTTCCCCAAAAATTTTTTCACGCCCAAAAAACGAAACCGGTTTTTTTTTTTTTTCCCCC
>CM031626.1:42639932-42649932 GCA_018398815.1 Conus ventricosus | reverse complement strand
TGTTAACGAGTTTCTCATTTAAGAAATATCTTCCTTGTTTCTCGACATCGGTGGTCAGCCAGTTGCGTTCTCTGTCAGTCAGTCCCTGTCAGTCTGTCTGTCTGTCTGTCTGTCTGTCTCTTCTCTCTGTGTCTCTCTGTCTCCATGACACATACCCTGCAACCAACTTTCTCCGCAAGTTTCCGCCCACACTTTGTCATTATAAGAGACATTTTCATCTCTTCACGGACGAATGAGCACCCAAAGCACGGACGAGACGAGTTCTACCTTGTCACTTCACACCAGCCTACACCCAATTGGAAGTGTCGTTTATGTCGACAGGTGGGGAGGAAACGAGGAATATCTGAACTGATCATTGTGGACGATGCCGATGACTTTCTTGCCTTTTGTTTCTGTGCGTCATCCCTACTCTACGACTCTGTTGGTTTTGGTGTTAGGTTTATGACCCTTTTTTTTTTCAAAGTCGGTCCGTCGGTCAACTCTTGTCCTTTAGGCGTCATTCTGCTGTCAGGTCTTCCCCTCGTTGCACGAGCTCGTTGATTTCTTTTGAGGATTTTTGTTTATATGGCAGTCATCGCAGCCAAAAAACTTCTCTTTAAACAAAATAAAAAAAAATTGTTTTTTTTTTTGTTTTTTTTTTTTTTTTTAAACTTCTACCAAATGTTTTCCCAAAGGTTTATTCAGCTCAGAAAAGAACATGGATGAATTTGAAACCACTACATCTCGAAGAGAAAGAGATGAGGAGCAGGAAAGCAGGGAAGGGGAGAGAGAAGGGAAAAAGAAAGAGGGCAGGGGAGAGGAGAGGAAGGGAGAAAAAAAAAAAGCCAAGAAAAGCCAAACAAACCAAGACCGCACAAGGCAAAAAGACAGAAAAAAAAAGACAGCAATGTGCTTGTCAGATGGGCAGTGCAGGCCTACGGGAGATCAGTGTGGGGAAATGAAGACAAACTGCTGCGAGTCGGCAGCCAGCCCAGAATCAGCGCAAAGTCACAGCTGTAAAGTTGGCTGGTAATTAAAACACTTCAAGGCTTGTCCCCGTTCGGTTCTGGCGACGCGCGGAACACCTGCAACGCAGCACACACCCACACACACCACCAACACACACACACCCACACAACAACGCATGCATGGATGTGGCCTGTGCGCACAACAATCGAATGAGGACACACACACACATAATCACATTACACACACAACATCGAATGAGGACTCCACACAACATAATCACCTACACACAAAACACATGAGTGAGAGAAAGGTAGGGGATGGAGAAGGGGGGACGGGGGGAGCAAAACATAAGGACACAGCTGATCGCACTTCAAAAAATATCCTTATTATGTTCTCTCCAGGGACAACTGAACATCACGACCACAAAAACACACATGAAAGCGCCGACTGTCGCATGAGAAGACAAAAAAAAAGGGGGGCGGGGGGGGGGGGAGGGGTGTCACAAACCAAGCAATCCCTTCCCCACTCTCACCACCACCACCACCGATCTCTCACAGAACCGAAAACAGAGAGGAGTCCGTGAGTAGGAAATGCAGTGGGGGCGGAATAAAGAAATGGACGATAAAAGACAAACGCCTGCCGAAGAGTGGAGTCAACAGCATGAAGACCAGACTCCGCCCCGGAGATATGCCACCGGAGACACGCTGATATTGTAAGGCCGCTTTATGTGTGTGTGGGTGGGGGTGGAGGTTGGGAGTGGGGGTGGGGGTGGGGTGGGTGGGGGGCTTAATGGACCCCGGTCCTGACAGCTGCCGTTCAGTCTGGCCCACGTTAAACAACGGAACGTTAACCAGTTCCATCTCCACGACTGATTACGACGGGCGTAATGCGAAGGATCATGTTTAATGAGTGGGGGGGGGGGGTGGGGGGGGGGGGGGGGGGGGGGACATAGTTCTGTGTGTACAGAGGTTGTGTGTGTGTGTGTGTGTGTGTTTGTGTGTTGTGTGTGAGTGTGTGTGTGTGTGTGTGTGAGAGGAGAGACGGACAAACCCAGAGAGAGAGGAGAGAGGTGTGTGTTTGTGTGTGTGTGTGTGTGTGTGTGTGTTGTGGGTAAAAAGCAGTGCGCGCTCGCTATCTCGGGTGTGTGTGTGTGTGTGGTGTGTGTGTTGTGTGTGTGTGTGTGTGTGTGTGTGTGTGTGTGTGTGGTGGTGCGTGCGTGCGTGCGTGGTGTGCTGCGTGCACGCGCGCGCGATGCGTGTGTTGTGAGTGTGTGTGTGTGTGTGTGTGTGTGTGTGTGTTGTGTGTGCACAGAGCGTGAGAGACTGCGTGCGTGCGTGCACGGGTTGTGTCGTGTGTGTGTGTGTGTGGTGTGCGCGCGCGCGCGCGCGCGCGCGCGCGCGCGTGTGAGTGTGTGTGTGTGTGTGGTGTGTGTGTGTGGTGTGTGTGAGAGAAGAGAGAGAGAGCGTGAGAGAGAGAGAAAGTGGATGTGTGTGTGTGTGATTGTGTGTGTGTGTGTGAGTGTGTGTGTGTGTGTGTGTGTGTGTGTGTGTGTCAAAGCAAGTGCGCGCTCGCTATTCGTGTGTGTGTGTGTGTTGTGTGTTGTGTGTGTGTGTGTGTGTGGTGTGGTGTGTGTGTGACAGAGAGAGAGAGGAGAGAGAGAGAGGAGAGAGGAGGGCGATTGAGACAGCGTGCGTGCTTGCGTGCGTACAGTGTGTGTCCTGTGTTCTGTGTGTGTGTCTGTGTGTGTGCATGTAAGGTGTATGTAATGCGCGTTGCTCGCAGCGGCGCTGTTCTGCTTTGCACTGCACTGTGCGACATGTTTGTTTGGACTGCACTGTGTGTCCGCACGGCACTATCATTGCACATTACACCGTAATGCTCTGAATGGTATCCGCACTGTGTTGCATGTCAGGTCGACCTTCACCGCTGGCCGTGGCACTTTGTCTTGGGCCGTGTTGCACGAGCGGCGCGCCGACATGCCGTTTACCTCTTTGGATCTTTTTGCAGCTCCGTTTCATTCTTGGAAAAGATTGCATAGTTCGCCTGCCAACCCTCCCTCCCTCCCCCACCCCGACTCCTCCTTTCCACCCCCCCCCCCCTCCCCTCCCCGTTACTTCACATTCTACGCTCCCTTCCGCCCCCCCCCCCCCCCCCCCACCCCACTCGGCTTACCACTCCCCTCGAGAAGAGCGCGTGCTAAGCCACCCTCCCCCCCCCCCCCCCCCCCCCCCCCCCCCCCCCACCCCCCCCCCCCCCCCCCCCCGCCCCCCCCCCCCCCCCCCCCCCCCCCCCCCCCCCCACCACCCCCACCACAGTCCCTGCAGTCTGATGCTCGTTCTTTTTGCGTTTTACCTGTGGGTGTCTCCTTTTTTCTTAGGAATTTAGCCTCGGCTCCCTCCCTCCCCCTTGCACACACGCACGCACACACACAATACACCCGCAGCACCGCATGCGCACACTCAAACACACACACACACACCCAACGCAGAGAGGAGCGAGAGAGATAGAGAGAGGAGAGAGAGAGAGAGAGAAGTGGGGTTGGTGACAGACACCCAGAAGAGAGAAACCGAGACAGGACGGCGGGGAAGGAGAAGTAGACAGACACAGACCACAGCACAGAGAGAGGAGAGAGGAAAGACAGAGAGGAGGAGGGGTAGGAGACAGACACACGACAGATTGAGCGAAAGAGACAGACAGACAGAGGGGCTGGCGAAAGATGTAGACAGAACCCTGACCGACAGAGGGGATGGAGAAGTATACAGACACACCAGACATACCCAGGCACAGAGAGAGAGAGAAACTGCGAGCCAGATCCGCAGGGGGTTGGTGGGAGGAGACGGACACACCAGAGAGGAGATGGGAGAGAGAGAGAGATGAGCGAGAGAGAGAGGAGAGTGACGATGGTTTATTCAAAAAGGCGCAGTCCCCACTTGCAGGTGATTCGAATCAACAAAGTAGTATAGACACAATAATATAAGATCATAAAATCATTGGGTTGCTTTCATCGAGTCTGTAAAAAATACTCCACATGCTCTTTTGAGTACATTAAACGTGGGGAAAAACAACTGTCTTCATTCTGAGAGAGAGGAGAGAGAGGAGAGAGAGAGAGAGAGAGAGTTCAAACATCGCACGCGTGTAGTGATATTATTTGACTTGCCAACGCCCCTCCCTTCTCCCTCCCCCCCCCCCCCCCCCCCCCCCCCCCCCCCCCCACCCCCCCCCCCCCCCCCCCCCCCCCACCCCTCCCTTCTTTTCTTTCTCCTCCTTTTTGATGGCGAAGTTGGCACCTTTCACTGAAGAAATACGAGGTTTTACAGCTTGGTGCATTGTTGACGGCGCCACGCTCGTAGCCGAGTGCACATACAACGAAAACGATGTTATGACGTAATCAGAGAACTCTTTGTGCAACCTCCGCCGTTTCCAATAAGCTTCCCTCCCCGTGATAAACTCCCGCGCGGCAACATCAAAGACATTAGCGCGTGAAACCGGACTCCAAAACTGCCCGGGACGGGGCACGGTCTGGACATTAAGAGATTAGTTCGATATTGTTGGGGGAGGGGGGGGGGGGGCTCGAAGGAGATAACGGGTTCGTGCCATGATGGCGGGGACGTCTGGCCGACTCGGGACGTCGCCATCTCTTCCACCACCACTCCACCATCCCCCCCCCCCCCCCCCCCCCCCCCGCCCCTTCCCTCCGCCCACCGAAGCGAAAGATAGCGACTTGGCGAGGGGACACGTGTACGTAAGGTTAAGGGTCCTGTTGGTTCCGATGACGAGTGGTTGATTGACTATTGGCTGGGGCGGCTTTCTGATGTAAACGCAGTCGACAGATGCCCATGATCTCCCTGCCACCTCACCCCCCCCCCCATCCGACTCCTCTCTTTATCTCACAGCGAGCTGATACATGTGTCTGTTCTTCTCCCTTTCCACCCCCCCCCCCCCTCCCTCTCTGTATCTGTAAAATAGACAACAAAAACAAATTACAAAAAAATCAACCCACAAAAAAAACAAATAAACTATTGAGAAAAAAAACCTTGGTCAGCATTTCTGTTTTTAGTTGCTCACAGACATGCCTGCACTTGCCGTTATACGACGTTATATATCTAGTTTAATATGGTCTTTAAGCTGCAATAGTCTTATGTATATATGTTTTCTATAAATATCATAGTCAGACTTATGCTTCCAAGACTATGACATAGTCTTGATGAAGTGATATGGGCGATGAATAGCACTTCAGTGGGATCGTTCAAAGCCCGTGGTCAAGGCGTCAGGAATTCGCATTTAGGTTTTGTTGTTGATTGATTGAACTAGAATTATCCACAGACCAGACAGAAATCAACTGTCTAGCGGAATCGCTAGGAAGTTTGGCAACTAGAGTTTGGTGATGTCTGGCTCGACAGCCCCCCCCCCCCCCCCCCCCCCCCTCCCCACCCCCCCCCCCCCCCCCCCCACCCCCCCCCCCCCCCTTCCTTCCTCCACTCCCCAAATCATTAGCAGGGAAGGAGACGACAACAACTCGCGGACCAATCGGACTCGCAGGTTTTATGTCAGAGTGGGGAGACCAAGATCCAAGGCGACAAACCTGCACAAAGTTGACTGGGAGGAGAGCTGTTTGACAGAGATGAACTTCTTCGCTGGTACTGCTATGGTTCGGTATTCACAAAACGAAAACACAACACAAAATACGCAAGATGCAAAGATATAAAGGTACTCTCTGTTTATTTAGAAAAGCGTCACAATTAAACATTGCGTCATAATGTATTTGACGTCCAATCCAAACATGCGTATAATGTTATTTCGTCACGAGGTATTCCATAAAGAAGAAAACCCGTTTTGGGCCGTTATAGCGTTAGTAAGGCTTTTTGGTGAAATAAAAAACATCGGCATCACGTACCCATAATGAATACCTACAAATTTTAGAAAGATCGGCGCAGAAGTTTTGTCTGGAGCGAGAGTACAACACATTTGACCAGGATAGACAAGCGGACAGACACACAAGACAGCATTTCTTCATTCCCATTGTTAAGTACTCCCTGTTCTATAAGAACTGGGAGTACAAAAAGAAAAGAAAAGAAAAAACAGACACTTGTCAAGTTGTGGAAAACCTTGCATTATTTGACAGTAAGGCCTACCGCTTCTATCGATAAAAAAAAGAACCCACTCACACCAGATTGTTTGATCCAATGCCTCGAGCCCCTCCAAATAACTCAAAATTTCCAGTAGTCTGATGCTGGAAATGAAATTCACTAGCAACAACCACTACAACAACCAGTGTTTTCACCCTTTCTTTCCCTCCCTCTGTTTGTGCCTGTTTTGTTTTGTTTGAAGGAACAATATGAAGTTTATAAATGTTCACTGACCATAGGCAATTTGCACGTACCATTTGGGCCTTAACTAGGCTACGCCTACCTCAGTTCCTCCACACTTTTCCGAACCTGTAAATGAACGTACGTACACTGCGCCTAGCGGTGACTTCAACGGGCAGATACAGACGTCAAAGCGAAACCTCACAAAGCGAAATCAGTGTTCGCAGTTAAAGAGCATCTGGAACTCCAATTCTCCGACAGACGATGTCAGGCTGTTCGGTAACGGAAACGCTGTTCATGCTCTGCGCCCTAGGTTCTGGATGCATGCTACACTCCCACACACATTCTCTCTCTCTCTCTCTCTCTCTCTCTTCTCTCTCTCTCTCTCTCTCATTGAATACAAACATACATGAATATACGTAAGTTCCATACATCAAGCATATACGTTATCATACATGGACATACGCATATGCTTTTTCAAGTGAGAAAATTACAATCAGTGCGGGACAATACTACTGTAACATGGGGAGGAGAGATGCAATTATTTTGCGTCCAGCAGTGTTCGAAACAGTGGCCTTAAATTCTTTCAAGCTTTGACTTGAAGAGTATAACGTTAATGAAAAGCTAAGAAGAAAAGAGAGACAAGAGGGACGGGGAGAGGGGCGAGGGGGGGAGGGGGAAGTCACCTCACAAGTCATTCATTCACACATCCTGTTAAAACGCACCTTCTAAAATCAGCAGAAATTTTGTTAAAAATCTTTCTTCAGTAACATACAGCAGAAACCTAAGAACATGACCACTATGAAGAAAATCCAGACCGTCACACACAAAACCTACCGAAAATTCTGCAGATCCACTGAAAACAACTCGACCAACACCAAAACCAACGGCTGAGAACCAACCAGCCGTCAACGGATGACTAAAATCCAAGAAAGACACCAGGGAAGTACCGGTTTGCACGCCCCATATGCCTATCATCAGCCCTGACTAAGAATCCACAAAGCACGAGAAGAGAATCAATCGTAAACCACCAGGCACCGAGGACTCCCAAGTCTCCACCATGAGGGCGGGTGGATTCCAGTGTTAGCCTGAAAGACAACCCCACGACAGAGACACCCGACGAAGACGCCAAGTAGGCCCAACGGGAGAACACAGACATTGCTAGTTCCAATCCTTCAGAGACTTAACGGGTCATTTCAGCCCACCATCTGAACGTATTGTCGTTCTGGTGGAATCGGTAAAGTGTTGGAGAGACTTTCCCACCCCTACCTCCCGCGTATCGTGTGGACTGGTCGTTCCGCTTGGAAAGTGAGTTAAATCTGCAAGCAACCTACCTACCCCGTTACGAACGTACGTCTCGCCACGACCTTGTCAAAAGTGAGGAAGATGACGAAAGGCTCGCATTCTCGGTCATTAGATGCCTGAAAAGAGGCGTCACAGCGGGCCAGTAATTCCGCACAAGCTACACCACATGTTCACAGCCATGATGCCCCAGGTGCGTACAGAATAAAAACCGTACAGAACACAACCGTACAGAATACAACCGTACAGAATACAACGAAAGAACCAAGGCAAGAAGAGCAAACAACAGAGTTGGGCTGGGAGGTCGTGGGACATGGGCAGAAGCCTGACCTTCGTATTTACCGAATTCATGTTCATACCGCAGACGACCACGGGATCGCATGAACACAAAACGCTGTTATCAGGGCTTGTGTGACACACAAGAAAGACTGCTCAAAGATTCGCTGCTTTTTCTCTTGACAGGAAACAGCTGAGCATTTCTTATGTCCTCTAAAAACAAAAGCAACAAACAATACCTAGAAGAAAAAAGGAAAAGAAAGACCGATGTGGAGAGATCACCTCCATGTTTCCTCTCACAAGGCCCAGGACAGAGGGGTGTGAATGATGATGACCCGGATAATAAACGATCTTCTCTCTGCTTGGATAACGGTCAGGTTTCACTGCTCTCTCTTCTCGACTTGTCCGCTGCCTTTGACACCATTGATCACTCCACCCTTCTCACTAGACTTCAACATACTTTTGGCATCTCTTCTCACGCTTTGGCATGGTTTTATTCTTACCTTTCTGGTCGAACCAAATTGTCTCTGTTAATGGTTTTTCTTCAAGCTCTGCTAACTTGAATTATGGTGTTCCCAAGGCTCTGTCCTTGGTCCCATTCTGTTTGTTCTATATACCCAACCCATCTCTGACATCGTAGCCCATCATAAAATTTCACACCACTGCTTCTCTGATGACAATCAAATCTACATTTCTGGTGACATTTCTCTCCTCTCCTCCATCATCGATCGCTCACAGCTCTGCACCTCTGACATAAAGGCATGGATGACTTGCAACAAACTTCAGTTAAACAATGACAAAACTGAACTGATCTTCATTCTCCCAAAACGGCTCATGTCTACAATCTCTGTTCCTTCTTCTGTCCAACTTGGTACCTCTCTCATTCAGACCTCTACCACTGTGCGAAATCTAGGCGTTGTACTTGATCAGACACTCTCTTTTCAAAATCAGATTTCTTCTATCTGCCGTGCTTGCTACTCGGAGCTTCGGCGAATCAGTTCTGTGCGCCACCTTCTGTCTGAAGAAGCCACCAAGACTCTGGTTTCTGCTTTCATTATTTCAAGACTTGACTACTGTAATTCTCTTCTTGCTGGTTGTCCACAGAATCTTCTTGCAAAATTGCAGAAAGTTCAAAATAATGCTGCTCGCCTTGTCTCGAAATCTCCGAAAACCTCTCATGTTTCTCCCTTGCTTAAATCTTTGCACTGGCTTCCTGTTGAAAAACGCATCAAGTACAAACTTTCTTTGCTCTGTTACAAGGCATTGGACGGCCTCGCTCCATCTTACCTCTCTAAACTTCTGTCGACCTATACTCCTTCTAGACAGCTTCGCTCTTCCTCTGACACTCGCATTCTGCAAATCCCTCGTTTTCGGGCCAGAACACTTGGTGAACGTTCTTTTTTCTTTTCAGGCTCCTTCCTGCTGGAACAATCTCCCTTATGCACTCCGAAACTCAAACAGTCTTTCTTCTTTCAAGTCCTCCCTCAAAACTACTCTCTTCAAAACATAATCTGCTCCTTCGCTGGTGTGTGGGTGTGTGCGTGTGTGTGTGTGTGTGTGTGTGTGTGTGTGTGTGTGTGTGTGTGTGTGTGTGTGCGGTGTGTGTGTGTTTGTGTGTGTGTGTGTGTGTGTTGTGTGTGTGTGTGTGTGTGTGTGTGTGTCTGGTGTGTGTTAGGGCTTATTGCTGTAAGCGCTTAGGGCTTTTGTTTAAGATTAAGCGCACTAAATGTTCCTTATTATTATTATTATTATGTCCATCGCTGACACACACACCCCACCCCCGAGCGACGGAAGTTACGCAAGGAGTGCTCCCCTTCACACCCTGCCTTCGACGCACAAACGTCTTTCTCTGGAAGTTTTCAAAGCCCTTTAAAACTTCTTCCTTTCCAGTTCTTCTCACGCCGCGATCTCCTACAGACCTGTCTTTACACACACACACACACACACACACACCACCAGCACATTACCCTCACCGTTCACCTCTGTTGTTAACATCTGTTTACTTAGCTGTTTGGTTGTCTCTCTCTCTCTCTCTCTCGAACACCATCCCTTTGGTCTGTTCACAATTCATTTTCTCTGCGTGCGTGCGTGCGTGCGTGTGTGTGTGTGTGTGTGTGTGTGTGTGTGTGTGCGCGCGCGCGCGCGAAGGAATAGTGCTCGTTCGAGAA
>CM031626.1:42632432-42634932 GCA_018398815.1 Conus ventricosus | reverse complement strand
CCTTTTCCCAATATGTTTGTCTTAAACATTCACCCTTATCCCAAAGTTGTGCCTTTTCACTTTTCCTCCTGCTCCTAAACGATACTGTCACTTACACAGATCGACAGATCTGCCAACCCAAACCCTAGACTTGCGTCAGGGCTCTATAACAATCTCTGCCTCCCAAAGGTGTAAATCTCCAGTCTGAAGATCCTGTCTGGTAGACTGCGTCAACGTTTCATGGATTTCCAAACAAAACGAAAATCTGATGATGAAACTGCACACACACAAGCATCCCCCCTCCCCATGCCGCCCCACCCCCTCCCCTTCCAAAGACGGCGAGGTACGAACGATCTCGTGCGCCAACGTTTCCATTAATGACGGGAGTCGTGAACGATCTTTGTAACCAAGGTCATTCCACAGACGCGAGCCAACGTGGGTAGGAGCAACAACGAGCGCGGAAGACGATCTATACCGACGCGCAGACCTTCGCGTGCGCGCGCGCGCGCGTGTGTGTGTGTGTGAGAGAGAGAGAGAGAGAGAGAGAGAGAGAGAGAGAGCACACTCGGACAGGGCGATACAGTATTAAAATAACAAAAAATGGCTATTTTTAGCACCCGCCTTTGCTGACAGGCCCACAGTAGCTCTGACGTCAAACCCGGCAAGATCAAACCTCTTTTCATCTCTTCTGGGCTACGAAACAAAGCAAAAATAATGCAACAAAAAGTACATTGAAGTCTGCTCCATAACAACTTGAACTTAAGCGACGCTAAGAAGTAATATATAAACACAAAACGTCTCAAACGTGCCGTCATAATGTGGTAAAAAAGCAAATGGCAACGTCTCTAAAAGAGCTAAGTAACAAGACAACACGTTGGTAAAAACATGAAATTTCTGCAGTAACAACTTCAATATACATTTTCATGGGGGGGGGGGGGGGGGGGGGGGGGGGGATGGCAAAGACAAATTTGCCGTTTATTATAACCTTCGAGACAAGAATTCAAAAATACAGTACACCCAAGACACTAGCCTACGGCAGGACGAAAAAAAACAAACGTTGAAAATGAAATGATAAAAAACTATGTGGGCACTCAGGAGAGTGCAGACCCCTGTCAACATCCAACGGATCCTGAATCTGCCCTCCCATCCGGATCCGTATCACATTTTATGAGTTCCTCCTTGGATCACATTTCCACTAAATTTCACTTCCCATCAGCTGGGTAATATTTGTGTGTGTGATCAACCCGACAGACTGAACACAAACAGATGCAGGTAAAAAATACGTTCCTGACAGGAGGTAACTTAAGTTGACTTTCGGTAGAAGAGGCCACTGGTGGAATGTTGCAAGCTGCGATTTGCCGGTACGGAGACTCCTTACAAGCACACACGTGCACATGGGCGCGCGCCCAACAACCACAAACCAGAGAGAGGAGGAGGAGAGAGAGGGGAGAGAGAGAGAGGGGGAGAGGGGAGAGGGGAGAGAGAGAAGGGAGGCGTGCGTGCGTGAGTGGTGTGTGTGTGTGTTTTGTACCGAGGACTCCCTCAAAGTACACACGTGCAGCGCACGCGCCGCGAGCGCTCCACACACCACAACACACACAACAGCCAGAGAAAGAGAGCGAGGGTGCGTGCGTGTGTGTGTGGCGTGTGAGTGTGTGTGTGCGCGCGCGCGCGCATAAGGAAATGAGGGAAGGGTCTGGAGGGTGGAGTGACAGAGGTTTAAGGGGATGTAACTTGGGGGGTTTTTTGTTTGTTTGTTTGTTTGTTTTCTTTTTCAGGGGATGATATCGACGACGCTCTCAGTCTTCGATCTGATTGCATAAAAAAAGCAAGCAAACAAACACACACACAAACAAACAAAAAGTCTACTTGTCCGTAATTGGTTCCAGGGGAAAATAGGTCAAAGTCGTTCCCTTTGCTCTGAAGTGCTTTAGGTCAGTCACGATGATTGATCCCCTTTTCCCGTGAACAACAAGGATTTTGCGCGCGTGAGGAGAGAGAGTGCGCGCCGTGAAGATACAGAAGCACGAACTGCAAGGCAAGAAAGGGACTGCAGGGAAAATTCAAAGCACGTGCGCGCACTCCAGCAAGAATTTCAGGTGACACGGGTTCGGGGATAGGTGGGGGGGGGTAGGGATTGGGGGAGTGAGGGCAGGGTATGGGGGGGGGGGGGGATTGGGGGGGGGGGGAGCGGCTTGATCAGACGACGGCTTCACGTTCCTCTCACGTTTATCCAACAACTGGGGTGTGGAGGACGTTTCTCTTGCGTCGCCATCATCCGCACTTACTCGTGCTCTGAAGGGAGTTTTCTCTCGTGCTCTTTGGCCCAAAACTGTTTTCAACGAGCAATATTTTGTGTTCATTTAATGATCCAGCGAGTCTGAAAGCGTTAATGGGTTTTGTTGTTGTTGTTGTCAGACCACTTACCATGCAGTGATCATTCACACGTACCTCTGCAAAACAACTGACACTTGTTCAAACCCTTTTCAGCATATTCAAAATCTAGATTCGGGTTGTGTGT
>CM031626.1:42624932-42629932 GCA_018398815.1 Conus ventricosus | reverse complement strand
TCGAATTTCCATGCAGTCTTGCTTGCCTTGCAGTTCGTGCCACTCTTGATCTTCACATGCGCGCACTCTCTCCTCACGCGGCGAAAGCCGACAGCGGAAACCCCCCGGCCCACGGATTTAATTAATTGATGGCCTCACAACCGACGACACGTGGGGCACCAGGAGGACTTGGATTGTAAAGCTGCACGCAAATAGTGCCGGATTTGTTCCAGACTGTACGTCATAAGCCTGGGGGTGGGGGGGTGGGGGGTGGGGGGGGTGGGGGGGGGGGGGGGGGGCAGGCAGACACACAAAGCAACATGTGCCCGCGAACAGGCAAAGGTTGATTAATAACTACTCTGAAGATGAGACGTGGTCTTGGGAGTCCAGCTTGTTATCATCAACATCACGAACGATGAAAGCCGAGATCAATTCAACCACACAGATTCCTTTCTATAGTCTGACCTTTTGGTGGTAGTTGCGAATTTTCTAGCACAGTTACTCGCTAATGAATCTTATTTTGCTCGCTGGACCAGAGATTTTACCAAGAACCGTAGATTATCTTACAAGGTTGTTGTTACTATCAACACATCTATTGTGTTCTTGATTTTTTCTTTCCCAAAAGTTTCCTGAAGATGGCAGAAGGGTTTTCTGCGGACCTTGCACACAGACAGAAATATTCGGTGTAGTTCTAGTCAGTGTTCGCTCCGTTCTGCACCAAGTGACTCCAACTGTTAACCTTATTTACCAACATCAGTTTTTTCTTTTTAAAAATTTAAAAAAGAAGAAAAGAAAAAAAAAAGAAAGAAAGAAGGAAAGAATGGCACAGCTAGATCAGGCGTTGCCGTGGAAACCTGCGTCAATTCAAGCCTTGTTAGACAAACAGACCTTGGAAGGTGTCAGGGCTCCTATTGCGAAAAAAAAAAATTACCAAAATTCTTAACGGCTTGCCCCCGTTCTCCTGGGGGGAAAATATGGAAACCCGCTTTCAAATGGTGCAATGCGAGCATGTCTGAGCATCCACTGGTGTAGAGTCCACTTCTGCTTTCGGTGAAGCCACAACTTTCACCTTTAATTTTGTTTGCACAGCTTTTGTCAGTCCTCATTTCCAAAGCGTCTCGCCGACGAACGATGTCAACCATTGTACGATGTCAACCATTGTATTGCTCTCACCCATGCAGACAAAATGGCAACAACCCTTTTCACCAAGAAACCTACTTGAAATTTTGTGACGTCAATGTCGTCTGCTGACACCAAAGCGCAACCTTCGTTCCGAATTTCTCTGTCACTTGTTTTCCGAATTTCTCTGTCACGTTTTTTCGATTGCCTTTTCGCTTTTTTTCCACTTCACACATTATCATTTTAACATTTTGCTGGAATCCGCGAATTCGGCGTATTTTTCATCAAAAGAGTGTAACGATGGTTCTCTACCTATACTAGACAGTACGTCTCTATCCTGCAACGCACGACTGCCGGACAAAGATCTTCCTAGTCTACAGGTGGTCGTTGTCCCTGGACATTGCTGGCATTATTAGAGCTCTGATGTTTCTTCGCATGTCACCACAGCTGATGCTGTCGTTGGATTGCTCACTTCCATCTCATTCTTTTCCAGGAGTTCGGCCTGCTCTCTCCCAGGAACTCTGCAGTGAGCCGGGGTCCTCTGCAGCACCATTCTTCTGCTGGTAGCGATGTCTTGCAGCTGTGCATGCAGGACTGAAAGGTCGACAGACCGAAATGCAACTTGCTGAACGTCTGTGTCTGAGGGCTGAACTCTGGAGGCAGCCTGGGCGAGAGGGCACCTGCTTCAGCGTTCTAGTTGTTGCAGCATGACCATGCTGCAGGCTGTGATCCCCTCTTCAGGGAACCTGACCAAGAAGCCTGCACGTGCATTAGCCATGGCGTTGGTTGTTGTTGACATGACCAGTCAGTGTATGCATGGGTCCAAGCTTCCTGAGGACAACATTCAACAATGACGGCAGGGTCTCCTTCAACTTGTCGTCTTCTTCATCCCGAAGATGTGAAAGCGGATCGTGATGCAGGCTTTTGATTGGTCAGACTGGGCTGCTTCCCAAGGCACTGGTGAATCTAAAGGTTGGAGGGGCAGTACGTCTTTTGGCTACTGGTCTTGGTACTGTCTGGACAGCCGCTTGCTCTCATGAGAAAAGC
This sequence comes from Conus ventricosus, assembly GCA_018398815.1. Classification (NCBI taxonomy): domain Eukaryota; kingdom Metazoa; phylum Mollusca; class Gastropoda; order Neogastropoda; family Conidae; genus Conus; species Conus ventricosus. Next base: position 42,627,787 of record CM031626.1, on the reverse strand, counting down.
TGCTCTTTTCGGCCAGTTTTTTTTGTAAGACTGGTCAATTTCTTCTTCACAGGGTGGAAGACACTGGAACTTCTCTGCCTACACCATGGTTTTGGCATCTCTCCCTTGATTCAGAAGTTGGATACCTTAAAGTTTTTCCATTCCCTTGAGGCATTGACCTCATCGCGCCAGTGATAATGCGGAGGGCTTGAATCTGGATTTCATCCGATGTTTGTTTGCCTTGCACAGGTCGACCAGGTTGTGGAGGCGTGCTTGAAGAGTGGCCTGACGGATCCTTTGTACACACTTTGCCACATCCTCTCATTTGATCCTCAACTAGTGCCTGCCAACTTGCCAAGGACAGTCTGTGTTCGGCCTTCATCTTTGCCTTCGCGATGTATGGTTTTCAGTCCGTCCCTTCGTCAAACTGAAAAGGTACGTGCCTTCATCGTTCTTCTTCAGTGAGATTCCGCATGAGTGACAACGCCGACTGGTTGCCTCGGAGACCAGGTGAAAGGGGCGGTGGAAGACGGGCATACTGACGGCAAATACCGGAATCGTATTGTTTGGCCCCTGAGCCTTAATGCAAAGTACCTATCTATCAATGAGCAACAGCTGACTACATGAAGAAAAACGATTAAGGCTCAGTACCTATCTGCTAATGAGCAACAACTGATTACCTGAAGAGAAAAAAGTAAGGCTCAGTACCTACTTGCCAGTCACAACCGACTACATGAAGAAACCAAGAAAAATTAAGGCTCAGTACCTATCTGTTAGTGAACCACAACCGACTATATGAAGAAACCAAAGAAAAATTAAGGCTCAGTACCTATCTGTTAGTGAACACAACCGACTACATGAAGAAACCAAAGAAAAATGAAGGCTCAGTACCTATCTGTTAGTGAACCACAACTGACTATATGAAGAAAACAAAGAAAAATTAAGGCTCAGTACCTATCTGTTAGTGAACCACAACTGACTATATGAAGAAAACAAAGAAAAATTAAGGCTCAGTACCTATCTGTTAGTGAACCACAACCGACTATATGAAGAAAACAAAGAAAAATTAAGGCTCAGTACCTATCTGTTAGTGAACCACAACCGACTATATGAAGAAAACAAAGAAAAATTAAGGCTCAGTACCTATCTGCTAATTAACAACAACTGATTACCTGAAGAGAAAAAAAGGCTCAGTACCAATCTACTAGTAACAACTGACTATATGAAGAAAACAAAGAAAAATTAAGAAAACAAAGAAAAATTAAGGCTCGGTACCTATCTGTTAGTGAACAACAACCGACTACATGAAGAAAAACGGAAGAAAACCATTGCAGTTCAGTATCTACCAGCCAGGGACCAACAACTGACGACAACAACAATAAAATAAGATGAAGAAAACGATTCGGGATCAGTACCTATCAACCAGACGGCAGCAATCGGCAACATGAAGATCTTCTTTTCTTAATGTTAAAGCTCAGTACCTATCAACCAGACGGCAGCAATCGACAACATGAAGATCTTTTTTTCTTAATGTTAAAGCTCAGTACCTATCAACCAGACGGCAGCAATGGACAACATAAAGAATTTTTTTTTTTTCAATAAATAAATAAACCTTAGCACCAATCAGCCAGCGAGCAACAATCGACAACGTGACGAAAGCCAACAGGGCTCAGCTTAGATCTGCCAGCGATCACGTGACGAAAATGAAGAAAACCATCAGGGCTCAGTGGCAGCGAGCAGCAACAGACTACACGAAGCAGAGTCCTGAAGAAAACCGTTAGGGTCCGCTACGTGTCTCAGATAGCATCTGCAAGCGAGCGGCAATCGACCACATAAAGAAAACAACGAAAGCCACGAGGGCCCAGTAACCAGTCCCTCAAACAGCGTCTATCAGCGATAAGCAATCACCTCCATGACGAAAACGAAGAAAGCCTCTAGGGCTCAGCAGCTACCGGACAGCAAGCAGCAATTTAAAGTCAAGAGGAAAACGAAGGAAACCGCTTTGGCTCAGGGCTTACCCGCCAACGACAGCTAAAGACTTGACTATATGAAGAAAACGAAAACAACCTCTTAGGCCCAGAATCAAAGAAAACCACTAAGGCCCAGAATCAAAGAAAACCACTAAGGCCCAGAATCAATCAGCCTTCAAGCAACCAAAGACAACATGAAGGAAAAGAAGAAAACCGTTATTGCCCAGAATCAATCAGCCTTCAAGCAGCCAAAAACAACATGAAGGAAAAGAAGAAAACCCTTATTGCCCAGAATCAATCAGCCTTCAAGCAGCCAAAGACACCATGAAGGAAAAGAAGAAAACCGTTATTGCCCAGAATCAATCTGCCTTCAAGCAGCCACAGACAACATGAAGGAAAAGAAGAAAACCCTTATTGCCCAGAATCAAGCAGCCTTCAAGCAGCCAAAGACAACATGACGGAAAAGAAGGAAACCGTTATTGTTCAGCAGCTGCCTAACAGCAAGAAAGTCGTGAAGAAAACGACGGAAACCGCTACGGCTCCGGTTTATCTGCCAGCGACAGCTACAGACAGACTATATGAAAAAAACGAAGACAACCTTTGGGCCATGGCAACTACCTGACAGCAAGCAGCAATAAAAGTCGAGGAGAAAACGAAGGAAACCGCTGTGGCTAAGGGCTTATCTGCCAACGACGGCTATAGACGGATTATATGAAGGAAACCGCTGTGGCTAAGGGCTTATCTGCCAACGACGGCTATAGACGGATTATATGAAGGAAACCGCTGTGGCTAAGGGCTTATCTGCCAACGACGGCTATAGACGGATTATATGAAGGAAACCGCTGTGGCTAAGGGCTTATCTGCCAACGACGGCTATAGACGGATTATATGAAGGAAACCGCTGTG
>CM031626.1:42614932-42617432 GCA_018398815.1 Conus ventricosus | reverse complement strand
GGGGGGGGGGAGACAGAGGCAGAGAGGAGATAGACGTAGAGACAACAAAGAGCGAGGGTGAGGTGGGGGGGGGGGAGACAGAGGCAGAGAGGAGATAGACGTAGAGACAACAAAGATCGAGGTGAGGTGGGGTGGGGGGAGACCGAGGCAGAGAGGAGATAGACGTAGAGACAACAAAGAGCGAGGGTGAGGTGGGGTGGGGGGAGACAGAGGCAGAGAGGAGATAGACGTAGAGACAACAAAGAGCGAGGGTGAGGTGGGGTAGGGGGAGACAGAGGCAGAGAGGAGATAGACGTAGAGACAAGGAGATAGACGTAGAGACAACAAAGAGCGAGGGTGAGGTGGGGTGGGGGAAGACAGAGGCAGAGAAGAGATAGACGTAGAGACAAGGAGATAGACGTAGAGACAACAAAGAGCGAGGGTGAGGTGGGGTGGGGAGAGACAGAGGCAGAGAGGAGACAGGCGTAGAGACAGACGGTGTGCATACGATGTGTGTCTGCTTATGTATGTATGTGCGAGGTGTGTCTGTGCTTGCGCGCGCGCGCGCGCGCGCGTGTGGTGTGTGTGTGTGTGTGGGGGGGGGGGGGCGAAGACAAAGACAGAGAGGGAAGACAGAGACGGAGAGACAGACAGAACTTGTGCGCATAAATGTCTGTTTATGTGTGGGTGTGCGCACAAGCAAGCGCGCGTGTGTGTAAGTGCGCACGCATGTGTGTATGCATTTGCGCACATTTTGTGTGTATGGAGCGAGTGAGGCCTGCGTGCGTGTCTATGCGTTCGTGCGTGGGTGCGCGCGCGTGTGTGTGTGTGTGAGAGAAGAGAGAGAGAAAGAGGAAGATCGCACGCCTGTGCGTGCGTGTATGCTTTTGGTGTGTGTGTGCGTGTGCGCGCGCGCGAGTAAACCTGTGTCTGAAATGCGCGCACGCCTTTGTGCGTGGCCCTAAACCGCTGCTCTTTCTGTGGTCCGCGTTGAGTTGAGCTGTTCGATCTGTCCTATTCGCGGATATTTCCCCTCCCGGCGTGGAGAATGAGGACGTAGACCGTTCCATATCCCGATCACAGGACGCCGCTTCGTCTGGTGCTTTGGAGGGACGGGGGGGGGGGGGGGGGGCAAAAATAATAGCTGAACATAATTAGAAAGGATTCGTGTTCGACGTTCGTTATTACAGACCTTTTTTTTTTTCCCTTGTTGTTGTTGTTGTTGTTGTCGTCTAGTTTTTTTGGAAGATTATGATGTTTTTTCACGAAAAGAAGCTGAAGACTGGTTTGTCTGAACTTCGTCTTTGTTCGTTTTCCCTTTTTCCCCGTATGTTGATATTTCAAAACTATGTAACCTCGTCTTTGGTGCGTGCTTTGTGTGTTTTGTGTGTGTGTGTGTGTGTGTGTGTTGTGTGTGTGTGTGTGTTTTGTGTGTGCCCGGGAGAGAGCTTTTCGTTCTTCTATCTGCTTGTCTACGTGCGTGGTGAGAGCATACACGCCTGCATCTGTGTCTTTGACATTATGATTCATATGTCGGGCTACTTGCTTCGCCAAATTCTGTAAAACATACTTTCGATGGTAGCCAACACGACCGTGATTCATCTGTCGATGCTTACTAATGTGAGTTACCGCGTCAGCGGTCACCCCCCGACGGGACCCCCAGACTGGCAGACAAAGGCGAATGTCACACCAGTTCTACATACTGGTGACGCAACGTCATGTTTTCTGCCATCACTGATTCACAGACGTCATTTTGCCAATCGCCGAATCTCAAATCGCCGTTTCCCAGTTAGCCATTATGCGTCAGTTTTGCCGTCAGCGGGGCTAGTAGTGCTAGGCGACAGGTTTCCCCCCCCCCCCCCCCCCCCCCCCCCCCCCCCCCCCCCCCCCCCCCCCCCCCCCCCCCCCACCCCCCCCCCCCCCCTCACCCCCCCCGAAACCCCAAAAATTACAGCGTCTTTGTTTGACCGCGGGGACACAAAAGACCTTCGCGACCAATGTGGCGGCGACTACAGACCACACTCTACAGCGATCTTCAATGTAGCGGCGACTACAGACCACACCTACAGAGATCGGCCTAGGGGCATAAACTTGTCCTAAAGATTGTCTGGTACAGACCACCTTTCAGAGATCGGCTAGAGGCCTTGTCCTTGTCCTCTAAAAATTGTTTTAGCTCATGAGACGTTAATCTCGCTATACAGAGTGCATTTGGCTGTTATGACGGCATGACGGTTAGGTCTGTGAGGAAAGTGCCTTATGGTGGGCTATTAACATGACCGTTCGGTTTCTTTACGGCTGGGTATAAGATAAGAAGTGGTGGGTGGTGATTGGGAAAAAAACGAGTTGGGTGGGGTAGGGATTTCATAATAAGCGCAGGCCGATCGGCTGATTTAGATCGTGTTACTCTGGGCAAAGGTCGCTTAAGCCAAACTGCGGCAATATAATCAGGGATTTATTACTCGTTGTCAGAAAAACTGACTCGAAACCCGGAACACTCAAAAGCCGGCTCTGTTACATATTC
>CM031626.1:42604932-42609932 GCA_018398815.1 Conus ventricosus | reverse complement strand
AGGAATGCAAAGCTGGGAAGGATGTGAATACCCTATGGGTCATCTTCAGGGTGTGAATACCCTATGGGTCATCTTCAGGGTGTGAATACCCTATGGGTCATCTTCAGGGTGTGAATACCCTATGGGTCATCTTCAGGGTGTGAATATCCTATGGGTCATCTTCAGGGTGTGAATACCCTATGGGTCATCTTCAGGGTGTGAATACCCTATGGGTCATCTTTAAGAACCTTTCTGACCCCCTCCCATTGAAGAGACCATCCTTGGCAGTCCTAGTCCTTACCTTGGTTGGGGTCTCATCTGAGGGAGATGCCAGGCTGACGCAGAGACTGTTCAAGAGAGCGTCAGGCCCCTAGATCCTGGTTCCCCCCTTAGAAAGTTCTGTAAATATTGCCGCCAACTCCGCCGTACTGAATGACAGTACTGATATCAACACCACCATCCGGGAGGGTCTAGACAAGAATGGCCCCAAGCCGTTCTGGCATTACATCAAGTCCAGAAAGCGGGATTCTTCTGGGGTGACCCCACTCCAGGAGAACGGTGAGCTGATCCACGACAGGCACTCCAAAGTGAACATTCTCCTGAATCAGTTCAAGACTGCATTCACTAAATCCGCTATCTGTCACCCCTCCAAATCCGAAACCTCCACAGGAAATATTGAGCCCGTCACTATCAGAGTCCCAGGCGTACTAAGGCTGATGCACAACGTCAACATTAACGAAGCCTCTGGCTCTGACATAACTCCAAATATCATCACCAAAACCCTTGCTGACGCCTTTGCTCCACCCCTAATTCTCCATCTTCTAGGCTGTGCTTGACAATGGTCACCTCCCGCAGGTGTGGTTTGGAGCCAGCGTCACCTGCGCTTTCAAAAAAGGTGACTGTCACAGCTCCGTGAACGATCGTTCCATCTCGCTGACCACTGTACCCTGTACGCTGCTGACATACATCATTTGCCGACACCTTTTGTTTTCATTCCCATCTTCTATGCCACCTCAGAGGCATGGCACCCACGCCGCTCATTCCGACTTCACGTCCACAGGCACAGTCCGGCACTGGCAATCCACAGAGAGCAGTCAATGTCAAATCGTCAAGAGGCAACCCACCAGAGGAGACACTGCACTGCTGCCGAGTCACTTCGGTGGCGTTCAGTGGTATCTGTTCTGATCCAACATGTGCAGGACACTAAAACCGTAAGTGATGAAATCATTGCTTAGTCGCAGAGTCCTCGTGACTGAGCTCTCCCTCCGGAGGGCGCCCCACGTCCCGTCCGATGACAGCCCCCATGAATTTGATGATACCGGTGACCCCAACAGAGGCAATCAAAAAAGAGTCATCTGCCGACACTTTCTGATCCACCTATAATGAAACAAGATCCTTACCAACCTTAACTGCGGCTGTAGATCGGGCCACTCCGCCCAAAGCCCAGCTACTGACCACCACCAATGACCTCTGTTGTCCTTCGTTAAAGAGAAATAAGTGGATTTCGCCATCTTGGACTTTTCGAAGGCCTTCAGTACCATTAGCCACAACAGACTCCTCCATAAGACTGCCAACTCAGTATCACTGGCACTGGGTCTCTCCATGCCTGGCTTAATGGCTTCCTTATGGAGTGCACTATGCAGGTAGTAATGGAGGGTACTCTATCCTCTTCCATGTCTCTTGACTCCAGAGTCCCGCAGGATGCAGTGTTAAGCCCCACATTCTTCTGCCGCATCAATGATCTTCCAGGAGCAGTAAGTTCCCAAGTGCGCTTTTTGCAGATCATCGCTTCATCTACAGGAAAATCAGAGCTTTAGTGATCGCAACGTGCTTAAAGAGGATCCTAAGAGCCTGCAGCTGTGAGCCTGGAACAATGGGGCAATGCAACTGAAGGCTACACAATGAATCTGGCGCGGAATCCTTCCTCCATTGTGTTCTGCTCGCTAAACAACAGCGTTCTCCAGTCACTTTCCGCCAGAACCTATCATGGAATCCGGTTTCCAGAGTAGCTGAGTTGATCCCATCACATGAATGTTGTCTTTAAAAAAAAAAGAAAAAAAAGAAAGAACGAAAAAAAAAAAGCAAAGCCAGCTGAATTCTTGGATTGCTGCGCCGTAATATTTGACGCAGTTCCATTGCTTGCAACGTTCTGTTTTCCTGCCCTTGGTTCACCCTCTACTGGAGTATGGGGTCATCACCTGGACCCGCACCTTACGCAGGCTGTCGACAAGCTGGAGCGGATTCAGAGAGCAACTGTCCGCTTCATCGCCAAAGACTACACGTCTCTGACACCTGGCTTTGTGACGGGCCTCTTCAACAAACAGAACCTCCCCACGCTCCAAGAGCGTCGCCAACAGCTACACCTGACCTTCTTTTACACGGTGGTTCAAGTCAAGGGGTTAGTTCCAGTAACTTCCCCCGACCAATTTCTGACGCCCCGGAGGTCGGCACCGCTCTCGTCAACTCCAAGTCTTTAACTGTGGACTGTGAAATCATTAAACCAGTTGACAGCTACATCAGCAACAGAGACTGCTGCCACACAGTGCCTGATGTGTACCACATTCCGACACAGTCCGTCATTCTTCACGCCGCCTACTGTGACCTGGAACCACCTGGACAACAGTGCAGTTCACACACCATCTGTGCAACCCTACACGTAGTCCCTCACAATGGCCAGACGCCAATACACGCCCGGCATCAATGCTACACATCCTCACCGTTGCAGTTACGCCAGTTCATTGATAATAGCCACGTATATGTGTACAGAAACAGAAACGTGTATGAACACATACTTATTCCCAGAAACTGGAATCTTTTCGAAAACTTTTTTTTTTCTTCAGAATCGATTTTGTCCCCTCCCCCCCTCCCCACACAGACCCTTCTCCCACCCTATCCCCCCCCCCCCCCTTTATGGTCAATCCCCGTTCGCTCCACCTGCCTCCATTCCCCCCCCCCCCCCCCCCCCCCACACACACACACCACCCCAACAGATACACACTCTCCTGCACATTTTTTCCACTCTTCGCTACAGATTGTCCAGCCCTGGAATCCCAGGACACCATCAATAGTGATTATCTGCCTTTAATTGGCCATCTGACCTTCTCGCTCTTGCCAGAAAATCGGTTTGGAGAGGGGTTAATGACAGATGTGTACTACGGTGGGGCGGGAAGGGGTGGGAGTAGAGGACAGAGAGGAGGGGGAGGGGGGGGGGGTGGAGGTCAGGGACAGGGGATTAGAGGGGATTTTTCGGAAAAGAAATCAACGAAAACTTTTTATTACAGGAAAAAAATAGCGTGTACTGCATTCTTCCTAAATGATTTAATACGGTGTATGGTTGATGCTTTACCCCCATCTCCCTTTCCCTGCTTCTTCCATTCCCTCCCACCCCACCCACTTTTTTTTCTCCCTCCTTCCCTTCCCCACCGCCCCATTCACCCATACAGAGAGAGATAGAGAGTACTCTCCCCTCTACTAAGAGAGAGAGAGGGGAAAGGGGAGGAGAGAGGGGAGAGAGAGAGAGAGAGAGAGTTTGCCCTCCTCCCGTCCCCTGACGTAATTATTTCCCCGTCGATTCTGCTCGGTGTTGACGATCACCACTGGCAGCGATGGACGGGAGATAACGTCTGGTCAACCCCACCAGCAGCAGACATTCTTTCCTTTATCATGGACAACAAAGAGAAGACAAACCCCGCTGCCGCACGATGGCACAACATTACAACCAGATCAGGGTGCACAGTTGACCGGCTAAATTACGGGTAGGGTTGGATAGGTTCTAGCTAGGAAAGACCATACATTCCGAGTGGGTGCCTCCATTATAATTTAGGTTGCCATTATTTAATGGGATTTTTTTTTTTTCAAATCCTACACATACCCTCTCCGGCTTTGCATATGCAATCTGGACACCCTTTCTCCACCTGAAACCCCGAGTTAGAAAAAGCTGGAAGACTGCAGTGATGTCTCTGTCAGGTGTAAGCTTCAGTACTGGCTGCACCCTCGCCCCCTCCCCCCCCCTCCCCCCACCCTGCGCTCCCACCCTCGCCCCCAGTGCAAAATATGAAAAAGAAGAGCAACACCCGCTCCACCCCCCTCCCCGCCCCTTCTTTTACAGGAAATCGGACACCTCCCATCCCCTACCCAAATCCAAGTCCCCCATCCTTGTTTTTGTCAGTTCCAGTTCAGCCTGTACCTCCGCCCCCCCCCCTCCCCCCCCCCCCCTTCCCCCTCTGTACTGCATTTCTTCTGGTGGGGTCACTTCCTTTCGTTCCCTATCTGTTCCTTTCCACCATTTCTACTTACGTTCTTAGGACGGGTTTCCTGGGTTCAATGACCACATTAAACACGACCCCCCCCCCCCCCCCTTCCCCCATTCTTTGCTGCTGCTATCATCTTTGTTTAGGATTCAGTCAGATCGTTTGCCGCTTTCTATCATTCTTTTTTTTTTAATACATTTTTTTTTATTTCTTTCCTTATTCTCTCTTCCATTCCACAGTTCCTTCTTTCTCTCTTCTCCATTCTTTCATCAACATGATCTTTCTCTTTGCTGTACATTTCCGGATGCAAATTATCACATATTTTTTTTTTGTTAATCATATTTGTACATGTTTGACAATATCGTAGTAAATAATCCGTGAAACTTATTAGAAACGAGTGATCTTTTTTTTTTCGGTTTGAATGGATTTGAGTGAGAGTTCAATGTATGCCGAGGAAAGGTTGTTTTCTTTTTGTTGGATATACACACATACACAAACAAACAAAAATCACTAAGCACAGTCCTCTGAATTCTTACAAACCACAAGCACATAAAGGCAAACACACACACCCGCTCACTCCACTCATACCCCCTCCCCTCCCTACCCACCCACACCCCCACTTTCTCTCTTCTTATGAATTCATAATACTTAAACAATATACATAATTATACAATTTATAATAATGAAGTAATGTTTTCCCCGTGTGGTACCATGTGATAGCTGTTGTATATAACGCATAATATATATAATTATGTTCACTGCAATGATCCT
>CM031626.1:42597403-42599832 GCA_018398815.1 Conus ventricosus | reverse complement strand
GATCAAGAAAAACATGTTGTTGTTGTTTTTTTTTTTACATGGAATAGGATTAGATGATATTCCAGTGTTAGAATCCAATGGGATTTGGCCAGACCTTAATCTATGATTTGAATCGGGTCTGTTGGGTTGTTTTTTTTGTTTTGTTTTTTTTAGCAGTTTAAGGATGCCAATCATTAGAAACTCTTCCGCATTGGCTTAAGCTGCGTCAGACCAACTGACATAGGCTAGAACACCAAGGCTACATCAAAATGTTGTTATGCTGTGTCAGACCAATTGACAATGGCTAGAACACCAAGGCTACATCAAAATGTTGTTATGCTCTGCATACTTATGCGGGGATTGTTTTCAGTTGTGACAAGCTCCTAGCATAACATTATCAGTCTCCAAAATCCCCGAAGTCGGAGTGTGGCTGCCCACGTGGCAGGGCAATCAAAAACGGTCACACACGTAATGTTCTCATCCCTAGCTGATGCATTTGTACCATAGTGTTCAAGTACTTCGGCTGTTCGGATGATCCCTGGAGTCCTTTAGCCAGGGTACGACAACAACAACAACAACAACAACAACAACAGCAACAACAACATTAGAAGCCCTACTTTGTTTAGCTGAAAGTGGAGTTTGTGTGTTTTCACTGACTGACAAGCTTCTGATGGCGACTGATAAGGGCTGAGTCTTCCTGTCTTCATCGAAAACTGCGAAGAGCCCACCATTCTCCCATTATTCCTCCCCCCCCCTCCCCCCGGCCCCCTCTCACCTCACAAGACCCCTCACACTATTTGTTGAATGTGCGTGTATCCGCCTTAAGCATGTCGGGTGATTTTGCTATCTCGCCATCAATCAGTGTGCTTTTGTCTTTTCAAGTTGTTCTCTTCCCGCCCCCCCCCTCCCCCCGCCCTCCCCCCCCCCCCCCCCCCCCCCCCCCTCTCCGCCCCCAGCGTGTTGACAACCCTGAGATGGCTCTGTGAAGTCAGATGAGCTGTAATGATGACACATTACCGACTTAAAATCACTTCCTGGGCTTTGTCGGCTGGGGGGGGGGGGGGGGGGGGGGTGTGGGGGGGGGGGATGCGCCTTGATAGATTTGACTGTAAATAGGATACCTTGAATGAGAGGCATGAGGGAAATGCCACTGAGGCGGGGTGTAGGGGAGAGGGAGGGAAAATATGACCACCACCACCACCACCCACTCCCCCTACACCCCACCCCCCAAAAAAAGTAGCACACACATGCAAACGCGCGCGCGCACACAGATGCACCCAAACACACACACACACACGCACGCACGCACGCAGGCACGCACGCACGCACACACACGAGGCGCAGCTTCCGCGCATGGACACAGGTGCACGCACATGCTCAGAGAGAGAGAGAGGGTGGGGGGGACACAGACAGACAATACACAGACTGAGAGAGACAGAGACAAGAGAGAACCACACACACACACACACACACACACACACACACACACACACACACACACACACACACACGCTGAACTTGTGAACTCGTGACTTTAATGTGAGGCCTCCAGCCTATTCACATGAGACACGTAACATGAAATTGTTTATGCTATTGAAAATGAATGGCTTATATAGGAAACAATTTCAAAAAGAAGGATGCTCATTTGGCGTTAACAAAAGTAACAAACTTAGGTTTATAACATTTCATTACAACTGTTTCTCTCTAAAACGTAAAGCGTAATGTACAAACACAGCAACATCTCTCATTGTGACAGCATTTTCGCTTTGCAGTAGTGTCTTCAACTGGACAGGAAAGCTATCTTTATAGTGTTTATGAATATATTTTTTCTCGTAATTTTTTTTATTGTAACTTGGACACTTTAGAAGAAAATATATTTCGGTTTCTTCTTCACTGCCAAATGGGCAGGTGGTTATTGCTGTAGCATCGGTATACTTTTTATTTGTTCGAAACTCATTCACACCTAATCTGACTTTCGCTAATGCCCTTCTGAATTTTGTAATTGTGATATCATATAAGTATTTCTCAGGCTGATGCAGTGAATTAAAGGATCGGTAGACGGTATAACGATTAATACCTTCTAGTTTACCGTGCCAGTCCTGTTTGAAACAGTCTGCCATTCTTTGTCTTAACACTGATAACAATGTCTTTTCATCTCCCACTCCTCCATTTATCCACACTTCTGAAAATCCGTCAGGAGTCAAAACAATGTTTTACGTCTGAAGCCCAGTAGAGGGATTTACTCATTTCTTTCCATTCATTTTCGTATGCTTGTTTTGGTATTCGGTTTGGCGTCATTTTTCTTTTTCAAATCTTGAACCAGTATTTCACTGCCAGTATAGTACTATCGATATATAGCGGGTATCTGCCTCGTTCACCATAAACAAGAGTATTTGGCGTTTGTTTGTTTGTTGTTGTTGTTGTTGTTGTTTTTTTGCCAGTTCCCAAGA
>CM031626.1:42569903-42594903 GCA_018398815.1 Conus ventricosus | reverse complement strand
AGCATTTGGGGAAAGTTGACAGGAGTATGACCGAAACCCGAAGACCTTGACCTTCGCTTTTCGGGTCATCAGTCATTCCAGGTCGTGGAGGTTAAAGGGTGCAATGACGTAGTATGAAGCTCATTCACACTCCTGTCCCTCTCCACTCAGCCATTTTCCCTTTCATCACTCCCTGAGTGGGGTGAAGGGGTGGAGGGGGGGGGGGGGGGAGGGGGGGGGGGAGGGGGGGGGGGCAGAGTGGGTAGTTGTGTGGATTACGAGTCTGTACTAGGAGTGGGGGGGGGGGGGGGGGGGGTTAGGGATTTCATAGAGAGGGAGTTTTAATAATCCTCTTTGGGATGGAGTCTTTATACGGTGGGAGTCTTTATACACTGATAGTCTTTATTAGGAAGGAGCTTTTCCCTCTGGGTGGGAGTTTTAACACGGAGGGGGCCTTATGAATAAATAGTCTTTGTAAGAAAGGAGCGTTTTATATGAAGGAGTCTTTATTCGGGAGGAATCTTTGTTAATAGTATTTATTGGGAGACTGTCTATATTTGGATGAGATCTATATCAGGAGGGAGTCTTCATTTGGATGGAGTCTTTTATCGAGACAGAATCTTTATTTGGAGAGTCTTTTAGGAAAGGAGTCTTTATTGTGATGGAATATCTACTGGGTATGTAGTCTTTATTTGGATGGAGTTTATTGGCAGGTAGCCTTCATGGATCTAGTCTTTATCAGGAGTGTATTTCTATTCGGATGGAGTCTTTTGTGGAGAGAGACTCTTTATTTGACTGTGGTCTTTGCAGGGAAGGAGTCTTTATTGCGATGGAGTCTTTATTAGGAGAAAGTCTTTAATTGAATGAGTCTTTTTTGGGTGGGTGGGGTGGGGGTGGGTGGAGTTTTCATTGATATAGTCTTCATTACGAGGGAATCTCTCTTTGGGTGGGTCTTTATTTGGCGGAGTCTTTATTTGGATGGAGTCTTTATTGGGATGGAGTCTTTATTGGGAGGGAGTCTTTATTGGGAGGGAGTCTTTATTGGGATGGAGTCATTTTTGGGATGGATTCTTTATTGGGATGGAGTCTTTATTGGGAGAGAGTCTTTATTGGGAGGGAGTCTTTATTGGGATGGAGTCTTTATTTGGACGGAGTCTTTATTGGGATGGAGTCTTTATTTGGATGGAGTCTTTATTTGGATGGAGTCTTTATTGGGAGGAAGTCTATATTTGGATGGAGTCTTTATTGGGAGATGGTCTTTATTTGGATGGAGTCTTTATTGGGAGGGAGTCTTTATTGGGATGGAGTCTTTATTGGGAGGGAGTCTTTATTTGGATGAGTCTTTATTTGGACGGAGTCTTTATTGGGAGGGACTCTGTGTTTGGATGGAGTCTTTATTTGGACGGAGTCTTTATTGGGAGGGAGTCTTTATTTGGATGGAGTCTTTATTTAGTTGGAGTCTTTATTTGGACGGAATCTTTATCGGTAGGGAGTCTTTCTTTGGATGGAGTCTTTATAGGGAGGGAGTCTTTACTTGGATGGAGTCTTTATTTGGACGGAGTCTTTATTGGAAGGGAGCCTTTATTTGGATGGAATCTTTTTTGGGAGGGAGACTCGATTTGGACGGAATCTTTATCGGGAGTGAGTCTTTATTTCGATGGAGTCTTTACGGGCAGGGAGTCTTTATTGGGGTGGAGTCTTTATTGGGAGGGAGTCTTTAAATGGACGGAGTCCTTATTGGAAAGGAGTCTTTATTTCGACGGAGTCTTTATTGGGAGGAAGCCTGTATTTGGACGGAATCTTTATTAGGAGGGAGTCTTTATTTGGATTGAGTCTATACTGGGAGAAAATCTTTATTTGGACGGAATCTTTTATTGGGATGGAGTCTCTATCTGGATGGAATCTTTATTGGGAGGGAGTCTTTGTTTCGATGGAGTCTTTATTGGGATGGAGTCTTTATTTGGATAGAATCTTTATTGAGAGGGAGTCTTTATTTGGACGGAGTCTTTATTGGGAGTGAGTCTTTATTTGGACGGAGTCTTTATTGGGAGTGAGTCTTTATTTGGACGGAGTCTTTATTGGGAGGAAGTCTTTATTTGGACGGAGTCTTTATTGGGAGGGAGTCTTTATTTGGATGGAGTCTTTATTGGGAGAGAGTCTCGATTTGGACAGAGGTCTTTATTGGAAGGGAGTCTTTATTTGGACGAAGCCTTTATTGGGAGGGAGTCTTTATTTGGACGGAGTCTTTATTGGGAGGGAGTCTTTATTGGGAAGGAGTCTTTATTGGGATGGAGTCTTTATTGGGATGGAGTCTTTATTGGGAGGGAGTCTTTATTTGGATGGAGTCTTTATTGGGATGGAGTCATTATTGGGATGGAGTCTTTATTGGGAGGGAGTCTCTATTGGGAGGGAGTTTTTATTGGGATGGAGTCTTTATTGGGAGATGATGGTCTTTATTTGGATGGAGTCTTTATTGGGAGATGGTCTTTATTTGGATGGAGTCTTTTTTGGGGATGGAGTCTTTATTGGGATGGAGTCGTTATTGAGATGGAGTCTTTATTGGGAGGGAGTCTTTATTGGGAGGGAGTCTTTATTTGGACAGAGTCTTTATTTGGATGGAGTCTTTATTTGGACGGAGTCTTTATTGGGAGGGAGTCTTTATTTGGATGGAGTCTTTATTTGGACGGAGTCTTTATTTAGATGGAGTCTTTATTTGGATGGTATATTTATCGGTAGGGAGTCTATATTTGGATGAGTCTTTATTGGGAGGGAGTCTTTACTTGGATGGAGTCTTTATTGGGAGGGACTCTGTATTTGGACGGATTCTTTATTATTGGGAGTGAGTCTTTATTTGGACAGAGTCTTTATTGGTAGGGAGTCTTTATTTGGACGGAGTCTTTATTGGGTAGGAGTCTTTTTTTGAACGGAGTCTTTATTGAGAGGGAGTCTTTATTTGGACGGAGTCTTTATTGGGAGGGAGTCTTTATTTGGACGGAGTCTTTATTGGGAGGGAGTCTTTATTGGGATGGAGTCTTTATTGAGATGGAGTCTTTATTGGGAGGGAGTCTTTATTTGGATGGAGTCTTTATTGGGATGGAATCATTATTGGGATGGAGTCTTTATTGGGAGGGAGTCTCTATTGGGAGGGAGTCTTTATTGGGATGGAGTCTTTATTGGGAGATGGTCTTTATTTGGATGGAGTCTTTATTGGGAGATGGTCTTTATTTGGATGGAGTCTTTTTTGGGATGGAGTCTTTATTGGGATGGAGTCGTTATTGAGATGGAGTCTTTATTGGGAGGGAGTCTTTATTGGGAGGGAGTCTTTATTTGGACAGAGTCTTTATTTGGATGGAGTCTTTTATTTGGACGGAGTCTTTATTGGGAGGGAGTCTTTATTTGGATGGAGTCTTTATTTGGACGGAGTCTTTATTGGGAGGGAGTCTTTATTGGGATGGAGTCTTTATTTAGATGGAGTCTTTATTTGGACGGAATCTTTATCGGCAGGGAGTCTTTGTTTGGATGAGTCTTTATTGGGAGGGAGTCTTTACTTGGATGGAGTTTTTATTGGGAGGGACTCTGTATTTGGACGGAGTCTTTATTATTGGGAGTGAGTCTTTATTTGGACGGAGTCGTTATTGGTAGGGAGCTTTATTTAGACAGAGTCTTTATTGGGTAGGAGTCTTTTTTGAACGGAGTCTTTATTGGGAGGGAGTCTCGATTTGAACAGAGTCTTTATTGGAAGGGAGTCTTTATTTGGATGGAGTCTTTATTGGGAGGGAGTCTTTATTTGGACGGAGTCTTTATTGGGAGGGAGTCTTTATTTGGACGGAGCCTTTATTGGGAAGGAGTCTTTATTGGGAGGGAGTCTTTTTTTTTCTGTCCCAATCTCTGCGCCACCTCAGAGGCAGTGCATACATGCCGCTCATTCCGACAACCCGTCACAGCCACAGCCCGGTCAGCCCCGCCGCAGCCCCGGCACCGACAATCCACAGGGAGCAGTCAATGTCAAGTCGTCAAGAGGCAACCCACCGGAGAAGACACTGCACTGCTGCCGAGTCATTTCGGTGGTGTTCAGTGACGCCTAGCCTGTTCTGATCTAACATACGCAGGACACCACCTACTAAGTCCCCTACTGACGACAATAATTGCTTAGTCGCGGAGCCGGCGTGAGTGAGATCTCCCTCCGGAGGGCGCCACCACGTCCGTCCAACGACAGCCCCATGGACTCGCCGATACGGTGACCCCGACGGAACCAAACCAAGGTCACAGACGTGCAGAGGACATCGAAACTGAGGTCACCATGAAAGCAGGGCATGAAGGGCCACAGAATTTGAGACATTTTTTAATGCTGATCGATGAGAATGAGGATGATTAAGATGATGCTACGGATTTCCATTTCGGTCTGAAACTACATGACAGGGCTGTAGTCTACGCTTTCTTTCATAATATATCCCGGTGTCAACCAGGCCCGAGAAATACAGGCACCTGCAGTGTTGGTCAGGAATTTGAGCAACACTCTCAGAAACGCATCCATTAAGTGGATGAAACTCGACTGTGTGGTCCAGTCTTCCCAACTGAATCCGCAGCAAACTCAACTCTTGGTAGGAGCCGGTCGGGGCAGAAAAACCCACATGACTCTGATGGTATTCGAACCCACGACCTCCCAGCCGGAAGTCCGCGACACTAACCACTTCGCCACGGCGGCTAGTGGGAGGGAGTCTTTATTGGGATAGAGTCTTTATTTGGACGGAGTCTTCATTGGGAGTCTTTATTTGGACGTAGTCTTTATTGGGAGGGAGTCTTTATTTGGACAGAGTCTTTATTGGGAGGGAGTCTCGATTTGGACGGAGTCTTCATTGGGAGGAGTCTGTTTTTGGATGGAGTCTTTTTTTGTCAGGTGTATTTATTGGGAGGTAGTACTTTATGTGGTTGGTGTCTTTATTTTTAGATTGTGTTCTTTTTTTGGTCGGAATCATTTATCGGTAGGCGAGCTATATTTGGATGGATATTTATTGGGAGGGAACCGTCTTTTCTTGGACGGAGATGATCTGTATTTGGTTGGAGTCTTTATTGGGAAGGCAGGTTTATTTTGACGGTGTCTTCATGGAGATCTTTATTTGGCGTAGTCTTTATTGGGCTGGGAGACTCGATTTGGACCGGGATTATTTAGCGGGGAGTGAGTCTTTTATTTAGATGGAAGTCATTACTGGGAGGGAGTCTTATTGGGATTGGAGTTCTTTATTGGGTGGGAGTCTTTAATGGACGGAGTCATTATTGGAATAAGGGAGTTCTTTATTTAGACGGGTGTCTTTTTTGGGAGGAAGCCTGTATTTGGACGTTCTTTATTAGGGGGATAGTCTTTGTATGGTTTGAGTATTATAATGGGAGGGGAATCTTTACGTGGAACACGGATTCTTTAATTGGTATGGAGTCTTTATCTTGATGATATCTTTAGTGGGGGGGAAGTCTTTGTTGCGTTGGAGGCTTTTTTGGGATGGTGTCCTGTATTTGGTTAGATCTTTATTAGGAGGGAGTCTTCGATCTTGGACGTCTTTGTAGTGGAAGGGAAGTCTTTATTTGGTTGGAGTCATTTATTGGGACGTGAGTATTTATTTGGAAGGAGTCTTATTGGGAGGGATGTCTTGACTTTGGACGGTCAACAGTCTTTAGTGGGAAGGAGTGTTATTTGGATGGAGTCTGTATTCGGGAGGGAAGTCTTTATTTGGACACGGTTGTCTTTTATTTGGACGGAAGTCTTATTGGGAAGGAGGGTCTTTATTTGGTGGACAGTCTTTATGGGGAGGGAAAGTTTCTTTATTGGGACGGAAGTCTTTAGTTGGAAGGAACGAGAGAACTGTAAAAAAAAGCAGACTCTAAGCAACTTCAACCTCCAACCGAGTTTTTGGGCGGATAAGTTGGCCTAAACAAAATAGGCCTTTTCCTTGTGGCGGAAGAGAGAGAGTGAATCACCGGTCAGACAGGACAGAGAAGAGAGGAGACAGAGTGAGGAGTCAGACAGGACAGGACAGATGAGGCGGGCAGGCAGTCACCACACACAGCATTGTATGTCAAGGCATTGAGGCTGACAAGGCGCACCTCGCAAACTACTGTGCACGGCTCAGCCACAACCGGCGGATGCGAGGACCACGCGGCGGCGCACAATAGATGAAAGACGGCTTGTCTATTCATAGTCAGGTTTACTTCGACATAAGCACTCTTATCAAATTCAAGTGCCGGCTTATATCACAGTGTCATCTTTGTGTTGGGACCACAATACACAGCGCCGCCATTTGATATTTCGAACGCGGGCGGGCTGTAAAGACGTTTCAGAGAGAAATGTGTGTGTTTTAAAAAATTCGCCGCGAGTCTGGGATAGTGTATGTTTCATTGTTTTCTGCCAGTGCTGGAAGTGTCACTATTATTACATCATAGTAATGGATTGAAGTGTTGTTTTCTTAGCAAGGATAAAAAAATATTCTTTCCAGTTCAACAGACCGGATCTTGTGAAAGAAATACATTGTTGTATAATGTGCCATGGCAATGTTTTATTTTACTAAGAAATTGAGAGTGGACGTGCCTTGTTCTCCTCCCCTCAAAGCCAAAAGAAGCATTTCGTTTTTGTTTCCTCAACATAAAAACGGAATATATCAGTTGATGGATCTTGAAAAATATTTGTAAACACAGCTTTGTGGACTGACTTCTGTCCCATTTGATTGAATACCAATAACCATTTGAATCTGTTCAATGAAATGACCCACATCTTACACCGGGCTTGTATACTCAGTGAAAGATGAAGAAAGGTATATCTCTTTCTAAGGCTCTTTTTTTATGGGGCTTTGGATTCAGGAAAGCCTAAGACAATTTTGAAACAGTCAAAAATAAAATAACTGGGAGTCTTATCTGAAAGAGGATTTGCTGGTTTGATTTAACTCGTGGCTAGAGACTAATTGAAGTGTAATTTTGTTTTCTATTCTTATCCAATTTTCACAAAACTCGCGTTTATTTCAATGTGTTATACTACAAACGTAACTCATTATGTAATTACATTCAATCAAATACCCACCACATTCTTTAAAGGCATTTCTGCATGTTACTAACTTTGACGTGTAGATCCTGCATGGCTGGTGTATTTGAGCACCTTCAAACAGCAAAGTTTTATACTGCGGGCCTGCTTTGTGTAGCATTGGTTCTGGCTAGGATAGCTCCCCAAGCATTACGGGGTCAATCAGGCGAGCTCGCATGTTTGACTAGAAGGCGAACGGACCACGCTGTAGTATGACATGACCTCTAATTATAGCTACCGTTCGGCTGTTTGTTTGTTTAAAGAACGCTGTGTGCCATTTTGTACTGGATAACGATTTTGAATTGTTTTGGCAAAACAAAATAGATAGGGTTAGGAAGGCCTTAGTAATCTAACCAGTATGGTGAGGTGTATGTAGTGTGTGCTAGCACTATCCTTTCAATTATAATTGCTCTAAAATGTACCAATGAGGATGTACTAACTACTGGCGATTAGAGCCGCCATAAAAAGCTTGGCTAATGCAATTACTGCTGTAACTATGCTAAAGCTAGTTGCAAGACCTGGTTGAGAAAAGAGGAGACACAGCAACTAGGCCATTCTTAGAGCACTGTCCTGTCTATTGTGTGTTTGTTTGTCCCCCCCCCTCCCCCTCTTGTTTGTTTGTGTTTGGTGGTTTGTTTGCTGTGTGTGTGTGTTGTGTTCCTTCCCCACGCACGCAAGTACCCCACACCCCAACTCTAGGCACGCACGTCCCCCAACACCTCCCATACGCACGCAAGTCCCCCCCCCCCTCACCAAACACACGCACGCACAGTCCCCCCACCCAACCCCACGCAACGCACGCCCTCCCAACCACTCACCCCATGTGTACTCCACATATACATCTTACCCCCAATAGTTGCCCCTAGTTCTTAATTAGTTGTTAATTAAGGTTCCCCATGTTTCTTATATTAGTTTTTTAAATAAGTTACTTCATGTTCCTAATTAGTTATTGATTTGTAACTTTTAAGGTCGTGATTAAGTCACCTCAAGATCATATTTTAGTCTTCCTTTAAGTATTCAAGTTATATTTTCTTTATCAAAAAATATACAAGCTTTGTTTTTTTCTTTATAGTAGGATGTATATTCTAGTAAACATCACGCCCTCAAAAAAACGCGTAACGTTGAGGATGTCTTGACTCAGCGTTTTACTGCATGTTATTAAGGAAGGTCTTACATCCGAGAGCAACTGCATTGTTTACTATTTTTGGATCTTTGGATGGAAAAAGTTCTGTTTATACGGAACTCCATGTATTTTATTATTGACTGTTTCATTTTGATTTAATACGCCATGATTTATTTTATTAAAATTTTGAAATATTATTTGCATTATAAATGGAGCACCAATAGATGCTTTGGTTACTTGGACGGTTTTGGCGTGCTGGTGTTCTTTTCTGCATTTTAGTGGCTAAGATTTTTTTGTTTGCTTTAGTTTCTGTTGCCATTGTGTATATATTTTATTGCCATAATAACTGCCCCAAACAGCATGCAATAGGCGCCAAAAATCGGAAACTGTTTTAATGTTCATTATTCCTTGAAGAGCTTTTGGGCGACACATTGTAGCACATGGTGTTTTTACTGCGGGCATTGAATCAACTTGTTCTGGCTGTGGCGGTGTCATGTTGATATTGATGAGTTATAGATTCTGCTACATAATTTTGTTTTTGTTATGTTCCAATCGGCTAATTTTTTTTCCTGGCTGCATCACGCCAGGATTTATATCGGTATCCACCTGATTCTGCGTTTTTGTGAGTGATTTTCTGGCTTGGTTACTTTATACACATGATTCTGTGTTTTCTGATTTTGCTGATTTTTCCTGCTCGGTACATTTTGAAGCGGAAATAAATCTATAGGATTTAAAAGTTATTAATTCCATGATTACTGGTCGATAACGCAATGTCCAATTCTTTAGTATAGATCACATCACTTGAGACTCTAATGGATTTGATTTATAACTGCGATCCTGCGTTATATCTTACATAATAATACTGTGCAGAATCATTGGGAGCAAATCTTCTGACTAGTTTTGTGTACAAATATAAGAACCGTTTGCCCCACAAATTTCTCCATTCTAGACACTTCAGCTGCGCTTCATACCTGTGTATGATACTTTAAAAATTGTCTTGCAGGCGTAAATCATGTTGATCTGATTCTATGATGGAATTCAGTTCACGTGGTAAACTGTTTCTGTTTGCCCTACATGCTGCCAAAGATTAACTGCCTCTCTTTGGCAAATAGCTTGATCATCAACTTGGTCATTCATATGTTCAGGCCTCGGTTGTAGGCGACCTTGTTAGCTGTAGTTGATCATTCTCTGTTCATGTTTTTTAAATATTTTTTATTTTTTTATTTTATAATACATGAGAACCGAAAAAATCTGTTGATATACTGTTATACCATTATGCTTGTTTATGGGAGGTATAATGTGTTGGATAATCAACTGATTGGTAAAAAGACTGGTTAAGAAATTTAAAACTGAAGATCATTGGCCAAACTTGACTTTGAGGATTTGAAATAGCTGATGATTTCTTTGCTGATTCGGTTGCCACGAAAGATTTGATAGTTAAGTAAGAATAATTCCAGCGTCAATATTATATATGTTTGCAAAAATATGTATTCTATAAAAAATGGATTCACACATGCATTAAGGATAGGCGGCGCTGTGGTGAATGCGCTTGCTTCTTAGCGGCAAGTTTATTTTGCATTTAGTATACTGGGTTGTACGGCCGAGAGAAAATAGACCATAAACAAAGCTATGGAGCTTCTACGCAGATGCTCAGTCGCCTATGAAAGGCTGAGACTTGAGCAGATTAGTCTATTTTATTAATGAAAATTGAAAAGACAGGGGCTTGCAGCGTACACTTTAAAAATGTGATAATAAGCAATAAAACTATATTATCTAGTTACAGGCAAACTAATTCGAGACATTGCCACCACCTATTTTCAGTGACTTTTATAAACCATCTGAAAAACAAATGATGAATGAAATCGGGGTATTGTCGTTGGTATGACCGTTGTGTATTTTGTTGGCACTTAATATTGGCTGAATAAAAAATGAACTAATCTATTTACTTTAGACCAAAGGTTATTGGATAAGGGTTGCACTAGCAATACTAAAGCTATGAAAGCTGGCTGGAGTCAGTGAACAAACAGCAAAGGAATGGTTTATCTTTACAAAGCATTTTGGGCAAATTTATGTACCTGCCCCTAGACGTATACAGAGGCCGATCTTTGTGAAACACAACCCAAACGACACCATCAAATGGGATATTCTGTATTTACACTCTGATATGGATTTGACGAAAAGATTTAAGTACGGCACTCACTGTCATTGGGACATGGCTTCAGATCAAAGATGCGGGAACCAATTAACACAAAAGGTGCTTCTGCTGTTGCTTTGCTTACATACTAATATACCAACGAGGCCCGCTAACTTATCCTAGCATGATTCAAAGTCGATGATGGAAAAGTTATTTTAATGGGCACAAGTGAATCTATTATTGTTGAATGTTAAATAGAGTTACTAAAAGGAGGCATTCCAGGGTGTTTCACAGATACAGCTTTAGTGATAAACATTTAACAAAAAGTTAGCGAAAAAGACTTTTATCCTCCTGTATCACATGAGAGATGATTGAACAATTCTCGCAAACACAGAATGGGTTGGATGATGCCCTCAGTTTTGCGCGCAATGAATAATGAAGATTTAAAGGCATAAAAAACACATACAAGCAATCAAAAGGAAATACAATAAATGTTGCTGTTTGGTGTAGTCTTCCAATCCAGCAAACTATTACCATTTGGATTGAAAGTAAGTACCATTTATTTTACGGGGAAGCAGAAGTAGGGGAACTCGCCTTCTGGGCAACTGATCGGTTTGAGTGTTGTCCCGTGTAAGATAATAAAAAGAATTGTAAAAATGAAAATACGACCGTGTATTATTTACGTGAAGAATACTGACCACAAAAAATACAACCAGCTCATCAAAGATCTTTTGTGATAGGAAGAACTGCAGATATAACGCCGGGCTCGTTCGATTTAATTATTTTACGGTTCTCCATTGACGTTTGCATATGAAAAATCAGGAATTAAAAATAAAACGTTTTGTGCTTGTTCTATCTATCGACTTCTTTGGTACAACATGGGTGTGGTTGATCTCGTGTAGATTAGATCGCTGTCAGTTTTTTCGTTGTCATGATGAAAAGTATTCCCTTTTGCCAAACAATGCTTCTTTGTAGTTGTCATGTGATAGGTATGACTGCCACAAAATGCTGCGTGTGATTCCCTTTGACTTCTTTATGATTTTATCCTGGATAGATTATAACTGTACCATTTTGTCATTAAAACCAACAAACTCCTTGATCACCTTTCATGATAATTTCATCCGTCTTCTTTCCTAACAACACCTTCTTGTTTTGTTAATTGAATGTTAAGGCGTCGTCTTTAGGTAATCGGTACGTGTTCATAACCATCCAGATTGTCCTTTAGATTCCTTCCTTTTCCATGTCTTTTTAGATGTAGTCAAGTATGAATATCCTATAACAAAAATATATGTATCTGTTGTAAAGTACTCTGGGACTCAGGATCAAGGGCTTAAAGTAGTCTTAAAGGAAAATTATATACATCAAAAGCTTTGATTATCTACTAAAACAGTAAACCAATAAATACTGGTTTGTCCTAATTTGACTTTCTTTTTTTTTCATTCATTATCGACAATAATGCTGATCATGAAATCTTCTAAAGTCCTGATAATTGGTTTTGTTAGTCAGTTTTTTGCTTGTTCTCTCTGGTGACAATTGACATCTTTACGCTCTGTGCGGAATTTGCCATTGTCTTTCCGAAACAGCTGTTGTTATCTGCTGAAAATGTCTTTTTTCTGAAAGATCTGTGGATTTGTTCTGAGGTCAGTGTTCTTCATTGATGTATGGTTTTCTTGATCTGTTTCTTGATCAAAAGCATATTACACGATGGAAACAGGCCGTCAACTTCAACCCATGTCTTTAATTTAATTGTTTGAATGAAGTCTGTTAATGAGACATTTTCTTTTTTTTTTATGCCCGCAGAAGATTGGGAACAGTTTTTGGTGGATCTTCTTGGAATCCATCTTCTGACTTACTGCTGCTAATGGTTTGTAAGTATTGCTGGGTCTGAGTTACTGAGGATTTTCTAAGTCACTTCTAGTATTGAAAACCAGATGTTGATCAGGCGTTTAAACTGCCCAACACTTTAATGACTTTGAATATTTTTCGGATCGAAGCCTGTGTACATTTTTTTAAAGTTGCGTTAATGGAAGTGATTGCGCCATAGAACAACCATTCGATTGTTTTCATCTCTAAATACATGAGATTGTTAGACCTTTTACTCGGATCATAGTCGTCCTCCAAGTATTTGTTGTATGTGCTTTACAGTAATGGTGCGCGGTAGCCATACTTAATTCATCATGCTATCCGTTTTCTATCATTGAATCTTTGGTAGTTAGACAATTAAGCAATCTGTACTACAGGTATCTTTAAGGAAAGAATACCATATCTTTCCCGGGCGCAGAAATGTATTGAGCGGGATCCAGGCTTTATTGTTTCATGCAGGTCTTTCTGTAATTTTCAAAGAAGTCCGCACAACAATATACCATCATGCCATCAATTAAAGTCATTGATCATGATAGGGCTCCCATCGTTTTTACAACTATAACTTTGGCATATGCTTCTTGAGACATGCTGTAATCGGAGGCGACTATTGTCCTTTTCTAAGACTAGAAATGACGAGCATTTAGGCGGGGTAAGTGTATCTTCATCATACCTTTCCCAAACTTGTTCATGTATTCTTAAGCGGTAAAAACCCTTTCTAACAAGAGTTTGTGTCAAATTATTTTTCACGTTAATTGAGGCTGGACTTTAGGAACAATAGCCCAGTGACTCTATTGAGCCCATAATGTGTTGCATAGAAGGTCGTAGTATGTAATGTTATTTAAAGGAACAATTGTACTTTTCTGATGTCCTGTGCTTTGACATTGTACCCTGAAGGCGCTGGGTTTACTGATTGGCATTTATATGGTGAGAGTCATAACTCGCAAACGTTGTGAAAGATTCAGGCAGCTTCACTGTCTTTGGTCAAAATTTAGTTGCCTTAAGATTGCATTTACTGTGCGCTGAACCTCTAAACTTCCCTCTATTGTGTTAATGGTTCTCTTACTGTGGGGTTTACACTCTTGGGCGTTAGCTGCTTATCCAGATACATAATCCATACCAAATGCGTAGCTGAGTAATTATGTTGTCGGTCTTCAGGGCCATTATGATTTCAAGATATGTTTAAGATTATTAGAACAGGCGTTTCGCAATTGCCTGCATGCGTTTTTAGAATGTTTCTGCAGCATCTAGTAACTCTATATAATTTGGAAATGAATAATCGACATTACGTCCTAACAACATGTAAGCTATTGATCAAATTTGTTGATACTCTTTAAGAATGTTTTTCGAAGTTTTTGTGGTGCTGGCCCCTCATAAGGTTATTTAAGCGAATCGAATGTCATGCGTATAACTACGTATGGAGAATTTGTGTAAGCCGTTTCCTAGTTCTTAAAACTATCATTTGATCCTGGCGGGGGCGTAGTTAGTTTCTGTTCCTTACTGTCTACAGAACCTTTTTCACTATGTTTTTTATGTTCAAGCGCGGCTACCCCCCCCCCCCCCCCCCCCCCAGGAGCGGTTGGAATTCTTGTTTAAACATTTTCTACAGATTTCTTGTTTTTGCTTCATGCTTTGATGTATGAGCTAATATATATGCTAATTGTGCGTATCAATGTGTACTGGGGCCAGCCATGTGGGTCGTAATCTTTAGGAGTAAGTCCACATGATTTTGTCTGGTTCGGCCTTTTGTTGGAATGTTCTTGGAACACTGTAATGGTCACCAAATTTGTATCCTCATCCAATGTGTTTTCTTTAACAGTTTTTGCGGTTGTTTTGTTCTTCAAACTGATTTTCAATTTGGTCTACCTAACAGGAAAGAGATATCCTTTGATGTTAAGTATCTTGGCGTATTGCCGTTAGTTAGTCACTCTCTCTGCGTGTTCAGCAGCGGACATTGATGCAGGACTTGCAAAGGAAATCACCACATGGGCAATACACTTTTGTTTGTCTGGAATTTTTTTTTTGTTTCACAACTGCTATTTTAAAGACCAACTCTCGAGGTAGCAGGAATGTAAGACGTGCCTACAATCGTTGCATACTTAGACTGTTTTTAGATGATATCTAAGCGTATTCGCCACTCTGACCAACAGAGCCTCTCATTTTGCTTCTCAGCAGCGGCTGCGTAAAACTGTGTGTAAAGCAGTTAGTCTGCACACAAACGGGTGTTTTATAAGTCATTGGAGAAAGAATAGTCTGCTGTTTAGTTGAAGACCCAGACTTCATTGATTTTATTCATTGATTGTTACATAGTCGATTTAAACTGCTAACATTACTTTAAACGGTGGGTATATGTTAGGTTGCCTGGATACTTGAGAAATTTATACCTTGTTCATCACTTGCCTGTTTGTTAGGTTGGGGATTGACATTCGAAATAAATATCATTCAGTGCTCTTGATAAACGACTCTCTCTCGAGAATTCCTTCAAAAATTTCGTCTTGTAACTACATATATCTTAGCAATGATGTCTTTATTTTCTAAGCCTACTTTTTTTTTTTAAATTAAAAAAAATACAACGCTTAAATCAGATTACTATTTAATCGAGTATTTTGTGCATGGATCTCATAATCTAAAGTATTATACACCTTTTGTGGTTGTTTAAGGTGTCGCTGTTTAGAAAACAGAGCTTTAATGTATAGTTTTCTTTTTTTATGCATTCCTTTTTTTTCTGATCGGGTCTTGGCTGTTGAGAAAGTTCTGTCTGACTTTTCATTTGAAGATTCAATCTTTTGTCTTTGTAGTCATCATAATCGGCCGGGTAATCGATTAAATTCTTTATAAGGTTCGATGTTTGAGTCGCAAAGCGCTTTATTTATGTGGTCAGTTTATTCGAGCTAAGTTTAGCTTGTTTTCGTGTTGATTCCTTTGCTGTGTGCTTTTGGAGTTTATTTTTTATTTTTTTGATAGCAATGCGCCTACGACTAATGAACACTGCGGCCGTGAGATAAGACAAAACCTCCTTTGAGGTTAAATGCTGCGGGTGCAGACATATTGCCCGTGCTAAAGAACCAAACTCCGTTCCTGCCTGATTGAGCTATTATAGTGATAGCTCCAGTATTAACATATGTACACAGCATCTAAAGGCAGCAGAATATTACGTGTGGGTTTTGCTGATTTTGATAAGGTCTTGATCTAGTACTTGACTTGCATTTGCGTGTAAGGTTTGTTAATCTAAAAGGTTTTTTATGTTTGGGGTTTATACTATCTCTTCTTTTGGCGGCGATGTGTCACGTTTGGTTTAAACCTGAAACAGACATGCGTTTTATAAAATAAATTTATATTTAGTATTGTATATCTTTTTATCTGTTATTTTCAATATTCAGCTGCGCTTATTTATTATAAAACAAATGTACAATTACGGAGGTTTATCAGCAGCCTTTTTCTTCTTTATAAATTTGTTTGTGTATTACGTCTCTCACAGTTCTCCGCTTACATGTATCTGAGTATCATCGTTGACCTTTGTTGAGTCACATCCTTATAACCGTTTTTGTTGTTAATAATCAATCATGTCTTACGCTGTGAAGGTGTAGATCTTTAGCCACTAGAGGTCAACTGTTTGGATTTCTACACCTCCCACTCCAATAACAGTTTTCTTTAGTTCATTCAAAATGCTGATTAGGTTTTTAAGCCGCTAGCATCGATTTGGTTAGGACTGCCCTCAAGCGAACATTGGACTTTCGTTATTTTTGGATTAAAAAATTTTTCACTTCCTCTTTTGAATGGTTTCTTCATCATAGCTCACAGCAATTATATACTTTAAGCGTTCTTGCTGAGAAGCTAAAACTATTATTCCATATTGTGTCTGCCCTGCTGATTCTAGGAGTTGTTGTTTGTTGTTCTCTCTTTCTTTATATATTGCTAATTTTGAACTGATATTGGTGCTCAATCAGCCTTGCTAAATTTGGGTTGCTTGCAACATCGATCATAATCTAACGAGATGTCAAGAAATGCTTGTTCTTTGATTCGGTGTTGTCTGATGATTTGATAACACGTTTTGTATTCATTAAAGTTAGATTCATTTGACAATCTGTCTTTTTTTGATCCTGATAACCGTTTGGTGCTTGCGGCTTTTTCACAAATAATTAATCTAATGGGAAATGGAAAATAGACGATTTCAATACGCATATCTTACAGCTAATGCCTTTTTGCTGCCTTTTGAGCATGAGGCGCGGTTCAGAGTCTATTCTATGTTTTATGTGCATTCTTCAATTGCCGTATTCATTGAACGCAAGAAATCTTTTCCCCTGTCATTCGCGGTTAGCCATAGATAGTCTTAGGTTAAAATTATGTCCGCATTTGTTTAAAGAAATAATTCGTGCACTCAAGTTTTACAAAAATTTTACATTACGATTGCCAGACCCCAGATTCTGTACATAAACTATGGTCCTGTTTGGGTCTGTTGTTGAATCGAGTACTATTTAAAAGTAAGACGCGCAGAGATGGCAACAATCACGTCATCTGACTCATAGCGTCTGGTTAATTTGACAGTTAAAGATTTGATCTGCATCAATAGTACGTAGGATTATTTGGATACAGTAATAGTCCGCTTATTTCCCTTCACGCTCCCAATGGGTTTCTTTCAGTCATTCTATGCGGGGTACCGTTGATGGAATCGAAGCCATGTGCTTGCGACTTTTTATGAGAGCAATAATAAAATTTATTTATTTTAAAACATGCGAGGAATTGAAGTTGTAGAAGATTTGATGTTTTTGATCATGGAGAAGACATGTGTGAAATGTTCCCTTTAACACTGCATCGCTCAACGCTCTCAATGCAGAGTGATTAACAGAAAGTACGGTCGCGGCGCTTTTTTACAAAAGTTGAGGTCAAGAACCTCCCGAATTTAATAGGGACCAAATGATTTGAATTAAAAAGTTGCGTATTTGTCTGTATTAAAAAGACAAGGGCAACTTGTTCGGCTTAACATCTAAACACGTCCATATCTAAAGTTTTTAGGCCGTGGGTTCAATTAGAAATAGAATCAGTGTGAAAGATACAAAAATCGCCTGGGCATTGCTAGGACAAAAAATTAGATAGGGGATGCAGTTGCATAAACATTCAAAACACACTACAAGATACTTACTCCCGAAGATAAACCAAATGCAAAACATGGGAACTTAATGAACTTAACATCAATCAGCAGGCGAATTAATAAATACAAATTGAAGCACGAGAACCTGTTTTTCAGAAGAAACAGCGTTAAAAACTATTAATGATTCACCTTGCCTATGCGAGTATTATTAGCACTTGTTCATGCTTTAAGAACCATCAGAAGGCGAATTAAACAAACAATTTAGCAAAAACTAGGTGAAACTAGAATGAGCATATAAAAGAGAAAAAGAAAAACTCGTTGAGGATGACGATCACAGCCATCGTTAGGTAGGGCATGATATTAAAGAAAGAATAAACCCAAGACTATAGAGTTCTTGAAACAAGAAAGATTTGCATAAGACTAGATGTTGCTAACTACTAACCGAGGACCATTTACGAACTCTAGGGATATAGAATTGAGAAAATATCCGAAAAATTTTTATGAAGTACTCAACGCTCTGCAGAAACGAATCCGAACGCTGTGGAGAGAGGGCTAGGAGTCACTTTTGCTAGCGTTATAAGGCCTTAGGATTTGCAATAAGTAAATGGTAATGGCTATTACAGGGCGGCGGTCGGATGCTGGTGCTGGGTCAGTCTCCACCGCCATCGCCTATCCAACCTGATATAATCATGGGTAAAAAACTGCATTAATATCTTGCGGAGTTTATTTAAAAAATTTTGATGGTAAAGATATTTGACTCTTGTACCAGGTATATTTGGGATGTATTGTTTAGCTTGGCTCTTTTGTCTACTGAAAGCAAAGTTGTTGGCTTTTTTGGCCGAGGCTTATGGGCATTAGTTCTCTTTATAGTTGGGTTACTGTTATTTTGTTGTAGATATAAGACCTAGTTATCCTAGGACAGGTTTAATAAAAGAACGTGCTCGCTGTATTTTCATATTCATGCGTCATCGCGTACAGGATGTACGCGTGATTTGCTGAGTTCTGCAATGACCTTTTGGGTGGGGGTTTGGACTTTCGGGATTGGATTACTTAATCTTGGGTGTTCTTTTATTGTTTGTATTATTAATGGCCCAGTATTTTGTGTTTTTCCCAACCTTGTTCATGGCATGCTATAAGAATTTATTATTTAGTTTTATTATTGTCTCTATCTGGAGCTGAGGTTCAGTAAGGCAGAATGGTATAATTCCAATGTGACCTTCAGCAATGTCTATCCTTTCGGGATATCTTGCGTAGTATAATAATTGTTGGTACCTTTGAATACTTGAAGGTAAATCACTGTATGGAATTAATGGGCGTCTTAAATTGATAAGTTATTGTTTGTGTGCATCTTAAGCTAGTTGAAAGATCAGTTATATGCTCGTTATTGCTCGTGCTTGCGAACCTAGCTAAACATAAAAGTAAGTACGAATAGAGTCGTTTATTCGTTTTCTATTCGACATGGTTAGGACCTTAGAAAGTGTCTTAGAGATAAATGTTGTCATTTGATGTTTTTTGCTCTTGCTATTATGCGACCAGGGGCTGAACAATTTTGAAAGGAAAAAGGAATGTCAAAGTTATTAATTTCTGTGCGTGCCCCTGAAAATAATATAACAATAATAAACAAATAAAAATAAAAATGGACGGCCTAGAACATGATTAAGATCCATAATTTTGTCTAAAGGTCTGTCGTGATGTTAAATATTGATTTCGTTTCAGATCTATTTCAAAAGCCTTCATGTCTATTCTGTTGCTGAATGGAAATTAAACGATTTGTCATTCGGTATAATGGTGCTTGCCAGCTTAGTCAAAATACGTCTAAAGGTGTTATGAACTTGAAAGCTGTTCACCTGACCTCTCCAAAGGATCATGGTGATTAAATATCGGAATACGCACTCCACACCCAGTTTGATGCGCAAAACACAGCAAAGTTTAATCTGGTTCTGATAAAATGCATCGGAATGACTAAACCACGCTTTCTGGATGTGCTCGTTTTCAAAGGGGGGCGTTTAGTAGATCTTCAATGGTGTACTCTCCTTTTTATGAAAGGAGGCAGTTGGGTCACAGCAATGTCAAAGAGTTTCAGTTGCTATATTTTTATGTTTGTTAGTGCCGGCCCAACAGTAAATTCTGCAGCCCTGTATATTTGTATGCGCCTAATTTGTAAATTGTTTTAAAAAAATGTTTGTAAAATAACAAACTCTTAGACCGCCTTCGTTTTTAGACATGCTATTGAATAACAATTGCGGGGCTTCTTTCTTTAAAAACGGGTCGCGCTCCATGAAATTTTTTACATAAGTCCGTATGTTTAATATAAGTGAATACAGGAAGGAATATTAAGATTCAAAAAATTAATAATGCAGGAACAGTTAGTTAGCAAAGTTAAACAATAGATAGATGGTTATTACGGGTTTTGCGCAATAAAAGAAGCAAATTGTGGGGGGAGGGTAACTTCGGACATTTCTCTCAAACTTACAATGCGAAATCTAAAAAACAATGTTAACATTCAATGCCTTCTGAAGAAGAAGTAGGTTTACTATTTTGATAATGGAACTTGCTAAATTGTTAGGGCTTACAGTTACAATTATATTATTTAGAGTTACACAACCAAAACTACTTATGTGGGGGAAGGCCGCTCGATCTTCGCATTTACATTCATTAACTTATGTTATTGGGATGAGCTAAGCACTGATGAAAACTTATATGATGGAAGGCCCTCAACTGTTTTTTAAGAGCTATTCCGTCACGGGGTAAAGCTGCATATTGCGATTTTAAATTATACAATTCCTAATCTTACTGTTTAAAAGATCTAGTTTGTGCGAGGGTAGGTTAATTTAATATAAAAATCAAAGACAAAGCGGGGAAAGTTTGTGAAATGTGATAACTTGCACATTGTTTTGGAATAAAATAATACGCTACTAAAAACTAATGTAGCGTGGGCCAGAAGATCCAGAGTGGCGTTACTTTAGCGCATGTGAGGGGTTTTGTTTATTTTTAAACTTAGAATTAAAAGACCTTGAGACGTGGGCTTGAAACTGAACGGTGTGAAATTAGGCCTTTGCTATGGGTTTGAGTACACTATAGATGGTGCAATATAAACGCAAAGAGGTTAGGAGGACAGTAAAAAGTTTCCTAAACTAGAACAGCTGCGCAATCTAGAAAGCAATAAATGTTGGTCAGTATGAATATAAAATAGTTCGAAAAACCTGACCTCAAAAATGGCACTTAGAACCATATTTAGAATGGGAAATTAAAATTTGAATTCATATGCCCATTTACATATTTTAGCCGTCAAATAAGTTTTCAGAAAAGCATTCAACTCTGGCCCTTTACAAGTAAGTCTTTATGACCGGACGACAATAGTCGGTAAAGAAATTGAAATAAAGCCCCGTGGATGGGAAAAAGCAAAGTACCTCCTCCACAGAAGAGAATAAGTTTTGAAAGGATGCTTCTACAAATTACAGTTCATTCCGCAAATGAAATTTGGAGACTCATTCACAATGATATGTGAAATTTGTGGTATTAAATGATAAGGAGTGAGGATGGGGTTGTGGGCGTTAGTGACGTACTTCTAAAGGGAATTCTAATTATGCTGGGCAAAAATTTAGACGTTGAAAAACTTACAGGTTCCGTAGTCATTCTTCTCAATTTGGCGTGGTTATTAAGGTTTCCATTAACAACAAGCAACAAAATTATATGAGTCTAAATAGAAACATATCTTACAGAACTGAATTGGTTTAATCTTACACATTTAGGCCTCGTAGGGTTTTTTATACTGACAAGTTTTGACTGAGAGTATGTAAAATTAATAACTGGATTAGATTAAATTCTGCTATAAAACTATGGAAGCACGTTAAACTTTTTGGACAAAATCTCCTCATTGCTCATTGATTTGTGG
The DNA here is from genome assembly GCA_018398815.1 of Conus ventricosus. Classification (NCBI taxonomy): domain Eukaryota; kingdom Metazoa; phylum Mollusca; class Gastropoda; order Neogastropoda; family Conidae; genus Conus; species Conus ventricosus. Next base: position 42,573,760 of record CM031626.1, on the reverse strand, counting down.
GCTGACTGGTTGTGCGGATAAAAACAATATTTGTCCTAGCTTATTACAAACAGTTTTTAGCTATAATTTTATTCAGATGGTAATTTTATGTCCAACAACTTAAATGGAAACAAAGCATATCATGATATGTAGGTATATATGGGCAGAGATGACAATATTTAGTTAATCCTAGCATTAAACTGAGTGAGTGTTTAGAACAGTTTTATAGATGTTTGAAGGAACGCAAACACTATTTTATTATAGCGATGACTGTTCAGCAGAAAGTGAAGAGACATAGTTAAAAAGAGAAACACTTTGTCGAAAATAGCTTTCAGCGGAAGAACATGATGGGATAAAGTGTGTGGATTTCTTTGGCCAGTATTTTAACTCAGTTTTAATTAAAAGTCTTTAGAGAACAGTGTAAAGACTGTTAGTGTTATTTCACATGAAAGACAAGAAGACTATTTTGAAAGTAGGTTTGCGCGAAATGATTGTTATTAAAAAGGACCAGAAAAAACACAGGATTAAACAAAATAAATAAAATCTCGAAAAGTTTACGTAAATTAGTATTACAAACGGATAACCCTGCACGTTATGTTTGTTTGTAGATAATCGTGATTTTTTGGTTTTTGAAGTCTTACTTGTCAGAGATCAGTTATATGCTGTGTCTACGGGCACTTTCGCCCGAAAAATTGGCGGGAAGCAAGTGAGATAGAATAGAATGGTAAATGCTGTGTGTGTGTCTGCCGCCTCTTCTGTCCTGTCTGTTCTGTCTATCTCTCTGTCTATCTCTTCTCTGTCTGTTGCCAGTGATTCTATCTCTCTCTTCAGCACTAGGAAAAGGCGGCTTTTTAGGCCACTTTCGCCCACCCAAAAACTACGGTGGGGGCGTTTGAAAGTGTGAATGTGGCTTAGAGTCGGCTCTTTTACTGTTCTCTCGGAAGTTTTTTTGGGATGGTGACTTCGATATGAGGGGTTATGTATGGTGTCTGTATTAGGGATGAGTCCACATTGTTGACTGTCTTAAGAAGAGATATTTTATTCGGATAGATTCTTTTTTTTTTAAGGAGTATTTTGTTAATGGGTGTTTTTATTGGAAGGAGTCTTTTTTGGGATGGAGGTATACTTGGCAGGGATGTTGATATTTATGACGGAATCTTTTTTTTGGGAAGTAGCCTTCGTCGGAAGGGGGTTCTGAACTGGTAGGGTTGTATTTATGTAGGATTAAAGTCTTCATTTGGAGGGAGTCGTTTTAGGGATGAGAATCTTTAAGGTCAGGCAGTCTTTATTAAGGGGGGGGGAGTCTATCATTCGAGAGGGTCTATTGGGAAGGAACCTTCATTCGAGTAAAACGGTCATAAACTACAAAACTCCAATCCCTTTGTTGAGCAGATGTTGGATTGATACCATGCCTGTATTACAGGGAGTGTCCGCAGGAGTTATCAGCATGCGTACGCAGGAAGAGGGAAAGAAGAAGAAGGAGTATTGTTGGGTGGGGTCTTTACCGGGAGGCGAGTTTTCTTTTTCACTTGCTGGGTTGTCTTTATTGGTAGGGAGTTTTGTATCAGGAGGGTGCCTATATTGGGATGGAATCTTTATAGAGACTGATTTTGTTTTATGGTAGGGAGGTATTTACTAGGAGAAGGGTGTCTTCGTTGAGATGATTCTCCAATAGGTAGTCTTACTAGGAGGGTGTGCTTTGGGGGAGTGGGTTGTGTACTTGAAAGGATGTTCTTTATAAAACAGAGTTTTTTGTTTGTTTGTTTGTTTTTTGTAAAACAGGGAGGCGAGTTTTCTTAGGGCAGGAATCTTCATTCGCGAGGGTGTCTCCCTTTGGGTGTGGTCTCTTACTGGCGAGGATTTCTTACCAAGAAGGCGACTTTCTGGAGGGTGACTTACCCTGGGAGGATGGTCTTTAATGGGTTGCGTGTCCTTGCTGGAAAACGGAATCTTCTTTGGGAAGGGAAGTCCTTACCGGGAGGACAAGAGTGAGCTTTAACTGGAGAAAGTGAAATGTCTTTAGTCGTTGCATCCGGGAGTCGGTCTTCAATTGGAAGAAGTCATTTTTGGGGGTGGAGGTGAGGTGGGGGCTGTATTGGGGGCAGAAGGGGCCTTTATTTGGAGGGGATCTTATATGGTTGGCTGGTCTTTTTCAGCAAGGCGTCTTTTGTGGGTGTAGTATGTTTTCTAGGTATGTGTCATTTAATGGGAGTGGTAAGTCTATATATAAGAAGGAAGTCTTTATTCCGAGAGAATGTTATTGGGAAAGATTCTTGCACTGGGAGGAAGTATCTGCAAGAAGGGGGGTGTTTTACTTGAGAGCAGTATTAAAGTATGACACGAGTGGGTCTCCTCAAGGAGGATTTTTTCAATGGCAGGGTGTCTTGAATGGGACGAAGTTTGGGGGGGGGGGGGTCTAGGGTCTTTATTGTAAGGAAGTCCTTCCCTGTCTTTTTGAGGAAGTCTTTAATATGTAGAATCTTTAAATCGACGGGAGGCTTTATTGGAAGGAAGTCTTTAATACGAGGACGTCTTTAATATGTAGAAGTCTTTAATCGACGGGAGGCTTTATTGGAAGGAAGTCTTTAATACGAGGACGTCTTTAATAATGTAGAAGTCTTTAATCGACGGGAGGCTTTATTGGAAGGAAGTCTTTAATACGAGGAAGTCTTTAACGGGAATGAGGCTTTATTGGGAGGAAGTCTTTAATGGGAGTGGGGCTTTATTGGGAGGAAGTCTTTAACGGGAATGAGGCTTTATTGGGAGGAAGTCTTTAATGGGAGTGGGGCTTTATTGGGAGGAAGTTTTTTAACGGAATGAGGCTTTATTGGGAGAAGTCTTTAATGGGAGTGAGGCTTTATTGAGAAGAAGTCTTTAAACGGAATGAGGCTTTATTGGGAGAAGTCTTAATGGGAGTGGGGCTTTATTGAGAAGAAGTCTTTAACGGGAATGGGGCTTTATTGGGAGGAAGTCTTTAATGGGAGTGAGGTTATTGGGAGGAAGTCTTTAATGGGAATGAGGCTTATTGGGAGAAGTCTTTAATGGGAGTGGGGCTTTATTGGGAGGAAGTCTTTAATGGAGTGAAGCTTTATTGGGAGGAAGTCTTTCATGGGAATGAGGCTTTATTGGGAGAAGTCTTTAATGGGGGTAAGGTTTTATTGGGAGGAATGCTTTAATGGAGAAACGTCTTTATTGCGAGGAAGTCTTTATTATGAGAAAGTCTTTCATGGAGAGGAAGTTTGTTTGTTTGTTTTTTTTAACCGGGCAGGGAGGTTTTATGGGAGAAAATCTTTAATATGAGGAAGTCTTTAATGAGAAGTTTTCAATAGGCGGGGAGGTTTTATTGGAGGAAAATCTTTAATATGAGAAAGTCTTTAATGAGAAGTTTTCAACAGGCGGGAGGTTTTTATTGGGAGGAAATCTTTTATATGAGAAAGTCTTTAATGAAAAGTTTTCAACAGGCGGGAGGTTTTATTGGGAGAAATCTTTGATATGAGGAAGTCTTTAATGGGGAGAAGTTTTTAATATGAGGGAGGCTTTATTGCAAAGAAGTCTTTAGATTAATATTAGAAAGACTTTCAATGGAAGAGGTCTTTAATGGTAGAAGGCTTTATTGAGAGGAAGTCTTTAATATCAGGAAGTCTTTAATAAGAGAGGAGTCTTAAACATCTTTATACTGGCAGAAGTCCTCAATGGGGGGGCTTTATTGAGATGAAGTTTTATCGGGAGGCAGTATTTATTTGGAGGGAGTATTTAATGAAGAAGTATTTAATGGGGGGAACATGTATTGTAGCATAAATCTTTATTGGAATGGAGTCTGTATCAAGAGAAGTTATTATGGAACTTATGAAGTCTGCATTGAAAGGAATTTTAGGAAG
>CM031626.1:42486919-42562782 GCA_018398815.1 Conus ventricosus | reverse complement strand
TTTACTTGTCGTTTTTTTCTTTAACCACAAATGTCTCAGCTCGACCTTGTGACACGTTCTCTTACCTCGGGAACTAGGGCTGAACCCCGGAAAGAGTCCTACAGGAAGGAAAACAGATGACAGACTGGCGATTTGACATTGGCGAGGTGCTCAGAGGTCAGCAACAGTACTGAGGCTGCGAGGTTTTTTTTTTTTTCCCCCCTCACGTAAATCTTGAAGACATCCCATTGTTTTCTAAAGGTTTAGGTCTGGCTTTATGTTGGACAGAGAAAAAGGACATTTGTCGTTTCCCGTCCTCTGAGATGACTTCTGAATGGGGGTTTCATCTTCTGGGAATACCACCGTGCAGTGGAGCACTGGTTAGCAACAAACGGCTTTTCTGGCGTATTTTTTTCACAACTTACGTTTACATTTTTTTTTTTCATTCAACACACATCTTGCGCCGAATTCGAGAAGATAAGTGATCACTTGTTCTTCGTTTTCTGAATGTGGGTTTATCTTGCCTGAAAGAAGACCTAAGAGGTCGAAACGCGTCGTGGTTTTGTCTTGTAATTTGTTTGTCCGTGTTAACCGGTGGGGTGACTTAAAATTCCTTTGACAATTTGTATTCTTTACGGTTCATATTTTCTATTCACAAACGCTAGTGCACTAACAATTCCATCGTAACAGACTCATCCAAATACCGTAAGTTTCAATGTGTTGAGACTAAGTTGGATACTGTCTAGAGGGGAAAAGCACGGTTTCGCTCCACAATTTCATTTTCATTCGACTCGATAACAATGGTCATTTCGTTACGAATGATTGCTTTCTTCCAGTTGTGCACACCCCACACAAGCTTGGCCCTGACACCGTTGTAGCTGCTTCTGTTTTCGTCACTTCTGGAAGCGCTAGCTGAACACCAAATCCATGAAGATTTTTCTGTATTATCTCATCATGTTATTCGAGCATAGCTTGTAGAACTAAATTCCGACGACTTTTCAGAAACTGTCGGCCGACCCGTTTCCGTTTGACAATCCTTCAAAGTGCTATTAACAGATACACTTTTCCCCGAAGACAGAGTATGGCTGCCTTAATGGCGGGTAAAAAAAAACGGTCATACACACAAAACTCCACTCCCTTTGTAGGGTAGATGGATTAATACGTGTCTGTCCATACAGGGAGTGTCCGCAGGAGTATCAGCCTCCGTACGCAGAAGAAGAAGACACACTTTCGTGCACGCTTTCGAACATTTTTGGAGCTTCTTTTCTGGTGGTTGTTCTCTCGCTCAGTAATCTCTTGAACAGATTCCTCAGCCGATCAACACACACACACACACACGCACACACACACACACACACAGGTTTCATACAGACTTGGAGAAACAAAATTCCCAACCTTTTCCCAACCTGTCCCAACCCCAGCGCCGGTTTTCCCCAACCATGTTACATCTCATACACATATGGTAACAGCAGGTAAATTTTCATTTTCTATACGCTAGCCTGAGTTAAAAAAAATGAAGGAACTCGCCAATCTCACAGCAGACACAGCACTAGTCGCGATGTCGCCGATTTTCGGACTGTTAGAATTTATATAAAATTTGTGCCTTTGTTGTTCGGTTTTCTATCTCTTTGGTTTTGAAGATGCTTATTTGAGTTTTCAAAGATGGTTGTTCAATTTTCCCAAACCTTCCCAACCCACAGACACCAAATGCCATTTTCCCCAAACTTTAACAACTGGGAAAAGGACCATCGTTTTTCCCAAACCGTCCCAACTATTCCCAACCTGTAGGAACACACACACACCAACACACACACACACACTCACACACACACACACACACACACACACACACACATCCTCTTCTCCCAGCAATTTCGACATCGCACGCAATCGAGGTCCGTGATCGTTTGAAAGATAAGACAAACTTTTTCGTCTTCTCCGTAAGTTGCTTGTGCACTTACGCCATTCTGATCTAACTTGGCTGTCAACGACCAGACGACAATTTATTCCTTCTTTCCCATTCACAGAAAAGACTGAGCACCCAGTAATTGACGTCACCTTCTCTGCGGGCGGCCAGCGTAATACCAAAGTTCGGAAAGTTGAATGACAGTGCAGTAGAGACAATCGTTCCAAACAGGCATCGCCAATAGACCAGTTTCGAGGCAAGGGGGATCAGGAAAAGATAACTCCTGTCTTTCTATCGCAAATAGAGTTACCCTGCCTTTTCTCAGTTTGCGGATCGGGGTGAATAAGGGATCTAGAGAGTTAAATGTTTCATTGGAAGCGCACGCTACTAGGAAAACGATCGGAATATCGATCGTGTGCATGACAAGCGCACCGTTTCACGCCCATGTTTCAGCATTTTCTCTCTCTAATGGGATGTTTAAGCTGACTGGTGCGACAAAATTGCTTTGGGCGTGCCCAACATCGTCATCTGTCTCAAGAAAACGAGTCTTCTAACACAGATTACCTCCATAGCGGATTTCGCCTGTTTGGGGAAAAGATTTTTGTCTATAGATCGCGCACACGGGGGCACACACACACACACACACACCACACACACACACACACACACACACACACAACACACACACACACACAGAAACGCGCGTGCACACACACACACCCACACACACACACACCACACACACAACACACACACACACACACACACAGCGCACACATACACACCACCACCTTACCACCAAAACGGCAACACACCAAGATAGGCAGCGAATATAGCAATATTTACCTCCCGGGAGACTGGGGGATGGTGGGAGAGGGGTGCTATGTTACGGTATATAGCACACTGCCAGAACGACAAATCATTTAAAATAGGCAGCACACAATAGCAATACTCCTGTCCCAGAAGAATGGGGCTGGGATAGGGGATGGCGGAAGCGCTATCTTGCACTACACAAAGCCACCAGAACGACCACAATGCATTAGCCTAGCATGGGCAGCGAAAACAGCGCCATCTACGTAGGACCCCAGCATCTGACTGGGAACTAGGGGCTCTCACCCGTGGCTGTACACCAAAAATTAATGCGCCGAGGTCTTGCTTTAGAAGTCTAGTATTTATAGACTGGCACAGTTAGACTGTTATGAGAGTTTTTATCGAGTCTGAAAGTTGATTCTCCTCATTTCTTCTCATATGGCCCCCGGGATAGCCTACATCAAGGTGGTTCCAAGCAGACAGATTAAAATCAAAGGAATGGGATTGTTTGGGAGCAAAGATGGGGCCTTAAATGTAACGTCTACTAAGGGAAGGTCGTGTCTTTGAAGACTGTTTGCGAGTTCACTGGTGGAAATCTCCCCCAAACAAGGGAAATGATTGGTAGGGACTTGTTCTTTTGTTCAATTCTCAGTTTAGACATTAAATGCCGGTTCAATTTTCTGGTAGGCCTCATGGATTATGATAATATGTGTTTGGGTGCCACATTTCTAATCGTGGCGTGTGGCCTTTCTGCCGAACAGTTCCAGCAACGAGTACAAAAAGAAACCCAGACGCTGTTTATCAAACGCCAAACATTAAATGTGCACGAAATGTCTTCAGTAGCAAACAGAACACCCAGATCTGCATTGTGTCAGGAAAAACAGAGGGAAAAAAAAAGGGACATAAAGTTGGGGGAAAAAATAGGAGGATGGAGCCACCTTCCTCCCCCCCCCCCCCCCTCAATAAAAGAAAAGAAAAAAAAAAGAAAGAAAAATAATGAAAAAAATAGGGAGAAGGGAGCCCCCATCCCCCCCCCCCCCCCCCCCCCCCAAAAAAAAAAAAAAAAAAAGTAAGAAGAAAGAAAGAAGAACGAAAAAAAGAAAGAAAATGATAAAAAGATAAAGGGGAAAAGCTAAAAACGTTGTTTTTTGTGGTTTAAGAAGAAGAAGGGGGAAAAATGGTAAAATTAGAGGGTTCGAACAAAACAAAATAAAAGAAAAGAAACAAAATTTAAATTAAAAAGCACCCAAAAAAAAAAAAACAAAAAAAAATCGAAAGCTGGATCCAGTTAAAACCGAACGGGAGGGCCCCTCCCCCCCCCCCCCCCTTTCTCCGTTTCTTCCCTTCCCCCTTCCCCACTGCTAACCCCCACTTCTCTCATAACCCCTCCATCACACACAAAGTTGGGGGGTGGGGGGGGGGTAGGGGTTTGGGGAGGAAGGGCGGGGGTGGGTGGTGAAGAGTGAGTGGAGGGAAAGAGGAAAAAGGAAGGACTAGGGAGAGGGGCGCGGGGGGGGGGGGGGGGGTGTAGGTAGGGGGATGGGGGGGGGGGGGGGGGGGGGTAGGTAGGGGGATAGGCAAGCACTCCTCTGTCTGGTCTGTCATCTCATACCCCTTTGGATACTCCGCCCCCACCCCAACCCCTCACCCCGCAACACGCCCGCGCGCGCACGCACGCACACACAAGTGCACGCAACCCACCACACCACACATGAACCCCACGCGCGCGTGCATACACACACACGCACAAAAAATTAGTACATGTCTTAAAGAGAGAGAGGAGAGAGAGAGAGAGAGAGAAAAGAGAGAGAGAGAGAGAGAGAGAGAGAACAAGACAAGACAAGCAAAATCTTTATTAAAGAGGAAATAGATAAGCACGATGTGCTTTTTTTACATCATTCCTCGCCCTGTGTAGGGTCAACAAATAAATAAAAGGAAACCCAAGGAAGCATGCAAAAAGTGACTAAACTACAATACAATAGGGATTAAAATTTTAAAAAGGAAGGGGAAAAAAAAAAAAAAAAAAAAAAAAAAGAGAGAGAGAAGACGCGGGAGCGAGGGAGTGCGGGGTAAGCCTGCAGAGAAAAGAGAAGAGGGAGAGAGAAGAGAGAGAGAGAGGGGGGGGGAGGGAGGGAGGGGGGAGAGAGAGAGGGTGGGGGAGGGAAGAGGCAGAGTGGGTGCGATAAGAGAGATTTTAAAGAACAATCTGACAATAAAAAAATATCCAAAGAGATAAAAAAACAATCAATTTTGAACACCGGGGGGGGGGGGGGGGGGGGGGGGGGGGGGGGGGGGGAAAAAGCACAATGGAGGGGGGAAATGCATAATGAAGCCAGCGCCACGGGTAGGAAGGGATACCATATGGAAAAAATCAAGTATTCCAGCAGAACCGTGAGAGAGAGAGAGAGAGGAGAGGAAAGAGAAAAGAGAGAGAGAGAGAGATAGGAGAGAGAGAAGAAATCAACATTAAAACTCAAGCATTTCGACAGAATGACAAGAGGGCAGAGGTGGGTGGGGGGGGGAAACCCCAACACCAACACAACACAAACACACACACACACACAAAACACACACACACACATAATATATATATATAATACTCATATAAGACATACTTACTAAACAAAATATCATACATATGCATTTCAAGTACAAAACACTTTCAAAATAGTCAGTACATACATAGGCAAAGAGGTGGTGAATGGTGTGATTTATGGTGGAGTATGTAAGGGTACGGGGCCTTAAGATGGTTGAAATAATGGTGTTTAAGGTTAAATATGATTGGCGCTGTTTGGTTGTTTCAGGGAGCGAGTTCCATTGGACAGGAACCTGATTGTTAAACGGATTGAATAAGTAAATTTCTAGGAACGGGGACATGAATTGGTAAGTCCTTGAAAAAATTTATTGAGAACGTGAACTAATGTTGGGGGTGCTTCCCAGACCAATCTTGTGCATTTGACCCCTTTGTTGTATTCAACCCTCAGACTTAAGGGGAGAACTTAAATCTTTTATAGTCCGATCAGAAGACCTGCTTTTTAGAGGACTAATTTGAGTGCTCGCTTGTGCAGCTTAAAAAGGGTTTAGATTTTAAAGCGCTAGCACGGGTCCCATAGAGTAGATCCATATCTATGTATGATTGAATATGAGACGGGAAAAAAAGAGCTTGCGTGAATGCGGGTCGAGGAAGCGTTGATTTTGGAGAGTTGAAAAACTTTCTGTGAAAGTTTTTTGCATAGTGAGGTTATGTGAGCTTGCCAGCTCATTTTGTTATAAATGGTTATTCCTAGCACTTTGAGGCATGTTTAAACCCTTTTAACGGGTTCATTTTTTTAAAATGTACAGGAGGAAAATTAAGAGTGAGATTTTGTCTTTTTTGCCTGTTGTGATAAGCAGGATTTAGTTTTTTGAGGTGAAGCGACATGTGATTTAGTTCAGTCCATTTCACGAGATCATTCGCACTTTCTTGTAAAGTTTGTGCAAGAACAGTAACATCAGAATGGATTTGTGTGGATTGTTGTGTCATCAGCAAAAAGTTCAAAAGGTGGATGTGATTGTAGAGGGAGATCATTGATGTAAATTGTGAATAATAAGGACCCAAGATAGAGCCTTGTGGGACGCCATGGGAAAGTGTTGAATGAAGAGAAGTTGTATTAATTTTCACACATTGTTGCCTATTGTGAGATATAGTGAAAAAAACGTAAGAGTTCCTGTGGGTAAGCCATACAATTTTAATTTTCTAAGAAGAAGCTTGTGGTCTATCACATCAATGCTTTTTGAAATCAATAAATAGGACACCACAATATTTGTTGTTGTTGATGCTGTTTAGCCAGTCATCAACCAGGTTGATTAGTGCTGTGTGGCATGAATGGTTGTGTCGGAACCCGGACTGTCTTGGATGAAGCAAGTGGTATGTATTAAGGTGGTGTAATGTGTGTTTTGTTTATGTTTTTTCCAAAGGTTTGGGAAAAAGTGGAAATGATCGAGATTGGGCTGTAGTTTGCAGGATCTGAGGCTGTCACCTGCTTTGGGAGATAGGAATGACTTTTGCTTTTTTTAAACTATTGGGAAAATGATTTTTGTCGATAACCAGATTGAAGACGTATGTCAACGTATCTGTAATTGCTGGAGCTGATAGTTTGAGAATTTTGCCGTCAAGGCCATCCACCCCACAGGTACTTGACTGTTTTAGGTGTGTTAGGTATGATAGACTTCTAATACTGTTATTGGTGGAATATAAAGTTCAGACGTGATGTTTTTTATCATGGCAATATTGTTTCAGTTTTTGAAGGTCGTTTGATCTTGGGAAAAATTTACCGTGACAACTTTATTGGCTATAGTGCAAAAGTGGGTGTTCAGTTGTTCGACAGAGATGTCTTTAATTATAGTTGATTTTGAAGAAGATTGATTGGGTTTGTAAGCTCGTTAATAGCCTCCATACCAATTTTGGGTTCTGAAATTTTATGAAATTAGTTCTCGTTAGTATTTCGTTTTCTCTGCGCTTCTGTGAATTTATTGCATTTCTCAATATTCTAGATTCCTCTTCATAGCCATGTTGTTTTAAGCAGATCTCTAAAAATAACCTGCCTCCGTAACTCTTTAGTGTACCATGCCGGTTTGGGGTTATGTCGTACTCTAATCGTTTTTAGAGGGGCGTGTTTTATCATATATTTCTGTAAGAGAAGAGAGAGAGAGAGAGAGAGAGAGAGAAAGATAGAGATTCGGGTTTGGATTCGGGTTTTATTCATATAGCAAGAGAAAAGAGAGAGAGAGAGAGAAAAGAGAGAGAAACGAGAGCGAGCATGTAATGAATGCCTAGCATTTTCTCTCCGACGCTTGTGCTCCTGGGGATCTGATGATCACGAGAAATCCAACCAGTGCGACAAACCTCTGTTGGCTGGGACCATTCAGTTGCATCTTGTCTTATCTCAGGCGCGAGCAGTGTGGGTGGTGGTGGTGTGGGGTTCGTGCGTATATATTATATATATATGTTGTGTTTTGTGTGTGGGGTGTGTGTGTGTGCATGCGCATGTGTGCGTGCGTCCGCGCGCGTGGTATGAGCATGTGTGAGAGAGAGAGAGAGAGAGAGAGAGAGTGTGTGTGTGTGCGTGCGTGCGTGTGTGAGTTACGTGTGTGTGTTTCGTTTATGTGTGTGCGTGTATGCCGCATGTAATGTGTGTGTGTGTGTGTGCGCGCGTGCGTATGACCATATGTGTGTTGTGTTGTTTTGGCATGTGTGGTGTGTGTTGTGTTGGGGGAGTTTTGAGGAGGCATACTGGGGGGGGTCCCTCTGTGCCACAGGCCCGTCAGACCAGGGACCGTCAGCAAATATTGCTGTACGTCCCTGGGCAGACGACGACTCGCCCGCGCTGCCATCGATCGTCGTATAGTCTCCCCCACCCTGCGGCCCCCCTTTTCCCTCTTCTCGCGTGCATAGCGGGGTCTTTGTCTTGCTGCTCGTCGGCATTCATAACCAAGATGTCTGTTCCGCTAAAAAAAAAAAAAAGGAGAGAGAGAGAGAGGGGTGGGAAGGAGGGAGAGACAGACAGAGGTAAGAAAAAGAAATGATAAAGGAGTAAAGCACGGGCAGGTCAGATCTTTGCCAAGCGCGAACACAAACGTACAGATATATATATAATATATACATACTGCTGAACAATTAAACAGTGGGATAAAACAAGTGCAAGTTAACAATTCTTCAGTCATTACAGCAATGACTTGACAAAGACTTGAATTTAAAAATAAAAATAAAAAATGAAGAAATGGGGGGAATATACTATAAATATGAGAAACCCTTCACTAGCTGCCTGAGGGAACCGTCGTACCCTCCTTCGAAGACAGATCTATTTGTATTGCCTGCTTCCTAGGCCTTCGTCCGCTGGATCGGACTCATCAGGGAGACACGGCTGATTCTGACTGCTTTGCTTTGATGGTGAGATTAACGTCCTATTGGCCCGAGGCCTTAAGGACAAGGTTCCTGCAGACAAAGTCTGCATATTTGTGGCAACAGTTGTCGCCTGGTAGTAGTGGGTAGTTTCCGTGAGGGTCGTCGCATTTGTCTCCCAGAGCTCGTGTTCCTCTTGAACATTGGCTCAATTACAGTCATCTTCTTGAAAATTGGTTCAAGTTTGGTGGAGTTGGTCTTGAACGTTGGTTCAGGATCTTGGTCGACCGACGGTAGGCGTCGGTGTGTGTTGCCTGCTGTCCCCCAAACATCAGGCTGTCTTCAGGACCACCGGGCGGCCTTCTTCTTGCTCGGGTGGCGATGGTCCTGTGCCGCGTGAGGCCGCCTCAAGGAGGGAGCAGGACGAAAGTCGCTGGAGCGCTGCACGAGTCCCTAAAACTTGGCGGGCACTCACTGACTGCGGCCGAGAGGGCAATTTTTCAGCCCAACCCCGTAAGGAGTGCCCCCATGTCTGTCACCCCCACAAAACAGCACGGTATTCCAGCCACGGTAGTCGCAGTCAGGCAAGCGCTCCTTCGTCAATCGCCCCACACTCCAGGAGCCGTCCCCCGGCAAACACAGGCTAGACCCGTCGTCACCACATGGCTGGAAGGTTGTCTGTGCCGCCCAATAACGCTGACCTCTCACGCCAGCATCCTTCAAAGGAGAGCTGCCACCTCTGCCCTGGTGTTGACTGCTATGCCACACTCGCAGTGATTCTGACTGTCCTCTGGTGTCAAATAGAGACACACCAAAATCCATAATTCTGTGGTGTTCTCATCACCAAGGGTTCAAAAAAGAATCCAACAGCACCCCCAAAGCCGCCAGCGAAGGGATAGTAAATGGAACAAAAGGAAAGCGTGGAGAGGAAAAAGTTGCTGAAAAACTAAAAGCATTATGCAAACAGTATAAAATGTAGGGGACAATCTTTGAGCCTATGCTTGAGGATCCATTCAAGGATGCAAGGAGATCAAAAGATATGGAACAGTCTGAGTGGTCAGCTCTGCTGTTCAATAACCCAAGCAATTGTGAGTGGCTAAGAATTGTACAGAACAACCTTTACTTGGATCTCCTAAGAGATGCAACTCCCACCGATTGACCAAAACATTATACTGCTGAACAATTAAACAGTGGGAGAAAACAGTGCAAGTTAACAATTCTTCAGTCATTACGCAATGACTTGACAAAGATTTGAATTTAAAGAGAGAGAGAGAGAGAGAGAGAGAGAGAGAGAGAGAGAGACTTCGGCAAAAAAATGCTGTTTAAGAGGTGGTGGTGGTTTAATTTTACGTCTTTTCATCCGGCAGATGATATTAGACGGGGCAAAAAAAAAAAAAAAAAAAAAAAGGGGGGGGGGGGGGGACAAAAAAACAACAACAACCACTTACGTCATTTCAACACATACATCTGCATACACGCCATCTTGCTAAGATTATCACAAAATTAAGGTTGAACACATGGAAGACCAAATTTTCTCCTGAAGTTGTGTGTGTCTGTGGAAAATTCATCTCTGTGCACCACCTTCTATTAGATTGTCCAGTTTTAACTAAAATGTATAAGGCGAAAGGTATCAATCTTGACAAATATGAAAATGAGAGTCAAGTTCTGTCTGACTCATGCATAATTGAGTTTGCCGCCACTTTAAGCCAGTTCTGATGTAGCTAGACTATTATGAAGGTCCTTAACTGATATGCTGCTGTTTAAGATTCAACGCCTATCTGTCGCTGAAGTGACTGAAGATAAGTGATTGCTCGTTCATTTTCGTTGTCCTAGTCGTTTTGTATCTTGCCTGAAGAAGCCTAAGGATCGAAACGCGTCGTGTTTTGTCTTGTGGATTCGTTTGTCCACTTTTTTTTTTTTCTTTTTTTTCCGGTTTGCTAACATTTATCTAAGATTTTTTTGTTTTAAATGACTTGAAGCCTTTACATCGTTGGTTACGTATCATTTATGAGTACGGTTTTTCTTTTCTTTGGAAAAAAGAAAAAAAAAAAAGGGGGGGGGGGGAGAGAGAGAGAGAGAGAGAGAGAGAGAGAGAGAGAGAGAGAGAGAGAGAAGGAAAGGATGGCAAAGTGTCGGAACCCGGACTGAACACAAGACGTTTCGATCTTCAGTTTAATGCTCTCACAACCGAGCTACTCCGGCTGACAATAAGTACATTTTTGTTTGTTGTTGTTTTCTTTTAATCTTTGCAACCACAAACGCTGGCAGTGAGGTGTGCTTTGTCTTGTTCCGGATGCCGACAACGCCTCGATTCGCCATAAAGTCGCGTTTGGGAAGGAAAAAAAAAAAAGAAAAAAAAAAAAAAAAAAAAGGAAGGGCGACTTTTCCAGCACAAAAAATTGTGTCTGGTATGCTAAGCAGTTCAGTCATCATGCCCAATTTGGCAAAAAAAACACACGAAAAAGAAACATTTGTCTGAATGGGGGTGGGGGGTGGGGGGTGGGGGGAGTTCTTCGAAGTTTAAGCTCCCCTTAAGAGTTTTCTCCTCCTCTTTATTTCTGGACTTTTCAACTGTAACAAATCTTCAATAAATTTTAGCGAACCCCCCAGAAAGCGTGGACAAACGAGTCACCAGAAAAAACCCACGACGCGCTCGACCTCTTAGCTCTTCTTCAGGCAAGATACAAACTAAGAAACAACGCAAATCCACTTAGCTTTGATCGCTTCAAAAGTTCAGCCCAAGGAAGGTGTTGAATGAGCTGTAGTCGAAATCAATTTCGATGGGGATTTGCAGATTCTGTAAACTTCTTGGCGACTGAAAGGTATTATCCACAGGTCTTTTTCTCTGTTGGATTCTGCCAACAACAGTGGACTTCTGCATTTCTTTTTGTGGTGTATTTGTGGTTTGTGAGTTTCTGTTGGTCTTGTTTGGGCTAAATCATACATTGGCTCGAAAATGCAAAGATCCAAAGTGCACAATTCTGTGTTTTTAGTGTGGGTTCGTGAAGAGTTAAAGCGTTCAGTGTGTTTTGTGTGTGTGTGTGTGTGTGTGTTTGGGGTGTGTGTGGGGTGTGTGAGAGTGTGTGTGTGTGTGTGTGTGTGTGTGTTTTTTGTGTGTGTGTGTGTGTGTGTGTTTGTGAACTGTTAAGTTGTGTGTGGGTGGTGTGTGAGGACGAGTGTGATGGTGTGTGTGAGTGGAGGTTGTGAGTGTGAGTGTGTATGTTTGGGGTGGTAGTTGGGGTTGTTCAGGGTGTGTGTGTGCGTGTGTGTGTGTGTGAGGGGCAGCGTGGTGGTGCGCGTGGTGTTGCGTGCGGCGTGCGTGCTGGTGTGGTTGGGGTTTTGGGGTTGTGTGTGAGTGAGCGTTTTGGGGTGTGTGTTTGTGTGGTGTTGTGGGTGTGTGTGTTTTTTTTGGGTGCGTTTGTGGAAGATCTTTCGTTTCTACAACACCAAATTTTCCCCTTTTGTTTACTGTTGCGTTTATTTTGACTGGGGGCGGATGGGGGGAAATTTTAATCAAGTCGTGACATGTCACCAGCCATACTGACGAAGCACGATGGTCGTGTCATATTGGCGACCCCTCCTCCTCCCCCTGGGGAACAAAACAGGCGATTGGGGCAGCTTGATCATGTGAGGGATCGTCCGCGCCAAAACCCTTTGGTACCGGGGGAGAATTCCAGACAATATCCATGATAAGATGTTATTTTAGTGCAGCCACCGTATGCGACTGCTGTATAAGACACACAGAGGGGAGGAGGAAGAGAGAAGAGGAAGAGAGAGAAGAGGGGAGAGAGGGGAGAGAAGAGAGAGAGAAGAGAGGAAGAAGAGCACATACAAAACCGTGAACACTACCGCACAAAACAACATACCAACACACACACACCATACACCGCGCGTGGCACATGCACATACCGTGCACACGCACTGTAACCCAGATATACAAGGGCACCACGCCACACACACACATACACATACACAGGCATGCACAGAGCCCTGACATAAAGGCACGTGTGCACTCCTCCTCCCTCTCTCTCTAGTCCTTTTTAACCGGCTAATTTTTGTACGCTTTAACATTTCCATTTCAAATCTTTACATTCATGCTTTTCCCCCTCCCTTCCATCCTCTCCTCTCGCTCCCCCCCCCCCCCCCCCCCAAATTTTCTCTCCCTTTGCTAATACCTTCTACGTATTTTTCATCCCTTGCAAAAATGAATACTGGTCCCTTGCTCTCTCTCTCCTCCTCTCTCTCCTCCCCTCTCTCTCTCTCTCTCTGGGTGGAAACGGCTTTTTTGTGTTTAAAAAATTGTACGCACTTTGTCATATTCACCACTGTCTGTTTTCATACATCCAATCTTGTCCTTGTGAACTTACTATGTTTCCCCAGCCCACCTCACCCCTACCCCCGCTCTCTCCCTTTCCCTTCTTTTGTTATTCTCATTTTTTTTTATTTTTTTTTAATTTTGTTATTATTTTTTGTTGTTGTTTTGTTATTTTTATTCTTATTTTTTTTTTGTTTTCTTTATTTCATTTTTATTTGTGTTCCCTATGATTACATGACCGCTTTCTTGCTTCTTTTATTTCTTTCATTTTTGATTTCCGCATGTTTTATCCCTACTCAGGCGAGGGGCTGGGGTAAAAAACCGTTTGTGCTTATCTATTACCCCTAAATAAAAAATTTTGTCTCGTCTGTCTTGTCTTGTCTCTTTCACACACACACACAACACCACACACAACATTTTGACGCCCCCGAACACCTTAATATGGCCCGCCGGTCGCGCAGCACAAACAACGTTCACGGACGCAATTTGTCCAGGAGACTAATCACGGAAGGGTTAAGAAAAAAAACCAGACACCGACAAAATGAAAAAACGGGGGTGTCGATCTCACGAAACCCAAAAAAGGGAAATTCTCCAAAATTTTCCCTTTACAACCCTATCCAATAGGCTAAAGGGGTTTTTCACCCCCGCATAGTTTAGACGTCATACGTACCCCGTCCCTCCCCCCCCCCCCCCCCACACCCCCCATCATTTTCCTCCCCCCCCCCCCATCTCTATCATATCCTTTTTGGTGCTAATTGGGTGGTGCGTGGGTTTTCAATTGGGTTTCTATCCCGCTTTTCGTTATCTGTTTTTGAGTCGTTCGTGAAAAACAATCACTTTGACTTTTTTTTATTCGCTTTTTTTTCCCATTTTTTTCGTCGTTCGCATGATGAATGTCGGTGTGTGGTGTGTGTGTGTGTGGTTGTTGTTTTTTGTTGTTGTTTGTTGTTGTCCTTTTTCTGATGTTACGGCATATACTGCGCATTCAAGAGAGAGAGAGAGAGAGAGAGAGAGAGAGAGAGAGAAAGTTCTTTAAATCTTGCTTTCTTCTCTCCTTTATTCCTTTTACCCTTCTCTCTTTCTGTTTATCCCTGTGTAATAATAATAATGCTAACGAGTACGATGAAAGCTGTCAGAGCGTCTTTTTGTCAAGGCTGGAGGTATGGGCCATTGCGACTTTGTGGGGGAGCCAACCCACAACCCCATCTAGTTAGTGGTTATTACCACAAAACATCGACTTACCCTTTTCACACACACGCGCGCGCGCGCGCACACACACACAACCTGGCGAAAGACAGACCGTTCCCATTCTACAGCGGGATGCAAGCACTGAACGTAATCAATGGTCCAAATGATAGATGGATGGCTGGTGGGTGGATGAGTGGATAGATAGATGGATGGAAGAGTGGATGGACAGGTGGATGAGAGGGTACGACATTGGATAGTGGATGATTAGGTGGATGGGTAGATGGATTGATGGATGGGTTGATGGACAGATGGATTGTGGATGGATGGATGAATAAACTCGTTAGTACAGAATGAGAAAGAGGATCATGGGGACGGGGAGGAAACGGAGGAAGAGGCGGAGAAGGAGGAGGAGGAGGAGAATAGGAGGAAGAAGAGGAAAAGAAAGGAAGAAGAAAAGGAGGAGCAGGACGGGGAGGAGAAGGAGGAGGATAAAATGAGGAGGGGGGGGAGAGAGAGAGAGAGAGAATGGAGAAGAGAAGGATAAGGACAAAGAAGAAGTATGAGGAGAAAGAGAAAAGGAAGAGAGAGACGAAGAGAGAGGAGGGTAAGAAGGAGAAGAGAAGAAGGTTAGGGAAGAGTAGGAGGAAAAGAACAAAAAAAAACTAAGACCAGGAAGAAGATGAAGGAGGAGATGGAGGAGGATGTGAAAGACGAGGAGGATAATGAGGAGAAGAGGAGTTGAAGAAGGAGGGAAAAAAAATGGAGGAGGAAGAAGACAAGAAGAGGCAAAAGCAGGAGGAAGAGCAGGAGGTGGAGAAACACGTGGAAGACCAATGAGGACAGGAAGGGGGGGGGGGGGGGGGGGGGGAGAGAAAAAGGAGGAATAGGGGAAGGAGGAGGACAGGAAGGAAAAGAGATGAAGAAGAGGAGAAGAAAAAAAGAAATAAAGGAAGAGGATGAGAACGAGGAGAAGGACGAGAAAGGGGAGGACGAAGAGAGGAAGGGAAGGTGGAGGGAGAAAAAAAGAAGAGGAGAAGTGCACAAAGAAGAAGAAGAAGAAGAAGAAGAAGAAGAAGATGAAGATGATGTTGATGATGATGAAGATGAAGATGATGATGACGATGAAGATGATGATGATGATGAGAATGATGACGATGAAGATGATGATGACGATGAAGATGAAGATGATGATGATGATGATGAACGACACAAAGTAAAAGAGGAGGAAGAACATGGCGAGAAAAGAATAAAACTAAGCAAGGGAAGAAAAAAGTGAAGGAGGAGGAGAGAAAGATGAGGAAGAAAGAGGGGAAGTAGACGAGGAATGAGGAGGAGGAGAGGGAGGAGGAGGAGGAGGAAAAGAAGAAAAACAACTTTAAGAAAACGGAAGAGGGAGAAGAATAAAAAGAGAGAGAGAAAAAAAAAGGGGGGAGGGGTGAAGAGAAAGAGGTCGTGGGGGAGAAACAGGACGAGAAGAAGGAAGAGGAGGAGGAGGAGGAGGAGAAAAAGAAAAGAAAGGAGAAATCTACAGCGACTACAGTGTTCATTCCCCAATTTTTGGCTCTTTCTTTCCCCCCCTCCCTCCCCCCCCCCCCCCCCCCCCCCCCCCCCCCCCCCCCCCCCCCCCCCCACCCTTTTTATAATTGATATTCTCCCCCTCCTCCATTCCTCTCCCGTCTTATCTTTTAAGTTTATGTGATCGTTGCCAGCGTTTCAGCTGTTCTGTAGTGGTCCTTCCATCCCCTTAACGCCAGTCTTGCAACACGCCCTTTCATCAACCCCCACCCTACCCGCACTTTTCCTAGCGCTTATCAACAAACCTCTAGAATGACGACTTGTTGTTCATTTTCAGGAGCTCATTGCGTGGCTGTTTTTGTTTTGTTGTTGTTGCTGCTTTTTTTTTTCCCCAGTCAATGCTTCGAGATCCAAGTCAATTGACAGAGACGAAGCAGGCTCATCGTTATATTTGAAGAACAAAAAGGCATTGTGCAAAATGTGAGCTGCCTGTCTCTCCTCTTGTCTCTCTCCCAGTCAATTTTATCTCTTTCTTTTCGCCAATCTATTTTTGTACCCCTTGCTGTCATTTTATTTGTATCACTTTCTCTCTTTGTTGTTCTGTTTGAATCCCTCTCTTTTGCTCTCATTCCATTTCCATTTATTTGTTGCGCTGCTGTCGTTTTATTTTTTCACCGCTTTCTTCGCTGCATTCAATTTTTGTCTCTTCCCCTACCTCCATCTTCCCTTCAATGTATTCTTTTCACCCGCTTTTAATTGTGGGTGTTTGTATGTGTAAAGGAATGAAGACAGAATATAAAAACAGCTAATTAAGCAATAACGACGACAGTGACTTACCATGTCAATTTGTGGGCGTTCTCTGCATGGTTTGATGATGGAAGAAGAAGAAAAAAAAATTCTTATGAAAGTCAAATGAAAATAGTCTGGTCTGACATTCGGAGGAAAACAAAAAGAATGAAGGTCAAAGTATAAATCGTCCCAATAGTTTGGTCTGATACTTGGAGTCTTGAAAAAAGAATGAAGGATAACAGAACAAAGAGCAGAACATGTAACTGGTGCTCTGCTTCATCCGAGGTCAATTACAATGCGGTACAACTGCACCCAAAACAAACCATTGACTGAGGAAGGTCTGTTCAAGCTTGCTAAGCTTGGTTACCTAAATACCAAAACAAACCATAACCATTTCATTGAGGTAGGAACTCTTCCAGCATGCTAACCCTGGTTATCTGTATACTAAAGGAGTCTCAAGGATTGGTAACCCTGATTACTTCCAATATCAAATCAAAGCCATCGCAATTTCATTGTTGCTGGATTCTCCAGGACGACTAACCTTGGCTACCTCAACACCAAAAACAAGCCATTACAATTTCATTGAGGAAAGATTCGTCAGCTTACTGATCTTGGCTACTTCAAGACCAAAAAGAAGCCATAACAATTTCGTTGAGGAAAAATTCTTCAGCTTACAGTTAATCCTGGCTACCTCAACACCAAAAACGAGCGATTACAATTTTATTGAGGAAAGATTCTTCAGCTTACTGATCCTGGCTACCTCAACACCAAAAAGAAGCCATAACAATTTCACTGAGGAAGGATTCTTCAGCTTACTAACCTTAGTCATCTCAACACCAAAACAAGCCACCTCCATTTCACGAAGAATTCTTCAGCTTGTTCACCCTGGTTACCCCTAAACCCAATACAAAGACATGTACAGGTAGGACTCAAGCTTCTTCACCCTGGTTACCCCTAAGCCCAATACAAAGCCATGTACAGGTAGGACTCAAGCTTCTTCACCCTCATTACCTCAATACCGAAACATGCCATGACCGTTTCACTGAGAGAGGAATCTTTTCTGGCATACCGACACTGGTTACCTCAACACCCAAACAAGCGACTACAATTTTCATTGTGGCAGGATTCTTCTCCTGGACTTCTAACCCTGGTAACCTCAACACCAAAACAAGCCACTTCCATTGCATTAAGAGCTCTTCAAGCTTGTTAAACCAGGTAATTCCTACACAACACATACACAGAATGCCATATGATGTCCAGTTCATTGAGGAAGGGCTCAAGTTTGTTTATCCTGATTACTTCAACACAAAAACATGCCATGACCGTTTCAATGAGAGAGGAATCCTTTTTTTAATTTAGGCTTACTTATCCTGGTTACCTGAACACCCAAACAAGCTATTACAGTTTCATTTTATGGTTCTATTTTCAAGCTATTACAGTTTCATTTTATGGTTCTATTTTCAAGCTATTACAGGATATTCCCCAGGACTGCTAGCCCTGGTTACCTCAACACCAAAAACCAACCACCTCCATTTTATCAGGGCTCTTCAAGCTTGCAAATCCTGGTTGCCCCACACCCAAAACAAGCCAAGTTCAAGAAGGACCCAACCCCAGCATGGCATCTCAAACTGGCACGCTTGGAACCTCTTTCACTTATTTATTTTTCAGGAAAATAAAAAAAAAGATGACTGGATCTTGAGAAAATATTTCTTTCCTGCCTAGACTGATTTACTCAGCTTTCCCTATTCATCACTGACTTTGAACTCACATAAACATGTTGGCTAACGGTACTAGTCTGTATTTATGAACCTACTCTATTATCTGTGTAACTGTTTGTGTGAAGTTTGAGATTGTTGCTGAGCTGGTGTTGAGATGCATTTTTTGTGTTGGAAGTGTGTCGTCACCATTGCGTGTGCAAGCTAGTTAGTGGGTGTGTGCGAGTGTACATACACTGACTTACATGTTCACTTCACACACAATATTCACTACAGTGCATCTGTACATTTCATCAACTTGGTTTATTATTTGTACAACATCTGTTTATAAAACTGTACAAGTTTCACATGTCGAGATTACAAATGAACACAGAAAGAGCACTTTTTTCATCGGATATTGAAATAATCTCATTTCTTCCAGTCATTTCCAAAACATAGCTGAACTCACTTGAGGTCGGGCGAAATGTATACCATCATCATCAACACTCTGCTTCACAGAACTCAACTGACCCGATGTCTCCATATAGCATGATCAGGCAGAGTCCTGTTCACTGACGAAGAGTTTGCCACGCCCAAACTCGCCAAACAAAATGCAAAACACGCTTTTCTTTTCCTTAGTCCAGCTTACTCATTTCACCCACAGAAAGAAAGAAGGGGGGGATGACCCTCACAAGAAGAATCGACATCAATTCCATTATGAGAAAATAAATTTTCCACATAACACTTTAAATAGTTGATGAAAAAAAAAAGAGAAATCACCGATAACACTAATATACTTCATGAGGATTAAAATGAACATAAAAACAAGCCAGAGAAAACCCAAACAAAACGCTAATATACTTCTGTACCAGTCAATACTCCACACTGTCAACTAGAACAGCTGAAGAAACAAAACAAAAATCTCTATAAACTGAAACATAATGTCACTGGGCAGAGAACCAATCAGAATCATTTTGGTCTCGTCACGGGATGTGCTCCTCCCCTGTACACAGAAAGAAAAGTGCCGGCACTTGAGCGCGCGAAAGCTGCATAAGACACACAGTCGTCAAAATTTGATCGGCGCAACGGCCGCACAACTCCCGACACAGCATCAATGGTAGCCATAGCTGCCTGGACACAACTGCCCTTCCACACTTCCCCATCACTCACATAGCACATTGGAATCGCCACCATTTCACCTGATTGTTTCTTTTTTTTTGGTTTTTCTTTTTTTTTTCAAATCATGTAAACACATACTGAAAAGGACTGGAATACAGACTGAAAAGGAACCAGCAGGGATACATACAGAGTGCTGATATACTTTCAAAAAAAAAAAAAATTCAAATTGTGTTCTACAAAAAAAAACATGTGCTTAGTATCACACTAAAGGAGGGAGAGGGGGAAATTTCAAGGGTGTATGTATATATATGCATTTAGACAGAAATCACTGAAAAAAAAGGCCTAAGCATTTGTCCATACAGCACTTTACATACTGTTTGGTTTATTCCAGAAAAAAAAAAAAACTGCAGTGTACTACACTGTATTATAATTTCAAACAAAAAGGTGAGAAAACATTGATTTTCAATGCACACACACACACACACCTCTGTCCAAATGACAGGTAAAAAGAAACAGGTGCGAAAAGTCTGGAAACATGGCAAGTCGAGTTGCACACAAAACGCACAGACATGCTCGCTCTCTCTCACACACACAGCAGCCCAGATAAATAATGTGCTGAAAGAAAAACCACCTTCCAATGTTTGTTCTGTCGATTCCCACAAAACACCAGCAAGGCAAATCGGTGCCTGGTAATTCACCATGATACAAGCTGTTACAACAGTTTTCACAATATATTCACATATATTATACATCATTAAAGTTTTAATGCTATGAACAAACCACAAAAATGTCAAGAAACCCATCATTCCAGATGATACTAACTAGTGTCCCAAACCCCGTGAAACCACACACACAGACACAGACACACACAAAACCACACAAGCCAAAAAGAGCAGAGCTGTGACTCCTCTGGTGGGTTGCCCACGACAACCTCAGACAGCTAGCTCCCTGTGACGTCTGGCGGCGGGACTGCCACAAGAGTTAACGCGGGTTGTCTGGGCGTGGGGAGCAGTGACAGGGTAGTGTGGGAACAATGCTGAACAGGCAACCCTTTTTTTCTTTCCACCAGCAAAGTTTGTAAATGACCTATTAGAACAGCTGGTGTTCAGGCTTAAGTCCACATCGTTTTTTTTTTCCCTTTTTTTTTTTGCGTACACAGGCTGATACTCCTGCGGATGGATACTCCCTGTATAGACAGACAAGGATTTATCCCATCTACCAACAATGGGAGTTGGAGTTTTGTGTGTATGACTGTTTTTCATCCTGCCATTAAGGCAGCCATATTCCAACTTCGGGGAAGGTGCATGCTATGTGTAACATGTCATCCATACCAACGGCCAAACTGGCCTTCTCTTCCAGAAGTGGGTGACGGGATTTTACGCGTGTGCAAGATGTTGTGCGTGCGTTCACACACGGAACCTCGGTTTATAGTCTCATTCGAAGGACTGTATGGGAAATGGAGTCAGAACCAATGTTAACTCCGAGGGAAAAATCTCCCTGTGATGGTGATTCGAACCCGCAACCCACAGATTACGAGTCCGGCGCTCTACCACTAGGCTATTCCGGCCCCCGTCCACATCATTCAATCCTGTAAATCAGTCACCCCCCCAAGCGTGTTCTTCCCTTGGTTGCCATGCGATAGACACATACAGGGAACCATCACAAGATTAGACTCATGCAGAGTCCAAAGCACTTATTAAACACGCGATCATTTGCCCTGTCATCAAATGTTCCTTTCTGTTCCAATTATGCACTGAGCAGCAACTGTGAAGCTACCTTTTTTCGAAGAAAAAATAATCACCCCATGATTACATGTCGATAAAGTTATAAAAAAAATTATATAAAAAAAAACAGCAAATAAACCAACCAACCAAAAACAACAACAATGGGCCTAATTTGACGGCAAAGATCTGGTGAACCAAGTGAGACCAAAGTGTTCTCTGCCCTGCACAGCGATTCAACCATTTACCTGTCCGACAATGGTACTTAACCCTCTTGTATTCATAACGGGCGCAGACGGGAGCGCTGAGACAGCGCCTAGATTTCGTAACGGGCGCAGACGGGAGCTGCCCGCCGCATGTATACGGTACTTTTCCATCACGTGCTGACTCCGTGAAAATACTCGGAGAGCCACTAAAAGTTGTTGGGGATTTCCCACTATAGCCCAGTAATGTGGCAGCACTATTTTTGGATGCTGGCACAACTTCCATTCACTAAGAATGAGGAGAAACTGCAAGCGAAGAGTTGTGCGTGAGACTGACCGATTTTCACAATGGCGTCGTCTGCTAACAACAGCCAGTTTGATGATATTCCTGAGTATTCAGCGGAGGAGTGGGATCAAATTATGCAAGAAGTAGAGAAGTATGAAAATGGAGAGTTAGGAGAAGAGAATGATGTTGAAATCGGCACCAATGAAGGAGAGGAAAATGGTGAAAGCGACCCTCAGTACAAAGTGCTACTCGCCGTTCTGCAAAACAATGGCGACCGGCTACACATCCTGCCCATGTGGTCGCATTCCAACAGCCGACAGGCCAAGCGCACTCACTGCCGAACACTGCCACCACCACTAGATTATTTCTTTTTTCTGCCTCTCACATTTTTTCAACTAGTAGCAGAAGAAACTAACAGATACGCTCAAACAAAGACAAGCAGCTAAGGGCACACCTGACCCCCTCTGGTTGGACACAACACCTGACGAAATGCGGGGCTATGTCGCTGTACTGATTATTCCGTATGAAACTAAGGGACGACGCGTAGAAACGTCATATAGGTGTTCTTTCTGCCAGGTGCCTTTATGCTTTCATAAGAATGACTGTTTCCATGACTACCATGCGCAGAATGTGGCTCACCAGTAGGGCAGTTCGCTAGTCTCTGTGTTTGTGTGTACCTGTATATATGCTTACCTGTAGTTTATGGTGACAGTGCTTAGATGACACTTGGCAGTGACACTCTACTCAATTTCCTCACTGTACAGCTATACAGTGTGTAAATACATATGGAATGTATAAGGTGCTTAGAACAGTGACAGAAAAACAATGTGGAACTGTGCTTGAATCTACAGTAACTGTTCAGTAGTCACAATTGACACTAGTTGTGTGTGACATTCTGTGGATAACCTGTGGGGACTGAACAGGTGGACAGAAGACAGATCATCTCACTTAGGCCGCAGCTTTCATTTTACAACACTAACATTCATGTGCATGGGATAACTGGATGTTGGTGTGCTGTATTAGAATTGTCACCATCGCATGTGACACATTGGGTGACATTTTGGTGACAATGACACGACCTTTCACCTCGAGACACACAAAATCTTGCTCACAGTATAGAACAAAGCCTTGTGACCATACATGCGGAATTTCGTAGCTCTAGAGGTTTGTTCTTGGTTGTGGTGAAGCATGAACCATACATACCCATTTTAAGGCTAAATTCACAAAAAAAAATCTGAAAACTAGGGGGATTTGGCCTCAGAGAATCTGAATACAAGAGGGCTAAACAGTGGCAACACCGAATCTTCACTTCCAACTAAACTGATGATTGTGACTGTGCTCTCTGTGCCATACAACAGCAAGAACGGAGGAAGAACACACCTAGGCGACGGTGAGGTGTGCCAGCCTAGCCATCAGCTTGGGGAAACCTGGTGTCTAACCCATAGTCCTCACCAGGGCCGACAGAGCAAAGGGGTTCCTAGACACATGTGGTCTGTCGACGATCCCATGAAACCGTCCCCGATTTGGCAGAAGAGACCGGAGTCCTAGATGCAAAGGCAGGAGCAGCTGAAAGAGTTCCAGCGAGATGCTGTCGAGGAAGAACTGAAAGCAAATTTCATAAGGCTTACCCTGCACATGTACACCATTCCTTTCCAAAAGTCTCTGAAACACAAGAACATCTTAGAAATAAATCTGAATCTTAAAAAAAAAAAAAATCCACTTCCAACAGCGTCAGGACTTCAAACAGTGTAAGAGGCTCCTGAACATGATCAAACTCTTCTAATTCATAAAGCACTTAAAATTATGATCACAGGGATTTATATGGACATGATGTAATGAAGGAATTGTTTTTAACCAATGTGGGCTTTCATACATTAAGGAATTGTTTTCAGCCAATGTGGGCTTTCAATACATTAAGGAATTGTTTTTAACCAATGTGGGCTTTCAATACATTAAGGAATTGTTTGTAACCAATGTGGGCTTTCAATACATTCACAAAATGCCCTTCCAGAACTGTAGCTTCATTTCCAGGTTTCCTCCCTAGTCTCACACATTCAGTTAAAAAAAAAAAGAAAAAAAAAAAAAAGAAACTGAAACATGTGATTAAAACAATAAACAGCAACATCAGACCATTGAAATGGCAGGTTCTCGCTTAGTTAAATAAAGACATAAATCACACATGTGTCCACTTCTCTTACACGTGCATTTTCTTGCATAAAGATAAGCAGTGCTTTGCTTTTTAGATACTCATCAATAATTACGAATTAACAGTCGTCTGTTCTTGTTGTTGTAATTTTTTCCACATTTGTTATCCCCCTAAACACCACACATGAAGATGGCTGAACACCTTCAGTAACAAACGGTGCATTTCCTCAGTCAACAACAAAATTAAAAAGGCAGCCTTGAAAAAAGACACAAACCGCATACATTTCAACCTCTGTCATTTAATTGACACATGCACAGTCGTTTGACTGAAACAACCACAGGCACATACACACACACACACACCAGTTGCAAATTCCCTTCAAGTGGCAACATTGACATCACTCCTGCGGTTATTTCCCCATGTTCCAGTAAAGAGGAGACCACTCGCTCCGACGGTTTCATTAGCAGTCACAAAATCCGTTAGCAATTTCACACAATTTCCAGTCTCAAGGCAGAGCACTGATTCATGTCTGTTCTCAAGCATTAAGGCCTTTGGTGCATATGAGACTTAATACACACGTGAGAGGAAACTGAGAAAAAAACATCAGTTTTGGGTGTGTGTTTTTTTACAATAACAGGTTGCTTCCCCCCCCCCCCCCCCCCCCATCCCTATTTCCCCCCTTTGTAGAGCAGCCTCATATATTTTTTTACTCTCTACACTTAACATGTGCGCGTGCGCACACACACACACACACACACACACACAAGATAATCGAATACAAGACTTTGAGTCGCTGCAGTGCAGTAGCCATTTCTCTGTTTGACTTAGTAAGTTAAAGGGACCAGAGTATCGATGCGCCCGACACTGCATGACTGGATGACACCACAGACTGGTGGGCAAACACCTGGTCACAACCGCTCGTCCGGTCCCTCCCAGCCTTCATCACTGCTTGGCTACACACTGACAAAAGGTCGGGGCCCACAATCCACACAGGTCAGGGTTCAGAAGGTCATCTGTTAGCGACAATATTCCTGGGCCTTTGGAAAACGAAGGTTGGGGGGCTGGGGGTGGGGGGTCGTGCGAATGTCAACCCCGAACAGCAGACACTGGGCACCTGCTGAGTTACTCAGTAGCAGTGTGTTCTCCAGTGAGTGGCGTGATGGTGACCTGTTACTAATAGCTTCCTGAAGACATCTGGTGCCGGAACCTCGACACAAGAACGGAAGCGACTGTGTGCGGAAGAAGCCGAAAAGAAAGGCGTGAGAGTGAATGCTCCCGGACAACCCAAATCTAAAAACATTCTTGATATTATTAAAAAAAAAAAACAAAAAAACCCAACCACACACACACACTTACAAACACACACAAAACATTAAAATGGTAAGTGACAAACTCACCATTCACTGCAAACAGAAACACACACACACAAACGCATACAGCGACCAGCAGGAAACGGCAGACGCACTGCACCATCACCGCGGCCAGTAGCAGTGCAGTTTCAAAGGCAATTCGTGGTCAAGACACCTGCTGTTCACTTCCAGCAGTCACCGACAAGCACACCTTCCACCCTGATGAACACACCGACGATGAACACATTCTTCGTGCCCCTCACGCACAGACCTCCAGGGGCGAGGAACGCTTGCACTTAGTTTTACACGCAGCACAAATGTGCCGAACCAGCGCTTCCAAGTCTTTGTTTTTCTTTTTTCCTTTTTTTTTTTTGGGTCACAGCATCATGAACAAGGCAACAGGCACCTCACAGGTCAGATGTTTGCAGCGTTTCCAAGTACCACAACCACAACTGGAAGCCCAAACTAGAGTCACTCACATGATCCAATTTCGATGCCTTCGAGTACCCCTATATCACAGACAGAGCCCCACAATGCAGGTGTTGTTTTTATATTAGTCATCACCCACCCACCATTAGCGGAGACGGTCCTGAATATTGCTCCACATGGCGCCCCCTCAGTTGAGGTATTTGCGACACCGGCGCGAGCCACAGGTGCATGGTATCTTGACGTCTTCGATGGGGAACTTGTAGTCGTAGGTCAGTTCTTCGCCCTTCTTGATCCTGAAAACCATCCAGAAAGCCCCCTCAATACAGTAGAATAACAGAACAACCCCCTCAATACAGTAGAATAACAGAACAACACCCCTCAATACAGTAGCATAACAGAACACCCCCTCAATACAGTAGCATAACAGAACTGAGGTGAAGTCAACCACCTGGGGAGTACAAAGGTAAGGTAAGGTAATGCGTGTATAGCCCAGCGACCGGGAGAGAGCCATATCAGTGCTGTCACTGTGTTGAAGTCATTAAAAACAACCAACCAACCAACCTCATGCACACAAACCCTTAAAATACACCTTCTAAAACACATTGGAAATTTTTTTTTAAATCTTTCTTCTGTAAAATCTTAGATCGGATGAAAAATGTAAATCTCTTTCAGACAGTCAAATATCACATCAGGTGGAGCATCTGAACAAGGTTTTCACGGAGTCTGCTTTTAAAGTGTTTATGTCTCACATCGTGCAAAAACGCTCAAAAAGAATATGTTTCACTGTGAGTGGTACATGACATGGAATGCACCATGGAGCTTCTTCACCTTTTAAAAAGATAAGAATGGGTGTAAAAGGAACAGCCCGAATGCAATGGCACAAAACTGTTTCTTCTTTGCCAGGATCGTGAAACACAGTCCACCTAGTCCAAAGGATCATGGCCCATCTGATTAATAAAATGAAACGCAAGAAAGCTTCCAGAACTGAGTCTGATCCACGCTTTAACCCATCCATCCCAGGTACCAAGTACCGCCTTACTTCCACTGTAAACCAGACACCAGTACACTCCCACCCAAGCACTACTCCAGGTTGGTGTTACTCGTACTTTGCATAGTCAGCTTTCTCAGTGGAAGTTTACAAAAAAAAAATCTAAAGCATGAATGCATAGCTTTGTCTAGCCAGTCAAATCTGCTACTTTTCATCAGTATAAAGAAACAAAAACAAACACATATCACGGAAAGAGATGGCAGAAGTTGCAGAGTTGTTGATGAACCATGAAAGGAATTACAAAGCAAATGGGAGGCAGTTTGATGGATGAAAGCAACAACGACGACCTACATCACTCCTCACAAAAGAGATTCTGAAATCAAAATCCCTTGAAGTGTGTGTTTCTTAGTTTGGAAACTCCCTTCAATGTTGCTGCAACATTTAAAAAAAAAAAGTGATTAAATAACTAAATGTCTAAGTGTCATGTAGTGACTGATTAAGCCTTCACCGACCATTCATACCCCTGAAAATAAACCGAGCATTCATACTCCTGAAAATATACCAAGCATTCACACCCCTGAAAATAAACAAGTCAGACGCGTTTTAGTGTGACATTATTAGGTTCTACTTTTACTGCTAGTCCACAGCATGAGTAGAACCTGTATGGCTGTGGAGCAGAAAGGGTTAATATACATTTAAAACAACAGTAGAACCTGTATGGCTGTGGGCAGAAAGGGTTAATATACATTTAAAACAACAGTAGAACCTGTATGGCTGTGGAGCAGAAAGGGTTAATATACATTTAAAACAACAGTAGAACCTGTATGGCTGTGGAGCAGAAAGGGTTAATATACATTTAAAACAAAAAGACAAGGATCAAAAGCAAAGAGTGAGTTTCAACAATCAAGTCTCCTATTCCCATTTCTTTCCCTTTATGTCCACTTCTGTCCCTTTATAATTCATTTCCTTCTCTGTACAGTCCGCTCTTTCCCTTTATGTCCACTTCTGTCCCTTTATAATTCATTTCCTTCTCTGTACAGTCCGCTTCTTTCCCTTTATGTCCACTTCTGTCCCTTTATAATTCATTTCCTTCTCTGTACAGTCCGCTTCTTTCCCTTTATGTCCACTTCTGTCCCTTTATAATTCATTTCCTTCTCTGTACAGTCCGCTTCTTTCCCTTTATGTCCACTTCTTTCATTATAGTCCACTTCTTTTTTTTTTTATTATAGAATCCACTTCTTTACCTTTCCTTTATCCTCTATTTCCCCCCACTTCTTCCTTGTAAAATCCACCCCCCCCCCCCTCATAATCCACTTTTTCCCTTTTTAATCCACTTTCCCCCTTCATAATCCACTTCTTTTCCTTTATAATCCACTCTCCTCCCCCCTTCATAATCCACTTCTTTCCCTTTTTAATCCACTTTCCCCTTCATAATCCACCTTCCCCCTTCATAATCCACTTCTTTTCCTTTATAATCCACCCCCTCCCCCTTCATAATCCACATCTTTCCGATTATAATCCACTCTCCTCTCCCCTTCATAATCCACTTCTTTTCCTTCATAATCCACTCTCCTCCCCCTTTCATAATCCACTTCTTTCCCTCTATAATCCACTCTCCTCCCCCCTTCATAATCCACTTTTTTCCCTTTATAATCCACTCTCCTCCCCCCTTCATAATCCACTTCTTTACCGTTATAATCCACTCTCCTTCCCCTTCATAATCCACTTCTTTCCCGTTATAATCCACTTTTCCCTTTATAATCCACCTTCCCCCTTTTAATCCACTTCTTTCTCTTTATAATCCACTCTCCACCCCCCACCCCCCTTTCATAATTCACTTCTTCCCCTTTGTAATCCATACTTTTCCTTTATAATCCACTTCTCCCTTTTATAATCCACTTCTTTCCCTTTATAACCCCCCCCCCTCCCCCCTTCATAATTCACTTCTTCCCCTTTGTAATCCATACTTTTCCTTTATAATCCACTTCTCCCTTTTATAATCCACTTCTTTCCCTGGCTTTATAATCCCCCCCTCCCCCCCCCCCCCCCCCCTTCATAATTCACTTCTTTCCCTTTACAACCCACTTATCTTCAATACAGCTGAGATAAAAGTTGTCCTTCAGGGTTAGAGGTCAGAAAAGAAATTAAACTTTCTAAGAACCAGCCTGCTTCCTCATCACTGCCAACAGTAAAGGTTTATGATCAGTATTCACTCTCTATGCAGTTCAATCGCTCATTGAATCAAGTAAACTGCCAGCTGGGAATTCAGGTATTTCAGGCAGAGAGACACAGGGATGCACTGATTACTGACATTTGTGTTTAAAGTCATCAGTCTTATGTCTGGTCTCAAAGCTGTATGCTTTTTTTTGTTTTTTGTTAACCTGGTCCTAAGGTTTTAAGCACACACACACACACACACAGAGGCACATATGCTTAAACACTCACACTAACTTTCTGTCATGCTAACTTCTCTCGCTCATGTACACCTCAACACACACACACGCAAACATGCATCCACACAGAAAGAAGAAATGATCTTACGTCCTGTTGGCAAAGATGACGATGTGCTTCTTCCCGTCCACGCTGATTACTTTCGAGTAACAGTTGGGCTGCAACAGGCACATGATGACTGTCAGTTTTCAGCGACATTACAAAAACATCTGACATGACTTAACAGGCACCAAAGCGTCTCATATCTCTCTGGTCAAAAGTAATATATTACAATGCATTTGTCTGCTTAATTGGAGCACAACGCCGATAAGGTTTTTTTTTTTACACTGAACAGCATTTCTATAATCCAGTTGTCTGCCTACTTGGGGCACAACGCCGATAATGTTTACTTACACTGAACAGCATTTCTATAATCCACATTGGTTTCCTGACGAAAATCATCAGCATAAAAAAAAATCTGTTTCACATCACTTTATCCACGCTGAGAACCCAAACCATTTCTGAATATCTGTCCAAGCAGTCGATCCTTTTTCCCATGCTTACATACCCCAACAAGTTTTGTCTGTTTGTTTGTCACTTTTCTTTCACAGAATTACTTCTCAGCGTGAATGAAGAAGACAATGTCCAGAAGAACGCACTGGTCTGCCTGTGACAGGCAGCAGCTGACACAAGTTGTCAGCACGAGTCCTAACATTCGTCAAAGCAATGATCACAGTCAGGTCACATGACCAGATCAGACCAAGCAGCACATGACGTGGACTACACGCCGACCAGTCACTGACCTCGCATGAGTGGTTGATGAAACGCGCAGCGCTGCCGTGCATGGTCGCATCCACCACCTCAAAGTCATCGATGCGGAACATGTAACAGCCAATGCCCTGAGGAAAAACAGTGTCAACATGAGAGCCATTGAAAACACGCTTCAAAATCT
Organism: Conus ventricosus; assembly: GCA_018398815.1. Classification (NCBI taxonomy): domain Eukaryota; kingdom Metazoa; phylum Mollusca; class Gastropoda; order Neogastropoda; family Conidae; genus Conus; species Conus ventricosus. The sequence continues at coordinate 42,533,082 of CM031626.1, read as the reverse complement.
TTTTTTTTTATACATCACCATAGGTAGCGTAAACTGTTTCACACATTGTGCTATATATTGTATTCTGTACATGTACAGTATACATTGTATGTCAACATACTGAACTCACACTAAGGAAAAGCAAAAATCCCTGAAATTCTACAGGAGGAGGGGATGGCGGGATGGGGGAGAGGGGTTGGTAGACATGCCCTCCCTCACCAGGAAAATATCTTGAACTTGTTTTCAAACTGGTGTGATCTAACTCCAGTCTGAGCCTCCAGTGGTGTATCTGGTGTAGGGACTGGAGAAGTCTGAACTCTTTTCATTGGCCAGCTGAGTAAGCAAATATAGTTCACGAAATTTCCACCAGCCTGTTATCTGAAAGATACTGCAACATTTGAATTTTTCTAAGGAGTAGCAAGCATCAAAATTTATTAAAAAAAAAAAAAAAGGTTTCAACAGATAAGCAGGAAATCTTTGGCATGTAGTTCATTTTCTTCTTTTGTGTTTTTCAAGGTCTCATTCTCTGTGCCACTTCAGTGGAATCCCCACCACTCTGCTCATTCTGATCAATGTCCACAGCCACACCCCGGCTAATTCCGCTGCAGCCCCAGCACCACCTATCCACAAGGAAGCAATCAATGCAAAGTTGTAATGAGGCACCCCGCCAGATGAGACACTGCACAACTACCGAGTCACTTCGGTGGTGCTCTGTGGTGCCTCTGGATCCAACACAGGCAGGCCACTCCCCATCAAGCCCACTTCTGACGACAGTAACTGCTGAGGCACAGAGCCAGTGTCAGTGAGCATCCCCCTTCAAAGGATGCCCCCACATCGTCCACCGACAGTCCCCACATCGTCCACCGACAGTCCCCACATCGTCCACCGACAGTCCCCACATCATCCAACCACAGTCCCCACATCCTCCAACGACAGTCCCCACATCCTCCAACCACAGCCCCCACATCCACATCATCCAACCACAGTCCCCACATCGTCCAACCACAGTCCCCACATCGTCCAACGACAGCCCCCACATCGTCCAATGACAGCCCCCACATCCTCCAACGACAGCCCCCACATCCTCCAACCACAGTCCCCACATCGTCCAACGACAGCCCCCACATCCTCCAGCCACAGCCCCCACATCCTCCAGCCACAGTCCCCACATCGTCCAACCACAGCCCCCACATCCTCCAGCCACAGCCCCCACATCCTCCAGCCACAGCCCCCACATCGTCCAACCACAGTCCCCACATCCTCCAGCCACAGCCCCCACATCCTCCAGCCACAGCCCCCACATCGTCCAGCCACAGTCCCCACATCGTCCAGCCACAGCCCCCCACATCCTCCAGCCACAGTCCCCACAAACTTGTCAACACCAGCAGCCTGGACATGGACTCACCAGGGGCTTGGATGTCAACAGGAAATCAAAACTGAGGTCACCGTGACAGCGTGGCATGGAGAGCCACAGAATTGGTTACTTTCTTCTCTAACGTCTGTTGATGAGGATGAGGATGAGGAAGTTGATGCTGTGGAGTTTCACTCCCATTTGGGACTGCACGACAGGGTCGTACTCTCATGTTTACTTCACATCTTTCCTCTCTCTAAACTTACAAAAGGGCAACCACCATTTTGCTTGTTTAAGTCTTTTTCCTTTTAAATTAAAGTGACGAGGAGCCACTGAGAACACTCTAATCGTGGCTTAGCCAAGGCTTACTTTCTCTTTTCACTTCCCTTCCCCGTTCCAAAATCAGGACCTCCCAGTGGCCAAAGGGGGGTGGAATACTCACTTTGCTCTCGTAATATTTCTCTCTCTTATCAGTGAGCGAGGATCGGATGATTTCACCGGAGTACTCGATCACCATCTCCCCGTTGTCGATGTTGCGCTTGCAGAACAGACCCCTTCCATGGATCTTGGATCTGACGTGACCGTAGACAGACAGTTTGTTATATATAACTGTCTTTAATCACATGCATGAAGTGTGTATGTAGACAGACGGATGGACAGTTTGTTATATATAACTGTCTTTAATCACATGCATGAAGTGTGTATGTAGACAGACGGACAGACAGTTTGTTATATATAACTGTCTTTAATCACATGCATGAAGTGTGTATGTAGACAGACGGATGGACAGTTTGTTATATATAACTGTCTTTAATCACATGCATGAAGTGTGTATGTAGACAGACAGACAGACAGTTTGTTATATATAACTGTCTTTAATCACATGCATGAAGTGTGAAATGTAGACAGATGGACGGACAGTTTGTTATATATAACTGTCTTTAATCACATGCACTGAAATGTTTATGTAGACAGATAGACAGTTGGTTATATATATAACTGTCTTAATCACATGCACTGTAATGTGTATGTACCAGACCTGTTTACCCTCTAACTATTATTGGTGTACTTCTCTATCAGACCGAGTGTATTTTCTACTAACAGTGTGTACACAGATTCTCAGAAGGGTGAGGGGAAGCGAGGGGAAGGGGTGTTTACGTGTTCATCTACCAACATATGGCAGAGGGTACAGGAATCTCCGATCTTCCAGTACCAACACGAAAATAGATGCTGAACAATTAAATAGTGGGGGAAAACAAGTGCAGGCTAACATTCTTCTGTCATTATAGCATTGACTTGGCAAAGATTTAAAAAAAAAAAAAAGGGGGGGGGGGGGGGGTGAGGGGGTTGAAGATGAAGAAAATGGGAACATAAAATTAAGAAAATATGTGACCTGTTTCACAAAATGAGTCTTAAGGTGAAATTAACAGATTTTAGGATATTGTAATTTTCAAAATGTCCAGATTATTACCTTTCTTTTCATATGAAATGTATCATTCTACTCCTAAAAATAAGGAAGTTATGGGTGTTTGAAGTGTGTAACATAGCAAATGGCCATTTTGAGAAAATCAAGTTTGAAAATTGTCACCACTTCAGTGAAGTTTTACCTTAGCAACAGGTATTTCTACTTCACCATCTTTACCAAATTTTGTGCCAGGGTAAAACACATCATGCCACAATAGCACACAAAAATTGGTGTGAAAATATGTTGTAGTTGTCTTGTTATCTAAGTTTTTATATAGCCCTTTTTCTGACACAAAAAGCAAGCCGTGAGAGAAAAAAAAAATTTTTATTAAATTTAATCTGTACACACCCATGTCCATTCGCCTTACATGACGTGTCTGTGCTCTTGTAGCATAGCTGGCACGCCGTTGTCGACATCCATATTACACTCTGAAACCTTCTCTTACTTCTTGTACGTGGACGAGGGTTTGTCAACTTCATCTTGTGTTGGGTCAAGCTCCACGGAATCGACCGGCGAAGTTTCGCAGTCATCGTCACTGTCAAGCGTGTCTTCGTCTTCATAATCACTTGCAGCGAAATATTCGGTCACCAGTTTGCCCAATTCATCTTGATCTACTGCTGGTAGAGTTGAAGACTGACCAGCACTGAGCAAAAAAGACAGTCTTTCTTTGCAAATCGTGGTTTTCGAAGCCATGCTGTTCGTGGCGAAAGGCGTAAACAAAGATGGGTTTCAGCCAACCCTAAGCGCAATGTCCCTGCGGTTACCATGAAAGGTTCGTAACGCGATCCCTCATTGGTCTATCGGCTCGACCTACTTCGCTTTTTGTTTATGCCAAAGATTTCGAAACAGTGTTTCGGATTGGCTGATTTTCACGCAGTGAATGTGTGACAAAGAAAGTAGAGTTCATGACCTTCCAACGATGTACAACATGCTGGGGCCCTTTCGAGGGTGCTCTACACGAATGTTGATCAAAATCATGTCTGCTTTTAGCGTTTACCAAGGATCATCGCTATGGGTTATCGGCTTAAAACGCATTTTAAATACATTTTCCCATTGAATTATAAAGTGCCGATTACACGTATGTGTAGTTTAAAGATTAAACATTCCATTTTTGATTAAAAGTAAAAATTGACAAATTCGACCTATCACACCTTTTCCGGCCTCTACGCTTTTCGCTGCCTGCGAGTTAAACTCATTTTGTGAAACGGGTCACATATATTTTAAATATGAAAACCCTTCACTAGCTGCATGAGGGACCATCATAATCCCTCTCGAAGGCAGATCTATGAAAATAGATTCTCTCATTACAAAAATACTTTCAGACCTGATTCATCGGTGTGCTTTGGCACAAAGTCAGGCTCCCTCGCCCACTTTATCAACACTTCAAGGCCTGTAGTTCCTGCAATCGTTCCAGTGTCTCAGCATGTCATCAAAGACAGCAGCCAGATTTTGCATATGAGAGTACACAGAGTTGTCGCTCTTAGGTCGTAGTTCACCAACAAAAATGGTTTCACACTGCAAGTGCAGTTACCACTCGAGAACTTCCCCTTCAGATGTTTTTAATATGTATTAAGTTCGCCGTATTCATCCACTGTCTCTTCGCCAACGTGTGCAGAATATGGTGAAATGGTACTGGTAAACAGATGTATACAGATATATCAATGTGCAAATGAATGCATGTACACTTACAAAACCCCAGCAATATGTATGTGCCATGCTGCTAAAACACAGACTCTGGAACAGGCAATCACATCCAAGGGTTTCACCATCATTCTGCTTCACAATCATTCTCTTACTCATCCAGGATCTCCCATGCACTCTTTCCCATTCACAAAGATCTCTAAGACACATCTTCTCTCAGGATCTCATCACCACATCCGATCCCTGGATCCCTCAAATACAAACCTGTTTACCCCAAATTTGTCTACCTGTAATATCTCAGACAAAAAAGCCTGTAATTTTTCATAATCACAATACTTTCGCAACTTTTGAAGATTTGGAAGAGCTGCCCCTTGGCGCGTAAGACCATTTTGTCCCTATCTTTGACAAAGTGAAGGACGCAAGGCATGCTGGGAAATGTTTTCTTACTGCTTTTGACTGAAACGGTAGCAGACAAAACTTCGTGTTAAACAATTTCTTCCCCCCCCCCCCCCCCCCCCCCCCCCCCCCCCCCCCGTAATATTTTTTTTTGGCTGTAATTCCTGTAATTTCTTTTTTTTTTCTGTAAAAATTAGGGCAAAATTGTAAGGGTAAACAGATGTGCAAAGACACTCTCATTACTCAGGATCTTTCAAGCACATTCCCACAAACCCAGGATCTCTCAAACATTTTGTCAACTAACAGAGTCACTCAAACACCCTCACACCCATGATCTAACAACCACACTCTTACACAGGATTTCTCACTTGCCTAGAATCTCACAATTATTCATTCAGGGTCTTAAACACTTTCACTCACCCCAGATCTCTCTCTTTCACACACACACACACACCATCTCTCTCTTGAAAGTTGAAAATTTTACCTAGGATCTCACACTCACCCAGGATCCCACACTCACACAAGATCCTACAAACAGGATCCTATAAACACAATCACTCTAACACCCAGGATCTCATAAACATGCACAAACACAGCATGGCTGCACACTATCTGTCTATCCACAACTCATTCACACACATCACCATCAAGTGCATACACCCATACCCACATGTAATATTCTTTTTTCCAGGTAGTTGTAAGTATGTGCATACCCACATGTAATATTCTTTTTTCCAGGTAGTTGTAAGTATGTGCATACCCACATGTAATATTCTTTTTTCCAGGTAGTTGTAAGTATGTGCATACCCACATGCTTTTCTTCACACATGATGGTAACTATATACCCAGACACGCCTCCACCAACATTAGCTCATACCAACATGCATGCACCCAAACCCACAGTCAGAGAGAGGCTACAGCAGTAACTAAGCAACCACCGACCTGTACACCCCGACAGCCTCCTTGGCGTGTTCCTGGAGTTTACGGAACCTCATCGCCATTGGCAGCTCCATGCTTGTAGCACGTCTGATCAAACAGAAAGCATTTTCTCTTCAAAGAAGACAATACCTGTTTACAAAGGTATATGTAACAGGAACAAATTTCAAAACTGCGAAGATATACTTCTTCTTCTTCTGCGTGCAAAGGCTGATACTCCTGCGGACACTCCCTATATGGACAGGCAAGTATCAATCCCATCTACCCAACAAAGGGAGTAGAGTTCTATGTGCATGACCGTTTTTTATCCCGCCATTAAGGCAGCCATACTCCATTCTTCAGGGAAGGTGCATGCTATGTGTAATGTGTCATCCATACCAACGGCCTAACTGGCCTTCTCTTCCGAAAGTTGGTGACGGGATTTTACGTGTAAGAAAGATGTTATGCGTGCGTTCACACATGGAACCTCGGTTTATAGTCTCATTTGAAGGACTGTATGTTAACTCCAAGGGAAAAATCCCCTGTACCGAAACAGAGATTTGAACCCGCAACCCTTGGATTACGAGTCCGGCGCTCTACCAACTGAGCTATTCCAGCCCCCTGTGAAGATATACAAACAGGAACATTTCAAAAGGCTCCATGAGGATATGCTAAACCAGAACAGGTGAGGGGAACTGTCACAAAGACTCAATGAAGATATTCTGAATTGATGGTACATGTAACAGGAACATTTCAAAACATTTATTCATAGTTCTCAGGGAACAGACCAGACTTTCACAAGATTTATGCGGTTCATACGTTTTTTTCACATTACTAGGAAAAAAGAAAATGTTCAGTGCTAGGACTGTGAGCGGAGAGGGTGGCGGAGGAGAGCACCTTAAATTCTGTCAATTCTCAATCACAGCCAATATCAAATTCAACATCAGATTCAGGACACATAACTTGAAAAGCTAAATCAGGATCAGTGATAAATACAAGAGGTACTGCCCTCTGGTTAAAAAAAAGAAAAAGTGTTGCGGATGTTACAGCTAGTACTGCCCTCTGGTTAATACAGAAAGTGTTGCGGATGTTACAGCTAGTACTGCTCTCTGGTACATACAGAAAGTGTTGCGGATGTTAAACATAGTAGGTATTGCCCCTCTGATAAAAAAAAAAAAATTGTCTTCTGATAAGTACTGCTAGTACCTTCCGATACATATAGAACTGTCCTATAACACATACAGTATGTATAATGAGCGTGGTCAGTACACCTTCCGATACATATAGAACTGTCCTATAACACATACAGTATGTATAATGAGCGTGGTCAGTACACCTTCCGATACATATAGAACTGTCCTATAACACATACAGTATGTATAATGAGCGTGGTCAGTACACCTTCCGATACATATAGAACTGTCCTATAACACATACAGTATGTATAATGAGCGTGGTCAGTACACCTTCCGATACATATAGAACTGTCCTATAACACATACAGTATGTATAATGAGCGTGGTCAGTACACCTTCCGATACATATAGAACTGTCCTACAACACATACAGTATGTATAAAGAGCGTGGTCAGTACACCTTCCGATACATATAGAACTGTCCTACAACACATACAGTATGTATAATGAGCGTGGTCAGTACACCTTCCGATACATATAGAACTGTCCTACAACACATACAGTATGTATAATGAGCGTGGTCAGTACACCTTCCGATACATATAGAACTGTCCTACAACACATACAGTATGTATAATGAGCGTGGTCAGTACACCTTCCGATACATATAGAACTGTCCTACAACACATACAGTATGTATAATGAGCGTGGTCAGTACACCTTCCGATACATATAGAACTGTCCTACAACACATACAGTATGTATAATGAGCGTGGTCAGTACACCTTCCGATACATATAGAACTGTCCTACAACACATACAGTATGTATAATGAGCGTGGTCAGTACACCTTCCGATACATATAGAACTGTCCTACAACACATACAGTATGTATAATGAGCGTGGTCAGTACACCTTCCGATACATATAGAACTGTCCTACAAACACATACAGTATGTATAATGAGCGTGGTCAGTACACCTTCCGATACATATAGAACTGTCCTACAACACATACAGTATGTATAATGAGCGTGGTCAGTACACCTTCCGATACATATAGAACTGTCCTACAACACATACAGTATGTATAATGAGCGTGGTCAGTACACCTTCCGATACATATAGAACTGTCCTACAACACATACAGTATGTATAATGAGCGTGGTCAGTACACCTTCCGATACATATAGAACTGTCCTACAACACATACAGTATGTATAATGAGCGTGGTCAGTACACCTTCCGATACATATAGAACTGTCCTACAACACATACAGTATGTATAATGAGCGTGGTCAGTACACCTTCCGATACATATAGAACTGTCCTACAACACATACAGTATGTATAATGAGCGTGGTCAGTACACCTTCCGATACATATAGAACTGTCCTACAACACATACAGTATGTATAATGAGCGTGGTCAGTACACCTTCCGATACATATAGAACTGTCCTACAACACATACAGTATGTATAATGAGCGTGGTCAGTACACCTTCCGATACATATAGAACTGTCCTACAACACATACAGTATGTATAATGAGCGTGGTCAGTACACCTTCCGATACATATAGAACTGTCCTACAACACATACAGTATGTATAATGAGCGTGGTCAGTACACCTTCCGATACATATAGAACTGTCCTACAACACATACAGTATGTATAATGAGCGTGGTCAGTACACCTTCCGATACATATAGAACTGTCCTACAACACATACAGTATGTATAATGAGCGTGGTCAGTACACCTTCCGATACATATAGAACTGTCCTACAACACATACAGTATGTATAATGAGCGTGGTCAGTACACCTTCCGATACATATAGAACTGTCCTACAACACATACAGTATGTATAATGAGCGTGGTCAGTACACCTTCCGATACATATAGAACTGTCCTACAACACATACAGTATGTATAATGAGCGTGGTCAGTACACCTTCCGATACATATAGAACTGTCCTACAACACATACAGTATGTATAATGAGCGTGGTCAGTACACCTTCCGATACATATAGAACTGTCCTACAACACATACAGTATGTATAATGAGCGTGGTCAGTACACCTTCCGATACATATAGAACTGTCCTACAACACATACAGTATGTATAATGAGCGTGGTCAGTACACCTTCCGATACATATAGAACTGTCCTACAACACATACAGTATGTATAATGAGCGTGGTCAGTACACCTTCCGATACATATAGAACTGTCCTACAACACATACAGTATGTATAATGAGCGTGGTCAGTACACCTTCCGATACATATAGAACTGTCCTACAACACATACAGTATGTATAATGAGCGTGGTCAGTACACCTTCCGATACATATAGAACTGTCCTACAACACATACAGTATGTATAATGAGCGTGGTCAGTACACCTTCCGATACATATAGAACTGTCCTACAACACATACAGTATGTATAATGAGCGTGGTCAGTACACCTTCCGATACATATAGAACTGTCCTACAACACATACAGTATGTATAATGAGCGTGGTCAGTACACCTTCCGATACATATAGAACTGTCCTACAACACATACAGTATGTATAATGAGCGTGGTCAGTACACCTTCCGATACATATAGAACTGTCCTACAACACATACAGTATGTATAATGAGCGTGGTCAGTACACCTTCCGATACATATAGAACTGTCCTACAACACATACAGTATGTATAATGAGCGTGGTCAGTACACCTTCCGATACATATAGAACTGTCCTACAACACATACAGTATGTATAATGAGCGTGGTCAGTACACCTTCCGATACATATAGAACTGTCCTACAACACATACAGTATGTATAATGAGCGTGGTCAGTACACCTTCCGATACATATAGAACTGTCCTATAACACATACAGTATGTATAATGAGCGTGGTCAGTACACCTTCCGATACATATAGAACTGTCCTATAACACATACAGTATGTATAATGAGCGTGGTCAGTACACCTTCCGATACATATAGAACTGTCCTATAACACATACAGTATGTATAATGAGCGTGGTCAGTACACCTTCCGATACATATAGAACTGTCCTACAACACATACAGTATGTATAATGAGCGTGGTCAGTACACCTTCCGATACATATAGAACTGTCCTACAACACATACAGTATGTATAATGAGCGTGGTCAGTACACCTTCCGATACATATAGAACTGTCCTACAACACATACAGTATGTATAATGAGTGTGGTCAGTACACCTTCCGATACATATAGAACTGTCCTACAACACATACAGTATGTATAATGAGCGTGGTCAGTACACCTTCCGATACATATAGAACTGTCCTACAACACATACAGTATGTATAATGAGCGTGGTCAGTACACCTTCCGATACATATAGAACTGTCCTACAACACATACAGTATGTATAATGAGCGTGGTCAGAACACCTTCCGATACATATAGAACTGTCCTACAACACATACAGTATGTATAATGAGCGTGGTCAGTACACCTTCCGATACATATAGAACTGTCCTACAACACATACAGTATGTATAATGAGCGTGGTCAGTACACCTTCCGATACATATAGAACTGTCCTACAACACATACAGTATGTATAATGAGCGTGGTCAGTACACCTTCCGATACATATAGAACTGTCCTACAACACATACAGTATGTATAATGAGCGTGGTCAGTACACCTTCCGATACATATAGAACTGTCCTACAACACATACAGTATGTATAATGAGCGTGGTCAGTACACCTTCCGATACATATAGAACTGTCCTACAACACATACAGTATGTATAATGAGCGTGGTCAGTACACCTTCCGATACATATAGAACTGTCCTACAACACATACAGTATGTATAATGAGCGTGGTCAGTACACCTTCCGATACATATAGAACTGTCCTACAACACATACAGTATGTATAATGAGCGTGGTCAGTACACCTTCCGATACATATAGAACTGTCCTACAACACATACAGTATGTATAATGAGCGTGGTCAGTACACCTTCGATACATATAGAACTGTCCTATAACACATACAGTATGTATAATGAGCGTGGTCAGTACACCTTCCGATACATATAGAACTGTCCTATAACACATACAGTATGTATAATGAGCGTGGTCAGTACACCTTCCGATACATATAGAACTGTCCTATAACACATACAGTATGTATAATGAGCGTGGTCAGTACACCTTCCGATACATATAGAACTGTCCTATAACACATACAGTATGTATAATGAGCGTGGTCAGTACACCTTCCGATACATATAGAACTGTCCTATAACACATACAGTATGTATAATGAGCGTGGTCAGTACACCTTCCGATACATATAGAACTGTCCTATAACACATACAGTATGTATAATGAGCGTGGTCAGTACACCTTCCGATACATATAGAACTGTCCTACAACACATACAGTATGTATAATGAGCGTGGTCAGTACACCTTCCGATACATATAGAACTGTCCTATAACACATACAGTATGTATAATGAGCGTGGTCAGTACACCTTCGATACATATAGACTGTCCTATAACACATACAGTATGTATAATGAGCGTGGTCAGTACACCTTCCGATACATATAGAACTGTCCTATAACACATACAGTATGTATAATGAGCGTGGTCAGTACACCTTCCGATACATATAGAACTGTCCTATAAACACATACAGTATGTATAATGAGCGTGGTCAGTACACCTTCCGATACATATAGAACTGTCCTATAACACATACAGTATGTATAATGAGCGTGGTCAGTACACCTTCCGATACATATAGAACTGTCCTATAACTCATACAGTATGTATAATGAGCGTGGTCAGTACACCTTCCGATACATATAGAACTGTCCTATAACACATACAGTATGTATAATGAGCGTGGTCAGTACACCTTCCGATACATATAGAACTGTCCTATAACACATACAGTATGTATAATGAGCGTGGTCAGTACACCTTCCGATACATATAGAACTGTCCTATAACACATACAGTATGTATAATGAGCGTGGTCAGTACACCTTCCGATACATATAGAACTGTCCTATAACACATACAGTATGTATAATGAGCGTGGTCAGTACACCTTCCGATACATATGGTATGTAGTATATGTCAAGATATTGAATGAAACGTTTACTTTTGCTCAAACGTACTTGTCCAAATGGCTTATCCCTACTTGGGTGGAACATCGCCGTTTTATCAGTATTCTTTATGAAAAAAAAAAGACACCAAAAAACCCCAGAACTTAGACAGCAAGGAGCTAATCATGCCTCCACAGCCGAAAGTGTGGCTGCCTTTAGTAAGTGTGCTTCATTAAAATATACATCATTTTTTTTTCTCCTTTTCAAAAGTTCAAATTGAGTTCCTTTGGCACAGTAAAACTTAATATGGTTGTTGCACGATTGTGATTTGGAAAAACAAAAGAAAAAGAACTTTCAGCTTTTAACTTCCTACCACAGATGTACCTGCGGGTCAAGAGGTCGTGGAAACTGCAGAACTGGAACAGTCAGGTATAACTGTGCTCACATGATTTCACAGAGAACTGAACAAAAAATGGAGCTCACATGATTTTATGGGGAAACGAATGGAAACTTTAATGGACCTAAATGAAAACTTACTCCAATCACAAATAACAGAGAGACAGCGCTACAAGCAGAAAGGCAGCTAACATAAGTTTCAGTTTCAGTTTCATCAAGGAGGCCTTACTGCATGCTAACTAGTCCATATACGCTACACCACATCCGCGAAGTTTTGAGAGCACACTGCCCATGATTTGAAGCTGATGGATAAATCAATTAACAACTAAGATAAGAGAATTGAAGAAGAGGGTCTCGTGGCTACGACTCAGCAGATGTCTGACCTACAGCATTAGCCCAACGCGCTCGTCAGACCTTGAGTACGTACCTAACATTGGTTGTGCCATTTTTATCATTGTATGTGTGTGTAGTAAATGTACACGTGTGTGTATGGATGTGTGGGCATGGGCTAACATAACAAACGCACAAGCTAACATAACAAAGACAGCAGTTAAAGGATTTTAAAGGGTTTGCATCATTTTTCTTCAGATGCACGAAAGTTGCTACAGCAGATCGCACCTTGACGATTTGTGCTCCATCTCCTCCTCCTTGCTCTTGGAGTTGTCCTGGCAAGGTCGGTGCCGATGCCGCGACATCAAAAAGCTGAAGATGTCGTACGGCTTGCGGCTGGCGAAGGGAGAGCAGCGGCAGAGCCGCTAGGGTTCACCAGCAATTCCTGCCGACAACAAGAAAGGCAGATCTCTTTGTATTGTGTCAAAAAAAAAAACAACCAAAAAACGTTTATATTAAAAAAAAATTTAAAAAAAGAAAAACACAGCTGTGCTGAAAACAAAGACATGTAGTGGTACTAGACTCACAGCGAAGATGTAGTTTAAGTAGCTACACCAAAGATGTGGAGAAATGATGAAAGTGCTAAAGTTGAAACAGCAAAGAATCAGATTTACGCATCTCATACTTGGTGAGATTGTATGGATGAAAGCAAGACTTGTACAGTTAACACACACGCACACGCACACACACACACACGCACGCACACACACACAAAAACACATTGTTCTAAGGGGCTCAAAATAATGTACCCTCCACACACACACACACACACATCACTTCATACTCACCTCTTCTTCAGGAGGTTCATAGTGATGATAGCGAAACTTGTATTGTCGACAATTTGCCGCACCTGCCAGCTGCTCCACAAGGTAGACTACTGTGTCATGTCCCACACCAAACATCTGCACTCCATTCACACCTGTTTAAAAAAACACACACACACAATGCGATGACGTCAACACAAGTGCACCTGCAAACAGTACGTCACTTCCATCCTGAACCAGGGATGCAAATGGGGAAAGATCCCTAAACATGAAATCTACCTGTGGCCACCCTAGCAATTTTTTCTCTAATGGAATTGTGGTCATTCTAACAATCCTGAAATGGAAGTGTGCTCATTCTAGTAATCCTGAAATGGAATTGTAGTCATTTCATTAATCCTGAAATGAAAGTCTGCTCATCTTAGCAATCCTGAAATGGAATTGTAGTCATTCTAGCAATCCTAAAATGGAATTGTGGTCATTCCAACAATCCTGAAATAGAATTGTGGTCATTTCATTAATCCTGAAATGGAATTGTGGTCATTTCATAATTCCTGAAATGGAATTGTTGTCATTCTAGCAATCCTGAAATGGAATTGTGCTCATTCTAATAATCCTGAAATGGAATTGTGGTCATTTCATTAATCCTGAAATGGAATTATGGTCATTTTATCTGAAATGAAGTCGTGGCCATCTAAGCAATGTGGAAACTGATTTGTGGCCATCCAGGCAATCCCGAAAATTGTACTGTGGTCATCAAAGAAATCCTGCACACTGGTGGCCCTAAGGCAATTCTGAAACTTAATTCTGGCTAGCCGTTAGTCCGGAAACTATACTGTGGCCAAAATGGCAGTTCTGAAACTGAATTATGATCATCCAGTCGATCTGAAACAGACTTGCAGCCACTGAGGCCATCCTGAAACTGAACTGTGGTCACCAAAAATCCTGAAACTGGACATGGCCATCCAAAAAATCCTGAACTGAATGTTGTGACCATTTGGGCCATCCTGAAACCGACATGTGGCCATCCAGGCAATCTGAGATCAAATTGTGACTGTGCAGACAATCCTGAAACTGAACTGTTGCCATCTAGGCAATCCTGAAACTGAACTGTTGCCATCTAGGCAAACTCTGATAAACTGAAACTGTTGCCATCTAGGCAATCCTGAACTGTTGCCATCTAGGCAATCCTGAAACTGAACTGTTGCCATCTACGCAATCCTGAAACTGAACTGTTGCCATCCAGGCAATCTTGACTCTTATATGACACTCCAGGCAACTTCTAATCTGAAGTATGGCCATGCACACAATCCTGAAACTGAACTGTGGCCATTCAGTCAATCCTAGGATTGAACTGTGGCCATTCAAACAATCCTGAAAACTGAACTGTGACCATTCCAATAATCCTGAAACTGAACTCTGGTGATCCAGGCAATCCTGAAACTAAACGGTGGCCATCTAAGCAATCCTGAAACTGAATTGTGGTCATCAAGGCAATCCTAAATCTGAATTTTGGCCAGTTTAACAATCCTGCAACATTATGCCGGTCCATCGTTGTCAAGTTTGATAAGCCATCACCTATGTCAGCCATCTTGCACAGGGTTTTGCAGATTCCTCTGAAGATACCAACATCATGTCTGCTTTGGTCAGCTGCTTTCCATTTCTCTCTCCTACGCAACAGTGTCAATGCAGCTGACCTACACCTTGACATGAAGTCGCTTTCTGAAACTGACTACACCCTGTCATGAAGTCGCTTTCTGAAACTGACTACACCCTGTCCAGAGTTCCTGGTCATCATAACAGTGCTCTCAAGATTTTGAACTGAAAACTGAACGACAGAGAAAGACACCAAGCTTCTGTTGCTGTTGTTGTTTTTCTGTCTTTTTTAACTAAGGCGTTCATTTCTTTCTGCATCATACTACACCAAATAAATTGCAATGGAATATGCACAACAAACAGAACACTGCTTTGGCCAGACGACCTGCAAAAATCTTGCTGATGCAGAAAATACTTTCCACAATCTGCTATCCAGAGAGAATCTGTTCCATGGTTCCTGCAGACCTGCATCCCTGCTGAATTACAAGCAGGACAAACATCAATCATCCCTGCTGAATTACATGCAGGACAAACATCAATCATCCCTGCTGAACTCCATGCAGGACAAACATCAATCATCCCTGCTGAATTACATGCAGGACAAATATCAATCATTCCTGCTGAATTACATGCAGGACAAACATCAATCATCCCTGCTGAACTCCATGCAGGACAAACATCAATCATTCCTGCTGAACTCCATGCAGGACAAACATCAATCATTCCTGCTGAACTCCATGCAGGACAAACATCAATCATTCCTGCTGAATTACATGCAGGACAAACAATCACCCTCAACTCATCCCTGCTGAACTCCATGCAGGACAAACATCAATCATTCCTGCTGAACTCCATGCAGGACAAACATCAATCATTCCTGCTGAACTCCATGCAGGACAAACATCAATCATCCCTGCTGAATTACATGCAGGACAAACATCAATCATCCCTGCTGAATTACATGCAGGACAAACATCAATCATTCCTGCTGAATTACATGCAGGACAAACATCAATCATTCCTGCTGAATTACATGCAGGACAAACATCAATCATCCTTGCTGAACTCCATGCGGGACAAACATCAATCATTCCTGCCCTGTGACTGTTTGCAGCCCAGCCGACAGTATGGGCCACGACAGCCTGGCTGTTTTGTTTGAACGACAGCCTGGCTGTTTTGTTTGACCACCGACAGTCAATCCACCTGTCCAAAACAACAAACGAGTTGCTCACCTCCATACGACAACTGCTTCATCCTGGCGGCTGCTCTGGCGTCTTGCACCTTGTCCGTCACCTGTCGCCAAGCGTCTGTCAACAGAGCACAGGTGTGTGTCAGCTGCTGCCTGGCGGCCATTTGTAAATCCATCACAAAATTATATTTTACAGACCTGTTTACTCCGAAATTTGACTTTGAGTATTCCAAATCCAAAATAAAAGAGTAGTTTCTACAAAACAGGAGTAGTCCAACCAGAAAGTTTAAACCGCGCTGCGGCAAACACGCACTGTTTGCATCACAGCAGTGGAAGACTACTACACCATAATAACTTTGGATCAGCGCCAGTGCTAGGAATACAAAATAGCTTCACCCAAACAATGTCAGTTCTTGAAGCCAAGAACTAGGAATGGATGCTCTCAGGCAATCAGAAACATCGGCACGAAAAGTCGTGAGGAGAGTGTAGGCACAACAGCATGTCAATACACCCGTTCCTTGAAATACACAGAGCACCTAAATCATATCAGATTTTTTTCACCACATATTTTTCTCCCATGAACCATACTCATATTTCTGCCAAGTACAATACAAACTACAGCGAATTGTATGGGCAAACAGGTCTGATTTTATCCTACTGCCTTCTGTGCAGGCGTAACAAACCTTACACAGGAGACACAGCACTGCTGCCAAGTCACTTCGGTGGAGTTCAGCAGGCCCGTTCTGATCCAACATACGCAGGACACCACCTACTATGCCCCCTACTGACGGACAAGAATTGCTTAGCCAGCGTGGGTGAGCGTCCCACTCTGCAGAATGTCACCAGATCTGTCTGGCTACAGTCTTCATGAACATGCCGACACCGCCGACCTTGACATGAACCCACCAAGGGCATAGTGTGTGTCTTGTGCCACTACATCCTACACGATGTCTGTGTGTTGTGCCGTTATCCTACATGATAATGGCACAACACACAGACATCATGTAGGATGTAATGGCACAACACACAACATCACGTAGGATGTAATGGCACAACACACACATCATGTAGGATGTAATGGCACAACACACACATCATGTAGGATGTAATGGCACAACACACACATCATGTAGGATGTAATGGCACAACACACACATGATTAGGCCAACACACAGACTCATGTAGGATGTAATGGCACAACACAACATCATGTAGGATGTAATGGCACAACACACACGTGTGTGTTGTGCCATTACATCCTACATGTGTGTGTGTGTGTTGTGCATTATCCTGCATGATGTGTGTGTCTGTGTTGTGCCATTACATCCAACATGATGTCCATGTGTTGTGCCTTTACAAACATCAACGGCGCCTTACCTTCCATGGTGTCCGCGCGGCAGGAAAACCCATCCTCGGAGCTGATTTCGAACGCCAGATGCGGCATGTCCTTGGGCCAGGCTCCGCGGCCCTCAGGGGGCCGCTGGGAAGGGGCAGGGTGGGGTTCTGTCGAAGAGGGGTGTCTCGGATCTCCTCCTCCACTTCCGCCTGGGCAGTATGGCCCCCGCCTGGTGGGACAGGTGCACGATGGGATGGCTCAGAGGTCCGCCTGCAACACGGTGTAAGTTCAGCTGTTTGGCAAGGTTGAAAGTGATGAGGGTTATGGTTGTGAATTGAAGTGCTTGCGTGTGTGTGTGTGTGTGTGTGTGGTGTGTGTGCATGTGTGTGTGTGTGTGAGTGTGTGTGTGTGACTCCTCTGTGAGTGTGTGTGTATGTGTGTGTGTGTGAGTGTATGTGTATGTGTATGTGACTCCTCTGTGAGTGTGTGAGTGTGTGTGTGTGGTGTGTGTGTGCGTGTGTGTGAGACTCACAGAGAGAGTGTGTGTGTGTGTGTGTGTGTGTGTGTGTGTGTGTGTGTGCGTGTGTGCGTGCGTGCGTGCGTGCGTGCGTGCATGCGCATGCAAGTGTGCATGCAAAGTGGGGTCTGGGAGCTGGGAAGAGGTTATTCATTTTCTGAACAATATTTTGTGCCTACTACTCACAGAACATCTAACAGTTTATTTAACCAGCTGAGCGTCAGCGTGCTTGTATAAAAGTTACTTCCTCTGTGCCACAGGATTTTCCATGTTTTTGGCATAAACATAAACAAAAATTCATAGTTCCTCATCAGGTGAAGGAAACACCATAAATCTATGCACTTTTCTAATTTAATTTCCCTTAAAAAAATAAAATGCTCATCCCCTCCCCGCTGCATAAATGGCGATGTTACTGGCCAATCAAAGTCTGACGGCAAGGAATCCCTATCAGACCATCGGTCCCCGGTCCAAACTGTTGTATCCACATGACCAGAGTTATATCCCCTCTCCCTCAGTTTCACGCTTCGACTGGTTTGTCCCCTCCCTGTCCGTACCGACCACAGGCACACCTCCCTTCCCCTCCTCTCCTGTCCTTCATTCCCAGTTAGACCCAACACTTGCGCTGGCTGGTTCCGACACGCCACTCCCCACACTTGGGTCAAGGCCAGCTTGTAATGGGTGAAGTTGAAAGGTCACCTTCATGTCTTCCTGTTCACCAGCCACCTAGCAAACATACTGATTCGAGGTCCAAATGACCCTCTTGGAGAATGCTGGCTGGTTTGATGGCGGAGGAGGTCCTGCGTGTCGCCAGCTAACCACCAGTACCCCTGACACAGCGCTGTGTGCTAGTGTTGCTAGGGAAAGAGTGCCCCTGACACAGGCTGTGTGCTAGTGTTGCTAGGGAAAGAGTGCCGTGACACAGCGCTGTGTGCTAGTGTTGCTAGGGAAAGAGTGCCGTGACACAGCGGTGTGTGCTAGTGTTGCTAGGGAAAGAGTGCCCCTGACACAGCGCTGTGTGCTAGTGTTGCTAGGGAAAGAGTGCCGTGACACAGCGCTGTGTGCTAGTGTTGCTAGGGAAAGAGTGCCCCTGACACAGCGCTGTGTGCTAGTGTTGCTAGGGAAAGAGTGCAGAAGACCAAAAGGGAGTCACGTTTTCCACGGAATGGACTGAGAATACTGATACACATCACACACAACTGTAATATCTATTTATACATTGAACTTTGGTCACACACCTTTTGCATCACTGAAACACCCTGCGTTTTCCAAGTAAAAGTAGAATAAGGCAGCCGACTGAATGTACGACTCCTGGCGCCGAGGTCAAACCATTTCACCCCTGAATGTTTGGCTACTGGCGCCGAGGTCAAACCATTTCACCCCTGAATGTTTGGCTACTGGCGCCGAGGTGAAACCATTTCACCCCTGAATGTTTGGCTACTGGCGCCGAGGTCAAACCATTTCACCCCTGAATGTTTGGCTACTGGCGCCGAGGTGAAACCATTTCACCCCTGAATGTTTGGCTACTGGCGCCGAGGTGAAACCATTTCACCCCTGAATGTCTGACTACTGGCGCTCAACGGTTTAAATGCATTATACTGACCAATGAGGGTGAGATTAATGACCATGCTACGAAGAGTTGTTTGGATGGGTTCCATGCAGCTATTGAAATATATATAAGAAACATTATCTGGAGTGATGATTCACCTGGAAAACTGTGGAATGTAAAATCAGGCTTCCTGTGAAGTGCTCCTCACTGTCCTAAAGCACAACAGCCTTGAACGTGAATGTAAGATCATTTGTCAGATTATGACCTTCAATATATACATTCTCACCTTTCCTCAATCTCTAAGTCGGGCACAATCCTTCCCGATTGGCTCCTCCAGTAGTACAGCACTTTTATCGAGTGCCTATGAACATCAAACCATAAATCAAATGTGCACATAAATCTCCCTCCCAAGTCACCCAAGTTTCCCTCTCTGTTTCTCTATAATGTTGTTTTTCATCTACATACACACATTCTTTCTGCAGTGCCCATATGAAAACAGTGCTATTCCCCATAAAAATATATATTCAAATTTCTCCATGTCCACTGCACCAGACTGTAGGTTTACAGACTAAAACCACAGTAAACGTTTACACCACTATCCCCACTCCACGCCATCCCCCTCACCTTTCCTTCTCATCCCTTTCTTCTTGATGGGCGCGACCTCTCCTTTCGCCTTGACCTTGGCTCTGGCCTTGCCCTTTGTCGGTGGTCCACTGACCCCGGAGTGTCGCACCGCCTTGGAGTCTTTGACAACCGCCAAGATCTGCTTTCGGGCACGGTTGGTGATCTTGTTTTTCAACAAAGCCTTGAATTTGGAGACTGTGCCATTGGCCGACTCGTGATTCAACGGCGCTCCCACCTTGCGTCAGAAAAAGCGTAGTGGGTTTGTCAGCTGAATCCAATGAATCAAGCTAAACACAGCAGCTGATCTAAAACACCATCTCAGGGTTGCAAAACAACAGAACAGACTGCTTTCACAATACACGGATATGCTTTCACAATACACGGACATCGACTACATAAAAAAATAATAGTACTTACAGATCCGACGGGTTCATGGTTTCTGAATTCTATAAACCGACTGAAATCAGGGCACTGCTGGAGACGTCGTCAACAGTGGGATAACAACACTACTTTCAGGGTCAGCTGTATAATTTATAAAACTCACATGCATACAGACACTTCATCATTTACACAAATTCGTGATTTTATCCCAAAGAGAGAGGTAGGTGATCTTTCCACTCATTCCTGGCATGACATCACTTGCACACTGATGCACCATCCACGCACTCCTGGCCTCTTTCATCTTCTGGATAAAACTATTTGAAAAACAAACAAAAAGAAACGAATAACACACTTTAAACTCAAAATTCAAGCATATACATGTATAGCTTTGCTGTCAACAAATCATTTCCACTTGATCAAGTCAATGTATGACAGAAACGCATACACATGTATGCAAGTTAAAAAAAAAGCAACTAAGTATAAGAGAGAGCACAATTGACCAGTTAAAGCTACACATATATATCAACACATACTGAGAAACACACACAAGCGTTTACCACAATAATCACAAACACCTTTTAGAGTTAGCCACACACATACAGAGAAACACACACACATCTTTCTTTTTTTTTCCCCAAAGTACTAGTTATGAGACGAATCTGCTTTTGAAACATTCAATTGTTTTACACATGTAAATCAACAATTGGGAGGGTGCAGGTTCCTAAACAAATATTTACCACTGGAAAAATATGCAAGAATCTATGAGGAAAAAAAAAGAAAGGTTTTAGAAAAAAAAAAATTTAGTGTTTCTATTCATTCATTTTTTTTCGTTTCTCCAGCAAATTGCCCATTTTTCGGTGTTATGACATGTTCTTGAACCCACTTATTGGGTCATTCATATTCACACACACACACAAACTGTTAGTTTTATCACCCCCACCCCCAAAAGGAACTGATCAGCAAAGTCCTTCCCACAGCTCTTACCCTGTACTGTGTCTGGCAGCTGGCAGTGGCGGAAGCGGCACCCATGGCTCCACCAGAGGGCGCCGGTTCAATGGCCCTGCTCACCGAAGTCACCCCATCACTCTCCGACAGCAGCTGCAAGGAATCCTTAACTTGCACAAGTCCGTTCCTCTCCAAAGACACCATCTTCGATCGCTTTGACAAGGGTGGGGAAGCCTGCAGGGCGTAGGCCGGCCTCTTTCGAATAAACACGGCCGACGGCCGACACACCGGCTGAGACGCACCCCCCCTCAGAGCGTTCCTGCTGTTGTCGTGGACAGAGGGCAACACAGCGTGGGTGGACGACATGGACAGGGACTGGGGCGCTGCAGAGGACAGAGACAGGGACGAATGGGAAACGCCCGGTGGGGGCGTAGGTGGCACCGCAGGGGTCACCTGCATAATCCTGACCAATGACGGAGAGGACATGGTCGTGAGCGGATGCTCCCCGTGCAGAGGTTTGTCCACCACCAATCGGATCACCCGAGGTGGCGCTGTTGACGGCCCCCTGCCAGCCTGCACCGTCCCCATACCCTGGGTCACATTGAGGCCGCCGGCCATGGAGCTCAAAAGGGTCGGCACGGTTGGGATGGTGTTGTGGGCGGAGACCGCCTGAGACGATGACACCGCCCCCTGGATGAGTGACAGGAGCTGCAGTCGAGCTTTCTCGTCGGCCGCTGGAGCGTTGGTCTTGCTGGGCTGCACCAGGAAGCTTCCCATGTAGCCCATAGTCGGCACCGGGCCAGGCATCAGTGTCTGTGGCCTCAGCGTGTTTATCACTGCCGCTGGTGGGCACAGCACCGCGGACTGTGCTTGCGCATGGGCCGGCAAAACTCCCTGGGCCGCCTGGGCCTGGGCGGGCAAGATGGTGGGTGGGGCCTGACCTTGAACGGAGAGAAGCCCGGTGCTAAGAGACGAGGGCGTGCTGACTGGCAGCGAGGAGAGCAGAGGGGAAGCCATCCCCGCAGGACTGGTGGCGAAGGGAGAAAGGGAGGTGACTGGAGCGACGGGAAGAACTGGATGCTGGACCACAATGCCGGGGCGATGCTGAAGAATCTGCACCGAGCTGTGTGCTGCCTGCTGCGTCACCAGCGTGGGGGCCACTGGTGTCGCCCCCATCATGACACCGTCCTGCTGCTGGGGGACAAACGCCAACTGCCCTGCGCTCATTGCCGAGGATGGGTTCATGATCCTCAGCGTGGACGTCCCAGGGATCAAGCTGGCTTGAATGGTGCCGACACTGTATCCACTCTGACCTCCGTCACCTATCACCTGACTCCCGTCACCCATCATGAGATTGGCCGAGGAGGGCCCAGCGGCACCCTGGGTAAGGTTCAAAGGTGGCTGTGGCACGGCATGGTTCTCAATGCTGAGCGTTCCCTTCTTGAAGAGCTGCTGGGTAAGGATCAATTTCTGCTCCGCCGACAGTTTGTCCAGCACCGACAGCAGCTGGGTTGCTGAGGTGTGCTGAGAGCTGGAAGCTTGGGTGGCACCGGTCCCTGCCGAGGAGACCGTGGTAGGAGCCGAGACAGAGAGAGGAGAGGACAGAGGGGTGGAGGTCACCCTGGACATCGTCACAAAAGTTGGACACGAGGAGAGAGGGGCAGAGGTCACCCTGGACATCGTCACGGTTGTTGTTCCCGTCAAAGTCAATGACGAAGCAGCTGAGTTTGCTCCTGATGGAAGTATGGAGGCACAGGGTGAATTTGTTGAGACTGTCGTCCCCACGCTAGATGTCAGCAAGGTCATACCTCCCCGAGACGATGAATGGGATGTAGGAGGAGGTGGAGGAGCAACTTCCATCCGTTCTCCTCATCTTCACTGTCAGTGAAGCTCAGGTCATCGCTGTCAATGTCAGCCTGAACATTCGATGACGACAGAAGTAGCGACGACCCGGAACTGTAGCTTTGGGAAGAGAAGGCGCTGGTGGTAATCGTGGCTGCCCCTGAAAACGACATCGAAGATGCCAACGCAGAACTGGTATGAATGCTGGGAGTGTGCTGAGCGACATGAACCATCAAAGGACTTGTTTCCGCCCGGTTCGTCACTACACTGGGCAACGTCCTGGTGTGCGACTGATGCGTCACGTTAACGTGCAAAGGTACTGCTTCTCTCCTGACGGGCATGTCTGCTTGAGGTTGGCTGACACTGTCTGTCACAGGCACATGTCTGCTTTCTGTCCCGGTCCTCGCATTCCTCTCAAACATTTCCCCCTGAGCTCTGCCCTTGCTGCTGACCATGGGCACAGGTTTTGCAGTTTCTACCAGGCCATAGGGGCGGTTCTGCTGGCTAGCTGGCTTGTCAGGGACGGCACTGGTCCCCACAGTCCTGATCGGGTCATCATCAATGATGATGACATCGCTGTCATGATCCGAGTCCTCCAGCTTGTCTTGTTCACCCTGGGAACCCAAACCACGGGAGGTGGGTACACCAACGCTCTGACTGGCTGAGCCAGCTACATCCATGCTGGACTTCTCTAACACTTGTTGCAGCTCACCGACCGTGTTTGTGGTACTGCTGTTTTTGTCAGCTTCTGTTTGGCCTCCGCCAGGCGTACTGGCAGAAGCATCAGAGTGTGGTGTAGAAGCAGGCACCGAGGATGACAGAGACTCTTCAGCACTGTGTACCGCCCTTTGGGGGGACGCCGGTGAACCACAGACGGTAGGATCTGTGGGAGAATCTTGCCCAGCCTTCTCTTGCTTCTCCCACGAGAACATGTCCTGCAAGGAACCATAGTGCTGCATGGATGGGGAGTGGGCAGGGGCCCGCGGACCGCGACGTTCCGACGTTGGAGAAGGCGTAGTTGGGGATCTGGCGCTGGCCATGGCTGCCTGCATCTCCAGGCAGTTCTTACTGACCAGGCCCACCGCGCCCAGCAACGACTCCTTTGGGGACAACTGTTCTGTCAGCTTCTCCACCACATCTTGGCTGTCCGGTTCAGACGTCTGACCCGATACCTTGCGGGTCGTCCTCTCCCACGTCGCCCATGCTCTGGGATATGCTGGGAAGGATGGCTTTCCCGGAACTCGCTGCCCGACAGTTTCCTAGGGCGACCTCGCGTACGAGAAGGAGAGGCATCTCCGTGAGGTAAGGCTGACTTGGCTAAAGCACTGGACAACGGTTTATCGGAGACTGCCGGCTGTTTGCCGTTTTTAGACATGTTTGAGGAAACCGTTTTCTCTGCTGCCTGTTGAGCCAGCTGTTGCTGACTGGACTCCATGGCTTTGCGCTGTGTCAGTGTGCTCTGTCGGAGACTGGTGCGCAAGCTCTGCTTGCCGCCCTCCCCTTTCCCTTCCCCTCTCTCTGTCCCTCCTTTCTATCCTCATCCCCCTCTTCCTCCTCGTCGCTGGTGCTGACGTCGAAGTCGCAGGACTGGGCATGGGCACTGAAGCTGAGCACCGTGCGGTACAGGCGCTTGCACGTGGGGCATTTGAACGGGCCGCTTTCCCCGGGACTGCTGCGTGCCAGGCTCTCCGCCTTGATCCGCAGAGCAAGTTCTGTGTGCAAGGGGAGCGAGTCACTGTCCAGAGTGCTGCTCTGTGGAGATCTATCAAGGTCAATAGGGCCGTTCCAGCTCTGGACATCGTTCTCTCCGACGAATCAGGGGCAGGTTGGTCCACATCACTTTCCGCTGCGATGTTCCTGCTGGCGTCCTGTGTCTGACCTGCTCTGTGCTGCCTGACATTTTCAACCTTCGTTGCCTCACTAGATGCTGCATTCTGGCCCCCCGATTCCAACTTTCCTGGGAAGGCCACTAACCTGTGATTAAAGGACGGACAGGACTCCCCCACCATCAAAGCATGAAGAGTGCTGGAAGACGATACACCATGGGACACACACACACCCTCACTTCCCACACCCATGTCATCCTGGGCTAAAGACTGCTGAGTGCTTGACGCAGCCTTTGACCCCTCCCTGACGAAGGGGGCTGTGCACCAATAGGAAAACTGCCGTTACTGTGGTCAGGGTCATGGGGCGGCGACGCGTTGCCGGCGGCAACATCGCGGCTCCTGGACCCACCGCTGGACAAGCGTTCCAACTGACCCTGCATTCGACGGTCCTGAGAGCTTGGGGGATGGGCTGGCTGACGGAGGGAGGGGGGTGCAGCGCCATGTCCATCAGGTCTTGCTGGCAGCGCAGCGGGTCAGGCGGGGAGCACCCTTCCTTGTCGGCCCCGTTGCACAGCCGTTTCCCGCTGGCCGACATCAGGGACTCCAGGCAGCTGGACTCGGGAGAGCAGCGCAGTCCAGACCCAGCTTCCTCAGCAGTTGGCTGGAGGTGTTCGCCTCCATCAGGTTCTGCTGCAAGTCCTCCACGCTGACGGAACCTACACTCGGCCCTGCTTTCTGCTCCACACTTTCTGACTGGCTCTCTAAGCTCATGGCACAGCCGTCGGTAGCAGTGGTGCTGCTGGTCTCTGTGCCACACTCCGCTTCAGTGACAGCACGTTTTCGTCTTTGACGCAGTCCCGTTTCTGTAGAGAGGCCTGTTCCGGCTGGTGGTGGGACCCCTCTCTCTGTGGGCAGTCTGTGACAGAACACTTGTTGATGCCGTGATATTCGCACACGTCCTTCACCTGATCGAGGAGTTCATGTCGTTCAGGCAAAGCTTGGGCACACTGACAGCGCACTGAAGTCTTCTGGCGTCAAAGTCTTCGGGCAGTTTGATCCTGGATCTGATGACACCGACGCCGGACCTCTCATCCGTTCACACGCAGAGGATTTGTGCTGATGCTGCCCGAGTTGTTCAGAGCTGTACAGCTAGGCTCTGCAGTTCTGACAGATTTTCCAACTCCCTCAGCGACCGTGTCTTTCCCCAGTAAGACATTTTCAGCGGACCAGCTGGTTTTGCTGCAGTCCAAGGCCACAGGATCATCAACCAAGCGCTGTGTGACGTCACCTGGTTCTTTTTCTCCCCCCCCTTGTGGACCGTACGGCGCTTGTCACTCCAGACCCACTGGCACCCAGTCCTGCTTCATGCCGTCCCAGTGACCTGCCAGAAAACCTGTGTCATACTCTGGGGGTGACCTTGTGTCAGAGTTGTGTCCTCCTGTTTGTTGTCGTCCATGCTGGCCAAGGTTTCCCCAGTGACAGAGGTGTTCAGCGACAAGCGGAAATGTTCAAAGGGCGCTTTGTTCCCCAGCCCACTTATGCCCCTTTCGAACGCCCTCTGGATCCCGATGTTTAACAAGTCGCCCTTTTTCTGCACCGTTTCCACCACATACGGGCGATGCCGGCGCTGTCCAATCAGATTGCCCTTTTTGTCATACACGTAGGCAAACTTTAAAGTCTCTGCCAACTTGAGGGAGGCAGTCATGCAAGTCTCCTGCGGTGGGCCCGCACCCAATACGTGACCCTGACCCTGGCTCATACTACCCATTGCACCCTGGGACTGGTCACCGCCGGTTGACGACTGGTCCAGGGAATGCTTCTGAACTTCCTTCACACTATCGACAGTCTGACCGACTCTGTCTGGCATTAGTGGGGCGCTATGTGTGCGATCCTTCATTTCCAGGCGTTGCTGACTGGTCTCTCTGTGTGTCAAGGTCTGAGGACTTTCAGGGGCTGGATTCTCCTGGACACCCACTGTTCTCTGGGGCTGGGATGGAGTCTCACAGTTTTCCAAGCTGCCACCTTGGTCCCCTTGACACGGTTTACCCACCAGCTGATCCTCTGTTGCCACACAGTCCACATCTGACGATGCACACTGATTGCGCTGGTCTCCCTTGAGGACGTCACCGTCACTAGCTGCTGCGTTGTCACGTTTCTCTGTCGGACAATGTTGTTCATCGTTGACCTTTGTTCTGTTCTTAGCATCTGTAGCCTCTTCCATTGCATGGCTGAGGTTACTATCTTCTGACACAACAGTTCCTTCACAAGTGAGCTCCCCTGAAACTGGGGCGGTCTGATCGTGTTCTGGCTGGTCGCTGTGACGCAAGGCTTCCTCCGCCAACTGCAGGCCTCCTCTTCCGACACGTCGTCAGGGACCACCAGGACCTTCACTTCGGAACTCTCCAGAATTTCCTTCGGAACGCTCTGCAGGACGCGCTCCGCCAGCACCACGTCACTGTTCACCTCACCCTCATCCTCCGCCTGAGTCTTGTCCCCGACCATTTCCTTACCAACCCCCTCCCCCTGAGGATGTGTTTCCAGAACTTTCTCCACCCGCCACTCCCACCTCAGTGAAATTTGTATCCACCGTCTCCTTGCTGCTCTTAGCTGTCTCGTCACAGGCCGCACCAGCAGAGGGGTCGTCATCACCGTCATCAACAGTCAGGTCCACAAAGACTTCGGCACCTGGAGGCAGCGACGACCCACGCCTCCCTCGGGTTCTTGGCAGTCTGGGGGATTTCCCTTCCCGATCATCGTTGGCCAGCTCGTGTTCCAACTGCTCCAAGATAGGCGTCACTGTTGGAGATTTACGCAGTGGGAGGGCACAGCTTCTTCTCGTGTCAGACGGAGACAAGGAACGACATCGGCCCAGACGACGTACTACAGAAGGAAAACGAACAGAGGGCTTTGTTGCGAAACCCACCGGCGACAGTGACATGGAGCGTCTCTGTCGTGCTGCGACTGTATCGCAGTCTGTATCGCAGACTTGATCAGCACTGCTCCACCTCCTGCTGTGCAGCCCTGCGCCCTCACTCCCCGTCTCCCTGCCCGATTTGCTGCGCAGCGCAGCACTGTTCAGGCGGTCCACCATGCTCGTCAGGTTGCCAAACTCCAGCGGGGCGTTGGAGGCTGGAGGCAGACTGGGGCGGGGCCGGGTCACAGAGGCCGCCACGTTGGAGGGGTCAGCAATGTTCAGCAGTTTCAGCGTGCTGGCTGACAGGCAGCTGTAGTCAACAGCCGGTCGTGCTGCTGCTGGGGCAGGAGGTCGGCCGACTCTCTGTGAGGGTTCCGAGAACGCCGACGAAGTCGACGTTGTCGTGCAGGATGACGATGAGTTGACAACAGCGAGAGAACAGGCCGACGGAGCTGTGGAGTTGAACGACTCCTTGTTGTCTGCCACGGTCGCTGTCTTGTCCCCACACTCAACACGTCCTGGCTCCTCTTCTGACGACCTGGCACTCTGTTCATATGGCTCGATGTTGTCTGGCGAGGTTGGCTCCTCTTCTGACGACCTGGCACTCTGTTCATATGGCTCGATGTTGTTTGGCGAGGTCCGCCCGATGCACACCACGTCATCGCCTGGAGGCATCAGGTGAGCAAGGCCCATGGATGGAAGGTCCAGGGAATCCAGGGGAACGTAATCAGGATGCAGTTCATCATGGATTACCCGCACATCTCGTAGTAATGGCTCCGGGGTGGCCGGAACGGGTCGCACTTCAATGATGCGGCACGTGTACACAGTGCGTCTTTTAGCGTCCACTGTGCTCCAGTACACACGCGAGCATCTGAAAAGACGACAAAAGTTAAGTCTTGGGGTATGGCACAAATGTTGCAATCCAGATTTCATCCAATGTTGAAGAACATCCATTTACAGTATTTTTCTGTAAGTGCATCTGTACTGGTGTAGACCACTGTGGCCTCTTAGCTCATTACTCCAATCTGTCCAAACCTGGACTCTGAGGTCCCACATCGAGGTCATCTTCTACACTGCCAATGAAGTGAAAACCATCTGCAAACAAACTGAATATGGTCGAAATGGCTTTCCAAGCCACCACACTGTCCACCATCAAGTTAAAGGACAGTACTCCATCACTCCACTTAAACTGAATTAAAGAAGTAATTTACACTTTTTTTGTTGCTTGAATGAAGACTTTACCCATGGAAACCACTTTCAGAATAGCGGTTGTCCCGAAATAGTATGTCAAAAGCTTCCCAGAAGATAAGAGGATGGACAAGTACCTAATGTCAAACTTGATATTGAAATCTACCATGAACCTATAAACACAACAGTGCACAGGAGGATAAACCACCAAGGGACAGATGGTTTCAAAGCCAGGTTACTGCTGGCATACACTGAAGCAAGTGAGCCTAAGCATTGTTGTTACCAGACCATCAGTGGAAAACCTGCAGACCAATACTCCGAAATGTTTTGTGTCTATTTGAAACTCATTTGATCCCTGCATTTAGCGATATCATTACTTTAGCCCACGGAACTGGCAGACAGGGAAATCCCAAATCATTTCACAAACACAAAATAGCTCACGAACTGGCAGACAGGGAAATCCCAAATCATTTCACAAACACAAAATAGCTCACGGAACTGGTAGACAGGGAAATGGTAGACAGGGAAATCCCAAATCATTTCACAAACACAAAATAGCTCACGGAACTGGTAGACAGGGAAATGGCAGACAGGGAAATCCCAAATCATTTCACAAACACAAAATAGCTCACGGAACTGGTAGACAGGGAAATCCCAAATCATTTCACAAACACAAAATAGCTCACGGAACTGGTAGACAGGAAATCCCAAATCATTTCACAAACACAAGTCGAAATTCTGAACCCGAGGCAAAGGCAAAATATGACATTGATATATAAGAAGAAATCTTTTTTTTGCAAATAAGGGTCTGGAAAAAAAAAAGAAGCCATTTGTAACCCTTTTCCCCTTCCATGCTCATTCACACACATATGCACGCGCATGACACACACACACACACACACTAAACACAAATGCACACACACACACACTAAACACAAACACATATGCACACCACACACACACACACACACACACACACACACACACAGAGGTCCCGCCCCGCCCACTGGCACTGACCTGAAGTCCAGGGGCAGCAGGCATCCCTTGCAGTCCGAGAGAGGCGCCAGACTTCCTAAGTGTTCCACTGTACAGCACCCTGTCAACATCACACCACCACATCTCACCATCACTCTGTCAACATCTCACCACCACATGTCACCATCATACTGTCAACATCTCACCACCACATCTCACCATCACTCTGTCCACATCGCACCACCACATCTCACCATCATTCTGTCAACATCTCACCACCACATCTCACCATCATTCTGTCAACATCTCACCACCACATCTCACCACATTGTGTCACAGCCACCACCACATCTCACCACATTCTGTCAACATTCACCACCACATCTCACCATCTTTTGTCAACATCTCACCACACATCTCACCATCATTGTGTCAACATCTCACCACCACATCTCACCATCATTGTGTCAACATCTCACCAACCAACATCTGTCACCATCATATGTCCTGCAATCATTCACCACCACATCTCCACTCTTGCCCAAACATTCATCCATCCCAACATACTGCCCACCATACCATTTTCCAATCACGTACGATACCCTACAATACCATTCATTCTGTCAACATACCACACATCTACCATCATTATGTCTATCAACATTCAATCTGTCCACTAAACCACATCTCACCATATTCTGCCAACTACTCCTACCATACATTATCATCCATCAACAATTCACATCTTCACCACCAATCCACCATCATTCTGTCAAAACATACTTCCCACCAATACCATTATGATCCACAACATGATCAACACTGGCCACACATCTACCATCATTCTGTCAACATCTACTATCCACCACAATCACCATTCATCATCGTCAACATCTCAACCACACATATACCATTATCATTCTGTCAATAATATCCATCCACATCTACCAATTGTTCAACATGCAACCATACATCCTAAACCATTCATTCTGTCAACATATCATACTACCATCCACACCTTTATATCCTATCAACATACAACACCACTCTACCTATCATTCTGTCTAAACATACACCACCAACCATTATCCTATCACATTCATACTGTCTACAACATACTGCATATAGTCCATCTGCCTAAAATCATTATCATCCTATCAACAATTCGCTACTGTCCTACAAACCATTATCATCTATCACAATCTCCTACTGTCCTACCAATACATTATCTTCCAATCAACAATATCGATACTGTCCTACTAATACCATTATCATTCTGTCAATAATATCCATACTATCCTACCAATATCATTATCATCCTATCAACAATATCGATACTGTCCTACTAATACCATTATCATTCTGTCAATAATATCCATACTATCCTACCAATATCATTATCATCCTATCAACAAATCGATACTGTCCTACTAATACCATTATCATTCTGTCAATAATATCCATACTATCCTACCAATATCATTATCATCCTATCAACAATA
Source organism: Conus ventricosus (assembly GCA_018398815.1). NCBI lineage: Eukaryota > Metazoa > Mollusca > Gastropoda > Neogastropoda > Conidae > Conus > Conus ventricosus. The sequence goes on along the minus strand of CM031626.1, from coordinate 42,501,134 downwards.
TCGATACTGTCCTACTAATACCATTATCATTCTGTCAATAATATCCATACTATCCTACCAATACCATTATCATCCTATCAACAATATCGATACTGTCCTACTAATACCATTATATTCTGTCAATAATATCCATACTATCCTACCAATACCATTATCATCCTATCAACAATATCATACTGTCTCTACTAATACCATTATCATTCTGTCAATAATATCCATACTATCCTACCAATACATTATGATCCTATCAACAATATCGATACTGTCCTACTAATACATATCATTCTGTCAAATATCCATACTATCCTACCAATACCATTATGATCCTATCAACAATATCGATACTGTCCTACAATACCATTATCATCTCTGTCAAAATATCCAATACTATCCTACCAATACATTATGATCCTATCAACAATATCGTACTGTCCTACTAATACATTATCATCTGTCATAATATCCAATACTTCCTACCAATACCATTATCATCCTATCAACAATACTCGTACTGTCCTACCAATACAATCATCATCCTGTCAACATTGTCAATACTGTGCTACAATACCATTATCATTCTATCAACAATATCGATACTGCCCTACCAATACAATCATCATCCTGTCAACATTGTTAATACTGTCCTACCAATACATTATCATTCTATCAACAATATAGATACTGCCCTACCAATACCATTATCATCCTGTCAACATATCAAAACTGTGCTACAATACCATTTTCATCCTCTCAATATCAATATTGTCCTACCAACACCATTATCATCATATCCACAATATCGCTACTGGGCTACCAATACCATTATCATTCTATCAACAATATCGATACTGTCCTACCAATACAATAATATCCTGTCAACATTGTCAATACTGTCCTACCAATACCAATATCATTCTATCAACAATATCGATACTGCCCTACCAATACAATCATCATCCTGTCAACATTATCAATACTGTCCTACCAATACCAATATCATTCTATCAACAATATCGATATTGCCCTACCAATACAATCATCATACTGTCAACATTATCAATACTGTCCTACCAATACCAATATCATTCTATCAACAATATCGATACTGCCCTACCAATACAATCATCCTGTCAACATTATCAATACTGTCCTACCAATACCAATATCATTCTATCAATAATATCGATACTGCCCTACCAATACAATCATCATACTGTCAACATTATCAATACTGTCCTACCAATACCAATATCATTCTATCAACAATATCGATACTGCCCTACCAATACAATCATCATCCTCTCAACATTGTCAATACTGTCCTACCAATACTAATATCATTCTATCAACAATATCGATACTGCCCTACCAATACAATAATCATCCTGTCAACATGTCAATACTGTGCTACCAATACCAATATCATTCTATCAATAATGTTGATACTGTCCCACCAATACCATTACCATCCTATCAACAATATCCACGTTGTTCTACCAATACCCTTATCATCCTGTCGAGATATTTTCCTAGTTAATACAATTATCATCCTATCAAATCATTCTACTGATACTGTCGAGATATTTTCCTATTAATACAATATATCCATCATCATTCTACTGATAGGAGTCCATCAACAATTACTCACTGAACCAAAGTACTTTCTGTCAACACAAACTCTGACAAATCAAAAAGATTATTCTCCTTAATAATATAGACATCATCATATCTATAAATTAGTTCTATTACCAGAAATATTTACCTAATCTCACAAAACTGCCATCCTATTAGTATCGATACCATCATTTGATTGTGCTACACTCCAATGAAATAGATGCGGTCCTAATCAACATATCCTGTCAATACACTTATTGTTCTAAAAGATACATTCATCACCCTAATCAATAAATTCATAGTGTCCCGTAAACACAATAATCTATTACTTCCTGTCAATACACTTATTGTTCTAAAAGATACATTCATCACCCTAATCAAAAATTCTAGTGTCCCGTAAACACAATAATCAGTTTACAATACTATTACTTCCTGTCAATACACTTACCGTTCTAAAAGATACATTCATCACCCTAATCAATAAATTCGTGGTCCCGTAAACACAATAATCAGTTTACAATACTATTACTTCCTATTAACTCCTTCTAAGATCATTCATCACCCTAATCAATAAATCTGAGTCCGTGAACACTAAACAGTTAACAATACTATACTTCTGTCTACACTTACTCTAAAAGAACTCACACCTAATCAATAAATTCTGATTCCGTATGACACATAATCAGTTTTACAATACTAATAACTCTGTCATACACTTACCTTCTAAAAGTACTCACACCTAATCAATAATTCGGAGTCCGTAAACAACAATAATCAGTTTACAATACTATTACTCCTCAGTACAACTTTAAATTTACGTTCTAAAAGATACTTCATCACCCTAATCAAAATACTGAGTCCGAACACATAACAGTTTACAATACTATATACTTGTCAATACACTACCGTTCAAAAGTACTTCATCACCCTAATCAATAATCCGAGTCCCGAAACACAATAATCAGTTTACAATTATTCCTGTATACACTTACGTTCTAAAGTATTCATCACCCTAATCAATAAATTCTGATCCGTAAACAATAATCAGTTTACAATACTATTTCTTCCCATTAACCCTTCAATCAAAATTGAAAATGAGTGAGGCAGGGACATAAACAATAAACATGTGGGTAACTCTGCTCCCATAAAAACATAGGCCTAACACACAGAACTTTATTCAAGATAGGCCAAGCCTTAAACTGAATAAGGTAGTAAATACAAAGACGAACAATCTGATAGTGGGGGAAAAAAAGAGCGTAGACCAACAACTCAACTAGCCTTCATCTAAATAATGACTGGCAAAATTTGGACTTCGAGGATAGGGTGAGGGGGAGTTGAAGAGAGAAAACTGACACATGAAATAAAAACAAATAAGAATAAACTCTCACTGCTTAAGGGAACCACAGTAATCCTTCGAAGGCAGATCTGTATTGTATGCGCCGAGGCCTTTCGTCCGCTGGATCGAACTCAGCAGGAGACAGGTGGTGTGTCTTGCTCCTGCATCAAATAGAAACCCTAACATAATACTGTGTTTCTCACCCCAAGGCTTTCAAAAAAGAATCAATAGCACCCCAAAGCACCAGCGAAGTAGAAATGAACCAAACAAAGTATGGGGAGGAAAACAAGTGCAGACAAACTAAAAACATTTCAAACATGATGAAATGTAGGACAAACTTGAGCCTACCTTGAGGACACCCATGGATGCAGAATCAAAGACAAACCACAGACGACAGAAACAAATACAAATAACCTCGATTTATCGACAAACGAACATGAGTGAGGCAGGGAACAGTAAACAAAAACAATAGTACTCTTGCACCATAAAAACCTAACCAGTACTTTATTCAAACAGGGAAGCCTTTAACTTGAATAAGTCAGACAAATATAAAAACTTTAATATGGGGGAAACAATGCAGCACACTCACTGTCTGCATAGTAATACCGCAAAGATTGACTTGACTTACCACACGTAAACTGCTCTGAACATTAGCCTGGCTGCAGAAACATATGAGAGTAAAACTATCATTCGGCAAACACATGTACATTACATGTCAAAACAATTCTTGACCATCAATATGCGTTATCACAAATCGGAACATCAACATTACTGTTCTATCAATACAATCACTGGACCATCAATACCATTCTTTTATCACTACGACCACTGTCTCATTACTGTTCTATAAATACAATCATTGGACCACAATACTATTCTTTAATCACACGACACTGTCTCATTACTGTCTATCAATACAATCATTGGACCATCAATACCATTCTTTATCACTACAACCACTGTCTCATTACTGTTCCATCAATACAATCATTGGACCATCAATACATTCTTTTATCACTACGACCACTGTCTCATTACTGTTCTATCAATAGTTGTTCTAGAACAACATGATAGTGTTGATAGGATGATAATGGTATTGGTAGCACAGTAGTAATATTGTGGATATGATAATGGTGTTGGTAGGACAATACTGACATTGATAGGATGAAAATGGTATTGGTAGGACAGCATCGATACTGTTGATAGGATGATAACTGTATTGGTTGGACAGTATTGATATTGTTGATAGGATCATAATGGTAATGGAAAAACAATACTGACAATGTTGACAAGATGATAATTGTATTGGTAGGACAGTATTGGACCATCAGTATCAGTCTTTTATCAATACGACCACTGTCTCATCAATACAATTGTTGCCCCATGTGCGCACTGATCGTCCCATCAATGCAAAGGAGGTACCAACCAAACAACACGCTGACATTAGCAGCATCCAGTCCCCGAGCCCAGGACTTCTTCATGCACCGAATGTCAGCCATGTCCACACACATCCGTCGCTGAACTGCAAACCCTCTTTGGTTTTCTATCTGTTGAAAAACAAAAACACAAAACAAAACGACAACTAGAACAACAAAAACATCGCCAACATCGTTACAGCTAGCAATGATCACGGAGCTTGAAAAGCAGAGAAGAACTTTTTTCATTACATATTCTTCACGACAAAAACGTAACATTGACTGTCTGTGACAACAACAATGTCGTTGCTTCGTAATCCTTTCTTTCTGGTTTTTTCCGCCTGACATGGTGGTCAAACATGATCAGTAATCATCTCTCATGAAAGCAGATACTTATGAGCTGTGGAAACGGGTAACTGCCCAGGGCTTCCTCCCAGGAAGAACAAAGATCTCTGAAGTTCTAAGGGTGTAAAGCAGGGAGGAGGAGATCTGGGAACATGTTCCTCCCAACCCCACTCCCTCAAGTCTGAGCACCAAGTGTCCGTTGCCCACTTTTTGGCCCAGTCACGGCCAGGCCGACTTGTCAAACAGCTTTGGTCAATCTCTGTCACGTCTGTAGTGTCTTAACCGATGCATGGCAGACCAAATGGCAACTGCCCGCTCTCGCAAAACAGTTACTTTAGATCTCGGTACATCATGTCTTCTGCTACCTTACTGTAAATGCTACCATTGTTCAGTGATTGAAACACCATCCTCACAATCCCCCCCAAATCTCCGTCTTTTTGTGGAGGGTGGGGGAGGAGGAATGGGATGGGGTGGGCTGAAACTCCCCCCCCCCCCCCCCCACCCCCTGCTGGGTAGAGACAGTACAGACTTTAGTTCCAAGCAGAAAATGTCTTCTTCACTCGTCACCTATGATGGGTATTAACCCCCAGACTTAGGGACAAGAACTGGACTCTTTGGTCCCCAACCCACCAGTGCCACGATTATTATTCACTTTTAACATTCCTCTGCCTCACTGTAAACTTTCCGTTTAATAATCACAAACAAAAAAGGCACATATTCTGTCTGCATCGACAACAAAGTTAAATAAGGTCAGGTAAGGTAATGTTGCTTGAAGACAGCCGACCGCAAAGGGCCGTATCAGGGCTGTCACCGTGCTGGAGTTAACACACGAGTCATTAAACACACACACACCTCATTCACACAAGCCTTTAGCATACACCTTCGAACAACTTCAGATCTATTTCCTACCTGGCTGCTGGCTTGCTGACTGTGCTCGTAGCAGTACACGTCTTGTCTTCCTTGAACAGACACAGCTGACGACGAGCGCACAGGAAGTGGTAGTTGGCCGGGCACCCTTGTACGCAGCAGCCAACCGTAGCCCCTTGCATTTGGCACCGGTTGCACCTCTGTTGATGGCAGTCATCAGAAATTGGTGGCATGGCCTATTTACTGAGAATATAAGAGCTGTGTGTGTGTGTGTGCGTGTTTGAGTGCGCACGCGCGCATGCATGCATACAGATGGTGAAGCAATGTGCACAAGAGCCTGTGTGTTGCTTACTCAGTGTGTGTGTGTGTGTGTGTGTGTGTGTGTATGTGTGTGTGCGTGTGCATGTGTGTGTGCATGTGCACCCATGTGCCTGCGAATGTGGGTGTGTGCACAGGTGCACGTGTGTATACGTGTTGTTTACTTTATGTGTGTGTGCACGCGTGCATGTGCTTGTGTGCAAGCGTGTGTGTGTGTGTGCATGCATGTGCGTGCATACATGTTTTTGTGTCCGTCTGTATATACTAGCACACCTGTGTATGCGTGCTGTTCAACACGTGCCTGTGTGTGTCTGTGTCTGTGTGTGAAGGTGTGGGTGGGTGGGTGGAGAACCAGTGGCGTTGGTGGAGGCAGTGATGGTGATGGTCCTTCAAAAACAGTGTGTGCAGGTCATTTCACGCACCATCTCCCATCAGACCCTCAGTCTAAAGCCTCCTCCTTAAGACTAGGTTGGAACTGGAGTCTGCAAATATCAACTACCGACAGAAAGCCTCTTCCAACCTGTACGTCTGGAATGGGAGTCGAACCCCGCACCTCCGAACAGTCAGTCGGTCACCTTACCACACCTGTTTACCTTGAAACTGCAATTGGTGCATTTTTCAACAAAAACGAGCGTATCTTCTACAAAGAGTGTGTACACAATTCCAAATCTTTGCAAAAGCGGGAATAGGAAGGGGGTGGGGTGGGGGTGGGGGTGGGGTGGGGGTGGGGGGGGGGGCATTCCTTTCCACCTGCCATCACACTATGAAGGCTTTTTCTGAACCATCTGATCTTGCATTAATTATGGGCAAAAAAGGTTCTTTCCAACACAAATTACATTCAAACCCAATTGATCAGCATACTTTGGTACTAACTCATGCTTTCTTACTGTACTTTTTTATGTTTCAGGACACGCTGTTGAAGCCGCAGACACAGCCTGAGGCGATTTCGCGCGCGGAAGTTAGCAAGAGTTTGTTGCTCTTTGATCAGAGCTCCGGTATGGTCTGTTGCAGGTGCAATCACTGCTCAAGACCTTTGCTTCTGTAGTTTTTTTCCCCAGATGTGTTTCTTTCAGTTTATTGTATTCGCTGTATTTTCGCCAAATATGTGTACAAAATACAGGGAAATCGTATGGGTAAACAGGTCTGCCTTACCCACCAGGCAAAGCATGCAGTGGCATGGGAGGTAATCAACACGATTCCCTGTCTTGTTGGTAACGTACCAGTTGTCTGCCCCGCACCATGGCCACGTGAACGTTCTGCAGAGTGCCGTCCTCCTCTTCAAACACTTCAGCCGACCAGAGGGCGCAGTTGACGTGCACCCAGTCGTCCTGACCTGCGTACAGAAGTCTGCCGGCATCCTGCAAGTGAGGGGACACAACTGCAATAACTACTGCAGACACATACAAACTTGTCCTCTGTACAAAAATTGCCTGTATCCTGTACATAAGGGAGACAACTGCAATAACTACTGCAGGCACATACAAACTTGTCCTCTGTACAAAAATTGCCTGTATCCTGTACATAAGGGAGACAACTGCAATAACTACTGTAGGCACATACAAACTTGTCCTCTGTATAGAAATTGCCAGTATCCTGTACATAAGGGAGACAACTGCAATAATCGCTGTAGGCACATATGAACTTGTCCTCTGTACAGAAATTGCCAGTATCCTATACATAAGGGAGACAACTGCAATAATCGCTGTAGGCACATATCAACTTGTCCTCTGTACAGAAATTGCCAGTATCCTGTACATAAGGGAGACAACTGCAATAATCGCTGTAGGCACATATCAACTTGTCCTGCGTACTGAAATCTGCCAGCAACCTGCAAGTAAGGGAGACAACTGCAAAAACTACTGTAGGCATGTATCAACCTGTTCAAAAACACACAACATGTCTACTCATATTTTGGACACAAACACGCATCAGTGCATATACAACCATGTGTACAGAAACAATCCAACACATGCACACACTCCTTACAACACAATCGGCATGTAAAATGTATGCACCAGCATACAATAAATCTAAACATACAAATCTTTGTACTTTGCACACACAAACACAAACCTGCCACAATTAAGGCAATGTGAGGCAGTAAAATCTAATTTTCAGAATATAGGAAATAAGACATTTTTTGTCATTTGAATTGATACTACTATGAGTCCTAACACAAAATATACCAACAAATCAACCTTATTTTTTACCGTTGCCATGGCAACCAAGATAAACATCCGCCATATTGGATTTTTAAGAAATGATTTTACTCAGGTATTATCCATCACAGATCCATGAGTTTTGGCACACATGTACACTATGAGTATCTTTACATTCTAATAGAGAGATATTTTTGATTTTGTGCAAAATTAATTTTTAATGATTTTTCAGAAAATATTGCCTCAAATTATCAGCGGTATCATGCAATCGACATCATGAAAATAAAAAAAAAACAGATTTTAAAAAATCATTCTATAAAAATGTCAATAAGACAACAATGTACAAATGTGCCAAATTTCATTAGATTTGAATAGACAGTTTCTGAGAAATTTTAATACTTGTACAGCATGCGGAGCAAAAAACAGAACATGAGAAAAACGCAGACAAAAGGAGCACAAACACAGTGACACATACATGGTTTACTTACAGACCTGGTTACAAGTTTCAGATCCCCCAGCCAGCCCCACAGCACAACACCACACAGTCAGAACTGCCCTGCAGCATAGGCAGGGCCCCCTTCCAGCATCATCAGCTCCTCCTGTCTCTTCAGTCGGGCAGCTCGAACTGTGTCCCGCCGCTTGTTGGCCTTGTCTCTCTGGAACTTGATGCTGTTCCTCTCCTCTTCTGCTGCCTGCTTGCCCCTAGCCTCTTCATGTGAGTTCCTCTTTGAAAACCAAAGAAGCTGGCAGTGTCCTGAGCAGCACTAGGGCCAAAGTTGAACTCACTGATGGCTGTGTAGACTGCAAACATCACCCGCCGGCGTGAGGCAAACTTGTCCTTGGTACAGCGGGACCAGATGAGACTGTGCAAGCACTCATTGGAGTTTTGTGTTTTGCCAGCAACACACCTGCTTAGAAGCTGAGTGTCTGTCAGCCTTTCATAGATGGGTTCCAGGTGCTGGTGCAGTTTACTGTAATTGAGAGGGGTGTGGATAAGCTTGTCATGGTGACCGGGAACCTGACGTTGAGCCAGAGCAGCCTGATAGAAGCACCAGGAGTCAACACCCACAGGGCACAGTTCATGCTGGGGCTTGCTTTCAGTAGAATAACAGTGTTGAAGAGAAGCCTTGATGGCCTTTTTAATTTCTTCAGCACTGCTACTCTTGCGGATGGCACGGTTGTAGTAGATGGTCAGCTTCCGTATGGCATTCTGTGTTAGATTACCACGGCCACGACCTCCAAGGGATACCTTTCTTGCGACAATCCGCCACTAGATTTCGCAAAGCTGAACCAAGCCGCTTGCTGACATGATTGATGCATTCTTCCTTCTCAATCTCCACCTCATCACTGTAAGGCTTGATGGCTGTCAGCTCATTGTAGGTCTTGGCATCACCATGAGGCTTGATGGCTGTCAGCTCATTGTAGGTCTTGGCATCACCATGAGGCTTGATGGCTGTCAGCTCATTGTAGGTCTTGGCATCACCATGAGGCTTGATGGCTGTCAGCTCATTGTAGGTCTTGGCATCACCATGAGGCTTGATGGCTGTCAGCTCATTGTAGGTCTTGGCATCACCATGAGGCTTGATGGCTGTCAGCTCATTGTAGGTCTTGGCATCACCGTAAGGCTTGATGGCTGTCAGCTCATTGTAGGTCTTGGCATCACCGTAAGGCTTGATGGCTGTCAGCTCATTGTACGTCTTGGCATCACCGTAAGGCTTGATGGCTGTCAGCTCATTGTAGGTCTTGGCATCACCATGAGGCTTGATGGCTGTCAGCTCATTGTAGGTCTTGGCATCACCGTAAGGCTTGATGGCTGTCAGCTCATTGTACGTCTTGGCATCACCATGAGGTGTGATGGCTGTCAGCTCATTGTAGGTCTTGGCATCACCATCTGACAGCAGGACAGTGTATCGCAGTTTGTAGCGTTCCACTGAGCGCCGCCAGATCACACGAGCTGCCTCCACCTCCATCATGCCAGAGGATCCTGTACACATAAAGTTTGATACAATGTTACAGGACTGATATGCCTGTTATCATGTGTGTATGTGTGTGAGTGAATGCATTTTTATACATGAATGTACAACTTTGCTTTCATGATTTACAACACACACACACACACACACACCACACACACACACACACTCACTCACACACACAGTCACACACATAACTTGACATCAAAACCAAATAAAACAAAAATAAATCTGGAAGACTTTCTTTGATTCTGTGCGTGTGTGTGTGTGTGTGTGTGTGTGTGTGTGTGTGTGTGTGTGTGTGTGTGTGTGTGTGTGTGTGTGTGTGTGTTCAAGTAGTTCACACTGCTTTTCAGTTTTCTGTTTGATTTTGTGTTCATAATTTTTTTCAAGCATACTGTCAATACAAAACTGAGACACTTGAAATAATGCAAAAAAAGGACAAAAAATATAGCTCACCTGTAAAATTCTTGTCACATGTTTCAAGATGTTGAACCACCCATGCAGGATACTCCATAGGGTTCTCTGCATACAGTTTCTTCCCCGTGGATTCACACACTTGACAGTAGGTGCACATGACATGAGCATCAAGACACAGCCCTGTCAGAAGATCCACCACACAACCTACTCCAATATGAGAACTGTGTCCTCTGGTTAGCCAAGTGCCATCAAAACTAACACTGATGTCAAGCACATCATCAGGGCCAAGGGGGGTGCCGGTATGTTTGTGCATGGACTTGCCTCACATACTCTGCTGTGAGTGCAAAGTAATCTTTCAAAGTCTTCTAATTTATTGTATAGTTTGCCTGCTTTCTTGTGAAAAGTTTTGTGGTGCAGTCCTTGGAGATCCAAGCTTTCACAAAATTTGTTGAAAGTTGTTGCTCCCAAACCACACACTAATGCAGAATACACAGCTTGCCTGTTGACAGTGTAATCTTTCATCTCTCCACCACCTCTCTCTGCTAAAAAATCTTCTGTGCCCTCTACAGCTTGTTCACAGCTATAACAGTACACATATCCGTGCACAGCTAACCCACATGGTTTCTTCCTATCAGTTCTGAAACACAACGTTTCATTTTTGAACTGGGAGCAACTTAGTTTTTTCACAAATCTGTCAACACAGCTGAAGTCGACAATCCCTCGCTTCGACGATGTGCTCTCCTCGACACAGTCACCAAAGGCTGATGTAGAGGCACTCTCCAGATTTCTGACAGCTTCATATGACTGGTGTTTGAACTGTGTGCGGGTTTTACCACCTAACACAGAATCCTGAACACGTGTTGATGTTGATGGCACTGACGAACACGAAGCAGTGCTTGTTGAAGGCACTGACGCCGGGTCATGCTCAGGGCCGATTCTCGTCGATCTTCCCCTTTCCTTGCGAAGCTTTACACTGCCTTGCATACGCGAGGTGGTTTTTTTTCGCTTCGACTTGCTTTTCTTAGCCGACTGAATAGTAGACTTTTTTACACGAGCCATTTTTTTAAACTCTGGTCTTCGATCGAACACGATGTAAACAACCGCCATTTGCAATCTCGAGGGTGTCACGTGACCCGAATCAACGAATCAGGCGCCTCGTTTCCACGTCATTCTCCATATAAGGAGAATGTGGTCATATGCTAATGATCTAAAACGACTTCCAGTCGGAACTGAGTGGAATTTGGTGGCAAATGCTCTGCTGTATGGTGTAGGGGAGACAATCTAGTTTCCTATGATGTGCGGCATGACGAGGTTCGGGAAGAAGAAATGCCTGTCACTAGGGTCGGAAAATCATCATTTTGACAAATTTTATGACACAAACGAACGCAAACACGAATGGGTTAGGGTTTTAAAAGCATTTTTATTTCAAAATCACATCATTTCAGTGCAATTCAAGTATGGAATATGAAAATAGACACGTTGTAGTTAGTAAAAATGTGAAAATCTAAAAATAGCCAAAATGACCCAATTTTGACATATTTCACTGCCGCACATTGCCTTAAACGTTTCTGCAACTCACTGATAAATGACCTTAAGCCGTACCTGTAGAGACGACCTAAAACAGAGACAAAGACACAGACAGACAAAGACACAGACAAAGACACAGACAGACAAAGAAAACACAGAGATACTCTCCAAGTCAGACAGCTACAACTTACAATCAGGATAAGCGTCGCCCATCTCCAAGCACAATGCGCACTGCCGCATATCCTCATACAGGTCCGACACTTCCACAGCTGCAAGACAGACCAAGACGATCAGCCAAGCTTTCTAGACAATCAAAATGCCAACTTTTTTCAGACATCACAATATAATAATAATAATGAGGACAATTTCTACAGCACTCATCCTAACAATGTAGCTACAGGGCGCTTTACAAGTTTTAACAATTCAACATCTAAAAATATAAGCAGGACACATACACCTACATTCACACACACACGCACGCGCGCACACACACACAATTCTGCGTTCACGAGTCATAAGCGCGCGCGCACACACACACACACACACACGCACGCACGCACACGCGCGCGCACACACACACACGTACACACACACACACTGGAACATAATGTCGCATACATAAACACACTATATAACACGGTGAACTGCTCATTTGTACATCAACCTTTTCTAGACGTAGAAGAGGTTAGATGAGATGTCGCCTTTCTCTGAACAGCTGAGATGCGAATTTTTTTTCTCAACAGCCAAGACATCAACCTCTCCCAGACTGTTAAGATGTCAGCCTCTTCTAGACGGTTCAGATGTCAGCCTCTTCTAGATGGTTAAGATGTCAACCTCTCCCAGACTGTCAAGATGTCAACCTCTTCTGAGCAGCTGAGGCACCAATGCCTTAAAAGAAGTCAAAGTGTCAGTATCTACTAAATAGTCAAGACATCAATCTCTTCTAGGCCATAAAGATGTCAAACTTTCCTTCATATACAAGATGTCTACCTCTTCTTGACAGTCAAAATATCGATCTTTTCTTCGCATACAAGACGTCAACCTTTTCTTAACAGACGAGCTTTCAACTTCTTCTAGGCAGTCAAGATTTCAACCTTTTCTTGACACGTAAGACGTCCACCTTTTCTTGACAGACAAGATGTCATCTTCTAGGCAGTCAAGATTGCCATCTTTTCTTGACCTAAAAGATATAAACTGCCTATTCTTGACAGACAAGATGTTATCTTCTAGGCAGTCAAGATTGCACTCTTTTCTTGACCTAAAAGATATAAACTGCCTATTCTTGACAGATTAGGTTTCAACCTCTTCTACGCAGGCAAGGTTTCAACCTTTCCAAGGCACTTGCAATTCTAACTTTTTTAAGGTGGTCGCGAGTTCAAACTTTTTTTAAGTCAGTCACCATCTTAACCTCTTCAAGACAGCAGAGCTGCCACGTCCTCAGACGGACACAGAGCGGCATTTTGACATTCTGACAGTAAAGCATTCCAAATTCAATCATGGCACTCAAGTCCAACATCACAAGTCAGACTCCGTGATACTTTTAACTGCACTTTGCCTCACACACAACTTGAGGGCAAACTAAGATAATGCAAATCTCACTATTTATGGCATGGTTTTGGGCTGACCCCCCCCCCCCCCCCCCCCCCCCCCAAACAAAAGGCTGGCAATGAAACTAATCCATAACATGATAAAATCGCTATCGTCTTTTGACACTTTTCTTCAGCCTTTTTTCACCCCCCATTTCTTTACTGAACACAGCCATTATTCTGCACAGTCACGATGTCGACCTTTTTAAACAGCGACATCTGCCACTGGTACACATCAGCATTCCAGGGCGCAGCAAGCACAAACATATATCCTCCTTACCCAGAGCCGAGTCACACAGCGAGGCCACCAGCGGCTTGAACAGTGACAGCTGAGGTACTGACAGAGAGCTCTCTCTCTCCAGCCACTGTGCATACGTGTGGTCGTTGTAAGGGGGCACCACTGCATCCGGCAGCATGCCTCTGAGGAGGAGATGCCATAGAAATACATCAAGTACAAGCACCTGCATAAGTGTGTGCATGCATTTAGGTTTGAAACCGAGTCAAAAGATGCTTGACTTTGCCGTGTGCATTCCATGTGAACGAAATAAACACTGTTCATGAAAAAAGGTGTTTTTGTTTGAATGTTATGTTTCAAATACATGACAGATAAAAGAGAAATAATTAAGTTTGTTTAGCTATATGAAAGTCATGCATG
>CM031626.1:42411919-42481919 GCA_018398815.1 Conus ventricosus | reverse complement strand
AGTGGTTGGTGTCATGGATTCCTGGTTAAGAGATCATGGTTTGGTTCCCATCAGAGCCATTGATTTGTGGAACTCTTCTGCCCCGATCCACTCCTATCCAGACTTCTGCTAATGCTAAAGGCTCAATGGTGGAACTCTTCTGCCCTGATCCACTCCTATCCAGACTTCTGCTAATGCTAAAGGCTCAATGGTGGAACTCTTCTGCCCCGATCCACTCCTATCCAGACTTCTGCTAATGCTAAAGGCTCAATGGTGGAACTCTTCTGCCCCGATCCACTCCTATCCAGACTTCTGCTAATGCTAAAGGCTCAATGGTTGAACTCTTCTGCCCCGATCCACTCCCCGATCCACTCCTATCCAGACTTCTGCTAATGCTAAAGGCTCAATTGTGGAACTCTTCTGCCCCGATCCACTCCCCGATCCACTCCTATCCAGACTTCTGCTAATGCCAAAGGCTCAATTGTGGAACTCTTCTGCCCCGATCCACTCCCCGATCCACTCCTATCCAGAGTTTTGCTAATGCCAAAGGCTCAATTGTGGAACTCTTCTCCCCCGATCCACTCCCCGATCCACTCCTTTCCAGACTTCTGCTAATGCTAAAGGCTCAATTGTGGAACTCTTCTGCCCCGATCCACTCCCCGATCCACTCCTATCCAGACTTCTGCTAATGCTAAAGGCTCAATTGTGGAACTCTTCTGCCCTGATCCACTCCCCGATTCACTCCTATCCAGACTTCTGCTAATGCTAAAGGCTCAATAGTGGAACTCTTCTGCCCCGATCCACTCCCCGATCCACTCCTTTCCAGACTTCTGCTAATGCTTAAGGCTCAATTGTGGAACTCTTCTGCCCCAATCCACTCCCCGATCCACTCCTATCCAGACTTCTGCTAATGCTAAAGGCTCAATTGTGGAACTCTTCTGCCCCGATCCACTCCTATCCAGAGTTTTGCTAATGCTAAAGGCTCAATTGGAAAGTCTGAGACTACATGGTTGAGTTTAATACACGTCTCAAATTTCCTGACCAATACTGCACGTGTCTGTTACCTCTCAGGTCTAGTAAACGTCAGGATATGTTATGAAAGAAGTGGGCATTACAGCCCTGCCACACAGTCATTACAGCCCTGCCACACAGTCATTACAGCCCTGCCACACAGTCATTACAGCCCTGCCACACAGTCATTACAACCCTGCCACACAGTCTCAGATCGGAATGCAACTCCACATCATCATGAAAAAAAAAGGTCTCGTTCTCTTTGGGCCCTCATGCCCTGCTTTCATGGTGACCTCAGTTTTGATGTCTTCTCCATACCCTGGCGACTTTGTGTCGGGGTTGCTAGCATTGGCAAGTTAATGGGGACCATTGTTGAACAATGTTGTGGTGCCCTGCGGCGGAAGAGGACGCTGACCCCACAATTAAGCAATTACAGTTTGCAAGCAGGGGGCTAAGTACGTGGTGTCCCGCACATGTTGAATCAGAACAGGCACCACTGACCACCACCGAAGTGACTCGGCAGCAGTGCAGTGTCTCCTCCGGTGGGTTGCCTCATGATGACAATGGCAGCTCCCTGCAGACTGGCAGCACCAGGGGCTGGGCAGGACAAGCCACAGTGTGGCTGTGGACAGACGGCCGGAATGAACCACAGAGTGGCTGTGGACAGACGGCCGGAATGAACTACAGAGTGGCTGTGGACAGACGGCCGGAATGAACCACAGAGTGGCTGTGGACAGACGGCCGGAATGAACCACAGAGTGGCTGTGGACAGACAGCCGGAATGACCCACAGAGTGGCTGTGGACAGACGGCCAGAATGAACCACAGAGTGGCTGTGGACAGACGGCCGGAATGAACCACAGAGTTGCTGTGGACAGACGGCCCGAATGAACCACAGAGTGGCTGTGGACAGACGGCCAGAATGAACCACGTGGGGACAGTGGCCACTGAAGTGGCTGTGGACAGACGGCCGGAATGAACCACAGAGTGGCTGTGGACAGACAGCCCGAATGAACCACAGAGTGGCTGTGGACAGACGGCCGGAATGAACCACGTGGGGACAGTGGCCATTGAAGTTGCATAGAAGATGAGACAGAAAAAAAAGAAAAAAAAAAGAAAAAAGAAAAGTTTCAGATATATAACAGACATGCACATAAAACTCCCCAAAAGCTGTGTTCTCATAGACATTCATT
The DNA here is from genome assembly GCA_018398815.1 of Conus ventricosus. NCBI lineage: Eukaryota > Metazoa > Mollusca > Gastropoda > Neogastropoda > Conidae > Conus > Conus ventricosus. Next base: position 42,479,737 of record CM031626.1, on the reverse strand, counting down.
TTGCACGTAACTGCACACAAACTATCCTTAAAATATCCTTAAAAACACAATGCACACACATGCACTTTTAAGATTTCAGTTGAACCTAGCTGAAATCGGAAAACAGCAGTCACTAAAGTTGCCCCTTTAAAATTCTGTAATGCAAGTAACCACAGCAGAAGTTGCTGCACATGCTCACAAACCATTTAGGGGTTGCTCCAGTTCGTGAAATCAATAGAGATGCTTTCATATTTCTTGACATAGTCAAACACATTCAGTCCACCATGCAATGCATCTCAGACAAGACGAACTAAAAACAGAATGCGCAAGTCAGTCAATACGCCACGCTTATTTTTCAGGTAAAACACCAGAGCCGAGTACATGGCTAAATAAAATGTAAATGAAACGACCTTTAGATTTCCCTTCTAGGGGTCAGGTTACTGCTGATAAGAAAAGAAAAAAAGCAGCCAGCGAGAGGCTCGCACACAGACTTAAATCCGCAACAATCCATTACAACAGACTATTCAGTTACAGACAAAACATAGAACCCTGTTCCCGAACCCAAACCCCCCCAGTTAAACCAACTCACCACACTATCGTACTATCCGCCTCCAGCTTCAGCCTCACTGCGCTGAAGTCGCGGGGAAACTGGCGCTGGAACTGCGGCAGAAGAGACTGGGGGTTCGTAGCCTCTGTCACCATGTTGACCGTGTAGGTGACATGGGGTCGCGCACTTCTCACCACGCTTCCTGCATCACCACTCGACTCCACTGTCTCCCCCGGACAACCCAAAGTCTGAGCTGAACTTGGGAGGTCCGTCCTCCCCGGCAGTTAAAAATCCGTCTGCTCTTCTTTGGCCTTTTTCACACACCCAGAACCTTCCCCTGCTCCGCAGGCATGTTCAGTCTCCGAGTTCTTCGAACACGGAGTGCTTCTTGAAGTACTGCCGGAGCAAGGCGATGATTCTGTGCCAGGAAGGAGGGAGCCTGACTGGGACGCAGTTTGAGCAGTGTTTGTGGTGATCAGACGTTTCTGTCCTGGCAAGCTGGGACGGGGAAGTTGTCGTGTCCCGATTCTGAATATCTGTTTTGATGTCTTTTTCCTCCTCCTGATCGGACGATTTATCTCCCTTTCCATCAGTCCTGAACAGACATGGAGGTTGGGGTTGAAACAATGTTTCTTTTCCCCCCAAGACATGGGCACTGACAACACAGGTCAGCCATAACTCAATGGCAACATACTAAAAAAAAAAAAAAGGACTTGTCGTCATCTCAAGACACAACATTGTGATTCTTCTTTCAAATTCAGCATGTCGATTCAAAATGGGGAAAAAAAGCATATACACAATGTAATAATTCACATGTTATGTATGTCTGATTTTAGAATGTCCAAACTGATTTGTCATGAGCATTCTTTTCAAGTTTCCGCAATTTTTTTTAAAAAACAATGTCACCAAATTTCCAAATGAAAAAAAAAACCCCGCTAAAGGCATGTGTGCTTAGAATGTCTGTCCCTCAAAACAATGCCCTGGAATGACGGGAGACAACTTTTCAACAAAGAAATATTCCCTGCATTGCAATCTGTATGTTCATGCTCCGTGTCATAGATTTCTGAGTGGGGAGGAGGTGCAAGTGTAGAGTACAAGCAAAAAAATATGCTTGTGCTAAATATGCGAGAGTGTGTGTAAAGGTATGGGTATCTATACAGTATGTTCCTTTCCATCTTTGTATATGTAGTATATATGCCTTTTTTTGTTCATATTATGAGCACACACACACACACACACACACACACACACACACACACACACACACACACACACAGACGCACACATACAGACTGGTGGTACAGGATGCCAACAAGTATAACCCGATTGCTGTAAATATTTCAATTTGTTATCCCACACAAAAAGACCTGCATGCAGATCACAGTTCGAACAGTGATGCAAGTACAAGGAGAAAGAAAAATCCTCAACCCCTCAACGACTCAAATCTAAGATGGAGGGCTTCTGATTTCCTGGCAATATTCCTCAGTCAGCCTGACTTTTTTTTCTTGCACACACACACACACACACACACACACACACACACACCACACACATACAAACACACACACACACACATGACCCACCTGTCTGTGGGCCGACTTCCTGTGACCATCGGGAACCCCTTCGCCTCAGCTGAAGCTAAAAAAGTATCAAACAAGTTTCTGGCCACACCGTATGTCCCACTCCGTTGCCAGGGTCCATGGAGGCTGAAGTGATCAACGTGTCACTTCCTGTGGTTCCCACTGCAACAGATAAATGGCTCTGATGTTGGAGAAGATGTGGACAAGGACGACAGAACGGGCGATCTGGCTCCGCCCAACGTGGCCTCTTTTCCTTCCTCATCCCCGCCCTTCACTTCTGGAGACGGTTTGGTGTCCGTTTCTCAACCAGGACGATTTTCAAATGGGATTTTCCCCTCAGAGTCAAAGTCCACGTCTGGTTTGATCTCCAAACTGTCCATCTAAACGCCCATGCGGCTGCCTTGAATCTCCTGGCTTGCTGTCCGCCAGTTGCTCCCCGCTGCCTTTTCTGACACCCCTGACGCTTTGACGGGCTCTCTCCCTCACATCCCATTTCTGAAGAGCACTGCGTCGGACGCTTGGTCGGCCCATCGCTTTTCACAGGGGAGACCACCTCACCATCAGGCACCTCCACTGCCTCCAAAGGTTCCTCCTTCTCTGGTGAGACATCTGAGAAAGAGGAGTTGGTCGACACCCCGCCGCCTTTGATGCTGCAGGCAGGGGAACTGGCGGTTTGGGGGATGGTTCCCCTTTTTCTGAGTCCGTTTCTGGTGTGTGCTTCTCTGCGGCAGAGGCGTGACTGCTCCGAGTGTGTCTGGAAGGCGGGGGGCTGGTTCGTAAGGTTTCTGGGCTGGCGAGGGCTGGGACAGTTTCTTCCGCTGTAGCGCCTTGAGACTGCGCTCCCTTTCCTCTGCGACAAACAGCGACCAGTCAGTCTACAGGATAGCTGGTTTCAGGGAAAGTCCATATTATCTGTTTCTGAGGTATTTGTATACAGACTGTTGCCACAGTCAGAGCGAACCTCTCACAAAATCGATTTACTATCTAGACATACAAACAGGCACAGGTCAGCAATCATACCAAACTTGGCTGACAGCACAGTAAAACCCTAAAATCATCCGTCTACAGAGAACAACGATGACAGCAGGTCTGCCTATCCTCCATCACTCCCACCCCCAAATGTTCTTCAGTCGCTCTCTCACCTGTGGTGGACAGGAGTGAAAGGTGCAACAGGTGGAAAAAACAAACAAACAAAAAAACAATAACAAAAACCCAACAGCAAGTGCTCTAGAGTGCCTGTTGCATGTAACAAAATTATCTGCCCTTTTCAAATTTCCAGAGATTTTGATACACACTTCAAACAATCTGCTGAAAAAAAAAATCAGAAAGCCGTTTTCCCCGAAGACTTCAAGCCACGATAAAAAGGAAATCAGACAAGGAAAAAGAAAATGAAAATGAGGTGAATAAAAGAGGAATCAGACAAGGAAAAAGAAATGAAAATGAGGTGAATAAAAGAGGAAATCAGACAAGGAAAAAGAAAATGAAAATGAGGTGAATAAAAGAGGAAATCAGCAAGGAAAAAGAAAATGAAAATGAGGTGAATAAAAGAGGAAATCAGACAAGGAAAAAGAAAATGAAAATGAGGTGAATAAAAGGGAAATCAGACAAGGAAAAAGAAAATGAAAATGAGGTGAATAAAAGAGGAAATCAGACAAGGAAAAAGAAAATGAAAATGAGGTGAAAAAAGAGGAAATCAGACAAGGAAAAAGAAAATGAAAATGAGTGAATAAAAGAGGAAATCAGACAAGGAAAAAGAAAATGAAAATGGGTGAATAAAAGAGGAAATCAGACAAGGAAAAAGAAAATGAAAATGAGGTGAATAAAAGAGGAAATCAGACAAGGAAAAAGAAAATGAAAATGAGGTGAATAAAAGAGGAAATCAGACAAGAAAAAAAGAAAATGAAAATGAGGTGAATAAAAGAGGAAATCAGACAAGGAAAAAGAAAATGAAAATGAGGTGAATAAAAGGAGAATCAGACAAGGAAAAAGAAAATGAAAATGAGGTGAATAAAAGAGGAAATCGACAAGGAAAAAGAAAATGAAAATGAGGTGAATAAAAAGGAAATCAGACAAGGAAAAAAAGAAAATGAAAATGAGGTGAATAAAAGAGGAAATCAGACAAGAAAAAGAAAATGAAAATGAGGTGAATAAAAGAGGAAATCAGACAAGGAAAAAGAAAATGAAAATGAGGTGAATAAAAGAGGAAATCAGACAAGGAAAAAGAAAATGAAAATGAGGTGAATAAAAGAGGAAATCAGACAAGGAAAAGAAAATGAAAATGAGGTGAATAAAAGAGGAAATCAGACAAGGAAAAAGAAAATGAAAATGAGGTGAATAAAAGAGGAAATCAGACAAGGAAAAAGAAAATGAAAATGAGGTGAATAAAAGAGGAAATCAGACAAGGAAAAAGAAAATGAAAATGAGGTGAATAAAAGAGGAAATCAGACAAGAAAAAGAAAATGAAAATGAGGTGAATAAAAAAGGAAATCAGCTGCAAAAGAGGACAACTGTATGCTTGTGTATCACACACACACACACACACACACACTGACACACACACACACTCCACAAACAAAACACACACACACACAAAACACACAACCTCCTCATCGATGACCACCAGATGGTGCGAACACTTGAAGGAGGTCAGGCCACTCAGCACGCATCCGCAACCCCGTCAGCAGCTCGTCGCGCAGAATGGTCCGCCATTCCGGCGGATCGTTAGGCAACACACCCGACAACGGTACTGAATGTCCTCGGCAGGAAGGAAACAGCTGGTACATCTCGTCTGTAATCATTCCCAGTAGCTGACTTTTAACCGACTGGCGTTGTGCGCAAGCTTAAGCATCGGTGAGTGTCTGACACAAATGAAGCCTAAGCACGGCGGATTTCCAAATTTTCTAAAAATACACAAAGCGACGTCCATTAAAGGAAAGTACACAGCACTTCAGATCGACCATTTTCTTACACACAGTTCTTTCCCTTACACTGTAGACCATGTATAATGCCGTTTTTCAGTGTTGTTCCTAAACAGGTCAAAGGTTGACTTTGTTTACACAAAACAGCGGTGTGCAGGCCTTACTCGTTGCATTTCACAGTGTGTAGTGGAACATATGACCTCAAACTGTTTCATATGACTCCGGAAACTTTACTGTGTGGACTGATAACATAATTCTTTGTGTGGACTGATAACATAATTCTTTGTGTGGACTGATAACATAATTCTTTCAAGTGGATTAGCTGATGGATATTGCATGCCTGACAAGTACACTTAATCTGTTTTCCGAACACTTTCTGTTGAACATTTAGTGACATATTTCAACAAATCAAAATAAGAACAAAAGCACCACCTATGGAAAAAAAAAAAAACTCTTTAAAAATTTAAAAGAAGAGATAGTAAACTTTCAAATGTTATTCAATTTGTATGTCTGTCATTTTATGTAAGTGTGTTGAATGTTAAAAAAAAAAAAGGCCAAAATAGCCAGTCACAGCAACATCACTTGGTCCATTTGGCTCCGTCTCCAAAGAGGTAAACTATATCCTCTCACTTTCATCTATTATGTTAGTTCTTTTTTTTTTTATAGTAGATTTCTGCAACTACCTTATTTTATTTGTAAAAGCATCAACGATGTTGACATATTCTCGTTAGAACTCTTGCAACAAGAGTTTGTTAAGCTGTAAAGCAATATCTAGGGACTAGCTTGCACGTTACACAAAGATAACGGCACAGTGTTCCGATTCATGATTCACCAGTTTAGACCGTTTTGCATCAAATGCTCCCAACCATCACTGTACATTATGGTTGAAACCAGCTGTGTGAATCAGCTGACTAAAGTTGCTATAATCACAACCTCTCATAAAACCGAGGCAAATTCATCGAATACAGGTGCAGAGTCAAATCACTCCCCCCCCCCCCCCCCCCCTGCATCTTGTTTGTGTCCTTGCTTTGGACAGTCTCAACGTCATCTCCATGCGGCAATATATCGTAAGAATTCTTGAGGTTAACCCTCTTGACAGGCGAGAACCCGCTAGCGCCCAACCGGAAATCACACGGCCAAAACGCTGAGCAACTGCCAGCGCCCGGTAAAACACTGGCAACAATGGGCGCCGCCATATTTCTCGTAGAAAAGGAAGTCTCGCGAGAACATGACTTCCTTCTTCCTGTGGCCATTTACTTCCGTTCGCAAAAAAAACGCGAGTCGATACGTGCCGTAGTTCTTGAGTTACGAATTTTTAAAGTTTTGTGGTCGAAATGCTGTTTTTCGCCATCGCTAACCTTGATTTCTGCTGTTCTATAACGAGATTTAGTGATGAAGATACTGTGATTTGTAGGATTTACGGCATAAGACATAGTGAAAGTGCTGGGTAATGAAGCTTAGAGTGACCTAGATTTCGACTGGGATGATGTTCCAGGTATGATTCGGAAGAACGTTCTGAAGAAGATTTTTTTTTTTTCCCCCGAGTAAATGGCTCATATGATATTCTTCAAACTTATGATATAGCAATATATATATTCGTGGGAATTTTTAAAATTATTTTCATTTCACTATTTCCTTTCCTCTCTTTTAAATTAATTTTTAAATTGGGTAACCATGTTCAAATTACGGAGTTACTTACCTTGCCGATGGGTTTTCGGCGTAACTAAGCTCAGGTAAGTGCATACTAAAGACGGTTAAGAGAGATAGCCTTTCCCAAAGAAGTCCAGCTCAATCGTATCCCCTTCCTTTCTCTCTCAACAGTTAAGCTCTCTCTCTCTCCAGTTTGCTCTTTTAATACTCATCTGTCCATATCCCCCATTTTTTCCCATCACTCCTGTTCCACAGGTCAGGGGGGAGGGGGGGGGGGGGGGGCTTTACCTTTGGTTTCCATACAGGTTATTTGGGGAAAAAATGAGTGTGATGTCTTCTGCTCTCCAAGGCCCTCTTCTGCTAAATACAGTGCGCTTCAGTTCAAGCCAAAAGCATATTTCCTTTATATTTTCCTCCTCGTTTGAAGTGTGACAGGCAAAAACCATGGGTGACAAGGATACAGGGACAAAAAACAAATTTCTTTTGCAGACGAATTAGCCGCCATGGACTGCTGAATCAACAACAGTGTCTCAGACGTATGTATGGACTGTTTGGGTATGTCTCAAATTGTTCAGAGCCTTACATGATCAAGATGATAGATCTGTGTCAATGTGTGAAGGGATCACATCCGATTTTCTTACCGCAGCTGAGTGACCAAAAAAGGTCAGCTGTACACATTAGCCACACACAGACATGTACACCAAGCCACCGCCATTATTAGATTCTTACTTGAAATAAAAGGTCAGCTGTACACATCAGCCAGACACAGACATGTACACCAAGCCACCGCCATTACTAGATTCTTACTTGAAATAAAAGGTCAGCTGTACACATCAGCCACACACAGACATGTACACCAAGCCACCGCCATTACTAGATTCTTACTTTAAATTTGGTGGCCATCCAGACCTACAGAGGACTTTAACCCCCCCACCCACCCACCCCCAAAAAGTTTTTTTTTATCATAACAGAATCCCATATCTGACTCCGTTCATGGTGTTGAAAGCCTATCCAAATCACAGAGGCAAGCATGTCTCCAGCAAAACGCTCCTATAAAAAAAAAAATCACAGCTCAGAGACATACTGGTTGATCCCTGAAGCAAAAGGGACAAATCTGCAAGCATCTGTCCCAAATCAACAAGTCAGCCAGTACTGTGTCACTGCCTGCCTGGTGCCTGCGGGGAAGAGTTTTGAAAGAAGAGTGTGCACCCCTCGTCATAGAAATCAGGGAAATGATAATCAGATTAGCGTCCTTTCAATTACGGGATATAACGGCATGAATATGATCGGACAGTAAATTCACATCAAAGCATGTGGAGCGGCATCAAGACGGTTTTTTTTTTCCCCGGTCTCTTATTATTCCCCTTTCTTTGAAAATCATTGAAATACAGAAGAAGAAAAAAAGTCATTTTCTACTGATCTGAAATGAGTAGACATACTAGAAGACCATGAAGGAACTGTAAACATTGGAGGGAGAACCATCACCAACCTCCGTTTTGCCGACGACATAGATGGATAGCTGGAAACGAACAAGAGCTAGTGCACCTGATCAACAGACTCAACAACACCTCTGCTGATTATGGCATGGAAATAAGTGCGGAAAAGACAAAGGTCATGACTAACACCCAATCGGCTTTACCCAAGACATAACCATCAACAACAAAAGCTTGAGCCAGTCAACACATTTAAGTACTTGGGGCAACAATCTCAGATGAAGGATCAAGACCTGAAATCATCTCAAGAGTCGCTCAGACCACAGCTACGCTATCTAAGCTAACGCCTCTTTGGAGAAATAAAAACATCTCCATCAGCTCAAAGATTAGACTGATGCGATCCTTAGTCATGGCGATATTCTTATATGCTGTGAGTCATGGACGTTGAAATCAGACCTGAGAAAAAGATCCAAACAATGGAAATGAGGTGCTTCAGACGACTCCTTGGCATCTCATACAGAGATCACATCAGCAATGTGGAAGTTGAAAAGCGCATCGAGAATGAAATTGGTCCATATGTCGATCTCCTAACCTCAGTAAAAAGATGCAAACTGAAATGGTATGGACACATCACACGATCAACAGGCCTTGCCAAGACAATCATGCAGGGCACAGTACCAGGACAAAGGCGAAGAGGTCGACAAAGGAAAAGATGGGAGGATAACATCACGGAATGGACAGGCCTGCGGCTGAGAAATACATTGCGGAGGGCAGAGAACAGAGAGGAATGGAGAAGGATGGTTGTCACTGCTTCAGGGGTGCCCCCACGGACAGACGTCTAAGGGACCAAGTCAAGTCAAGTCAAGTCAAGACATACAAGTTGTAACTTGCAGCTACACTATTGGGCTCGTCAGAGGGCAAGCTTGGTCTTCAATGCTGCAGCAAGTACTGGCTCACCTCTGATTGTGCTTCTGCTGAAACTAAGAGACAAGGTAAGGTAATCTTGCCTATAGCCCAGCCGACCGCAAAGGGCCGTATCAGGGCTGTCATTGCGCTGAAGAACTGAGAGACTGATCAACGAATCAGATTCAAACCCTTTCCTCAAACGGGAGATTCCCCACAACCCAGGAAACATGTTGTGAATGAAATGCATGTCTCATGAACATCTGAGCAGGGCTGTCATTCTGAGCATGAAATGCAGATATAAGATGGGTCAAAGACCAGCCTGACTCAAAATAAGAGGCTACAGGTTTCATGCAGTAACTAGGATCGGTAGCAAATGAATATATCATGGCGGTCGCCAACTCATCATAAGGTGTATCCTAACTACCACTAGCATTTTTTCACACCATGTAGGATTACCACATTTGTTTGGATAGGCAAATGTGAGGAAAAGTGAGCGTTTCTACCTGTCAGGCCTTCACATCGGGCATGGACCCAGCTGTCGCACAGTCCACACTGCACCATCTTTGACTCCCAGTCGTCATCCGTGTAGCACTTGCGGCAGATGGGACAGAAGTTTCCTGCATGTATGCAAGCGCCCACCCGCACATATGAATGCGCATACACACACACACATAAATACACACACACACGCACACATGTATGTACGCACACATGCACACACACATTAACACACACAAATACACGCACACATGCATGCATGCACACACACATTAACACACACATACACATGCACACACACAAACACATACACACACACACACACACACACAAATATATTCACACACTCACTCACAGACACCATACACACACACAAACAGAAGAATAAGCTTGTTATCTACAGCAGACCTGCCTACCTCATGTTGTGCTCATCAGTAATAACCACAGAGATTTTCAGTAATTTTGCATTTCCTTCAGTAATTCCACGGACGCGTAATACACGGCGTTTTTGAACAAATAATGTGTACAAAACTCCAACTACATTTTTAACATTGAACAAATAATGTGTACAAAACTCCAACTACATTTTTAACATTTTAACAAAAAATATAAACAGTAAAAAAGGAACAAAAACAACAAAGCAGAATTAAAATACCTTGGGATGATGGCAGATGACGGACTCAGGACAGGAGTTTCAGGTCAATTCAAAGGTGATATACTTGACAGTTTGTAACTTACACAGCAGTCACCACAGATGACACCACTGATGAAGAACCTAATGTACAAACCCCCCCCCCCCCCCACAAAAAAAAAAAAAAAATATGTGTGTGTGTGTGTGTGTCCCTGAGCTGTGCTGACAAGATAGTGGCGAAAATGAAAAGGACCTTTTCATTTTCGCCACTATCTTGTCAGCACAGCTCAGGGAACAAGTTGTTTTCGCAGATCAGCTCACACAACAGTCTTTCTGCGTTGGTGATCTTCCGTGTGTGGGTCTGACGGCTGCTCTCGCTGGATTTCGTAAACAACGATGTGATCTTCTGACTGGAGGCACTCGCAGCTGTCTCTTTGTGCATTTTCCCCGAGATATGGCGCTTGCAGTCATTTGCTCCCCCATGTCCGATGGAGAAGTCTGAATTGCACACCGAGCAGAAATGAGTATATACAAATCCAGGTCCATGACAAGGCCAAGTCCGCGTGTATTTACTTCGGAACACTTGCTTCTTCGCCTTCTTCCGTTGTGGCACAGTGGTTTTCGAACCCTCGTCATCGGTTTCATGCAAACGTTTAGAAGATTTCTCCGCCATTTTCACAATCGCCGGCAAAAAATCGGTTGAAACTTTGTCTTACAATGGCTGAACAAAAAGCTTCGAATGGCGCGCACAGATGTGATGGCGTGTCGTGTTGGCCCACAGCACCACATTGACCAATCGCAAGTTCCGAACTATCTGTGGTTTCGGCTTGAGTCAAGGGAAGTTACTCTGCGGTCTCGGAAAGGTCTAGCAGTCGACAATTTTTCGAGTCTGAAATTTGCGTAGTTTTTCAATTTTCTTTTCCATAATTTCGCACGGAAAATCGTACCTCCGTAATGGGGGGTTAATTTCCGTAAAATTACGGACGATTACGGAAGGGTAGGCAGGTCTGCTACAGTTTTCTCAAAATAATAAGTTAAAAATCAGGTCTCCTACCAAGGAAAAAAACAAACATCCCTGAAAATTCAGGGGAACAAGGGAGGAGGGGTGGGGGGGGAGGGGGAGTCTGTACATTTTCCTCCACCCATTCCCTCTAGGCAGGTAAAAAAAAATTCAAAGTTGTAATCATAACCTTCAACCTGACATCAACTCTTCACTTGAATCACAACCAGGTCCACATGTTCGTACAGTTTCTGTCAATCTATTTCACTTCAACAACATCTTGGCGAAGCACAATGTCACAGCCTGACATGGCCTTACTTTAACCTTGCAAAAACAAAAGGGAGGCTGCCCATTCTCATGAAGAACTTCAGACTTAACCTGATCACACCAACACTGTCTGCTAACTGACCAAAAACACACTACTGCCTCGATTCCACAACCGTTCCTCTTTTCACACCTGATTTGTTTTTTCTGAAATACGTTTTTCCCCATGGCTTCTCCTTTTCACATTTCTCTGAAATCTGCCAATTGGCAGAAATATGGAAGCCCTGTGAAACACACAATGGTCTATCTACAACCGTGTACATCTTGGTAACACAGCGCTGACAGGCATAGTTCACCTACCAACAGTGCATTTCACAGCATTACTTCCTCAAGGACAACTCTCTTGTTGATGCCAGTTCTTTAATGTGCACAAGTACCTGCTGGACTTGCAGCTTCTATTTCCACTCTTCCTGCGTCAGTGCCTCTCATCTCCATGAATCTTCTGTTTGGAATGGGTTGTGTCGTGTCAACGGCACTGCAACTACTTTCGCTTAAAGCTCTTAATGTTAAACATGCTTTAGACATGCACTATGAAGCGCCATGGATCTTCCGTTTCAAACTGGTCGTGTCATGTGAACTGCACTGCAGCTACTGTCACTTACAGCTCTTAATGTTAAACATGAGTTTTCAAAACTAAGAACTGCAATCTGAAAACTTGTGAAAGGGCCTGAAAGAGCCTTGGGATTCCAGAAGAATGCCTCACGCTGGTCTAGAAACACCAAGGACTGAAATAAAAGAACTTCAAAGGCTTTCGGAGGCAAACTCAATTCACCAGGGCATGTCAAAGGGCCTGAAATGCCCCACGAACCAGATCTCCATAGAAGCGTTTCAATCACGCAGACACCATTTAAACTGAGGCTTTTTGAACAGAAACCATTTACACCGACACTACCTGCACAAAAGCCATTCCCAAAAGCCCAGCTCACCTTTGTCCATCAGTTTCCCACAGTCGAAACAGAGGGAGAAGTCGTAGGTCCAGGTGGCGCTGGTCCCACTGCCAGGGGTGGTGGCCCCGCACGACTTGCAACGAACGCACTTGGTGCACACCCACATGTTGCGCCGCGAGGGCTGCTTGGGGTAGGCTGGGCCCAGACACTCGGGGTGGTACGTGTCCTGGAAACCACGGCCAGCACAGCTTGGTGGATCATGGGGGCAATCCTTGGGAACTGGTTTACTGCAAGTTACCCCACCCCTTTTCACAACCTCTTTCTTCTTACAGAGCCTTTTGTTTCCCAGCAGCCCTTTCTGTAGTTAATCAGGATTACCCACCCCTTTTCCTAACCTCTTTCTTCTTACAGAGCTTTTGATTCCCAGGAGCGCTTTCCACAGTTAACAAGGATCCCCAAATCAACGTCAGGGAGGTTTCATATTTTACCCAATTCTGCTGACTGGTTTGTCAGAGAGATCATGCCCCGCCCCCAAATTCTCAAATCTATTTTAGCAACACTTGAGGAAAGATGACATGTGACTCGAAAAGGCGCCAATCACACACACTAGTGTGGATCAGGGTCAAAGGGCGGATTCAGGATCTGTCTGACGTAGGCGGAGGTCTGCGCTTTCCCCAGCACCTTTCTGGCCGGCTTTGAACCATCTTTCACTTGACAGGACCTGTGTCCATCAGCTGTCATGCACTTATCTGTCTGGTGTCTTTCCATGTCACCACACCCCCTTCTGTAAGTCACGATTCATCCTCTTTTCACATCGCCAAACACAGTGGCTCTGATGATAACAGATGTGCATGTTACCAAGTGTAAGAGAAATGGGGAGTTTGTACTATACTCCCTGTTTGGCTAGTATACTTACCATGTCAGACTCTAATGCCCGCCCTACCTTCCCCTCTAGCGCCAAGGTTCTCGGGGTTACCTTGCGTGCAGGCCTCGACGAATGAGGTACAGGAAGTCTACACCGGCTTCCTACGGCGGAAGTAGGGTGGGCGTCACGTGACTGTCTTATTACTGCATTAGCCACACAAAAACTTCGGCCTGGCAGAGCTGACTAACTGCCGTGGAATGCTATGGCTGCTATGGTCTGACATGGTACAGTATATGACGCCAAATGTGTGATGTGTACAAGAAGTATGTATGATGTGTTCAAGATGTACTGATGGGAGCTGTACTGTATTCTGTGTCTGTGTAAACGTGTATGTGAGTGTGTGTGTGTGTGTGTGTGTGCATGTAAATGTGCGTGTGCGTGCATGCATGCATGTGTGTCAGTGCTGCAAGATGAGCACATTTCAGTCAAAGTACAGTCCAAACTTTAACTCTGAGATGCTTCCTCGAAACTGTGGATTTTAGTTAGGTTTTCGTAACAAGCGAGGTGGACAGATTTTGCAAAGTAGCAATCACTGAATTCCAAACACTCGGAGCAACATCCCTCTTCCTCAGTATAACATGATAATAACACACATCCCTCTTCCTCAGTATAACATGATAATAACATACATCCTTCTTCCTCAGTATAACATGATAATAACACACATCCCTCTTCCTCAGTATAACATGATAATAACACACATCCTTCTTCCTCAGTATAACATGATAATAACATACATCCCTCTTCCTCAGTATAACATGATAATAACACAAGCACTACGCCTTGGCTTAAGGCTGTGTCAGACCAATTGACATAGGCCAGAACACCAAGGCTACATCAAAATGTTGTTATGCTCTGCATAGTTATGTGGGGATTGTCGTCAGTCGTGACAAGCTCCTAGCATAACATTATCAGTCTCCCAAATCCCCCGAAGTCGGAGTGTGGCTGCCCATGTGGCGGGGTAATCAAAAACGGTCACACACGTAATGTTCTCATCCCCAGCTGATGCATTTGTGCCGTAGTGTTCAAATGCTTCGGCTGTTCGGATGATCCCTGGAGTCTTTTAGCCAGGGTACGACAACAACAACAACAACAACAACACAAGCACTGACTTCCTTGGAATTTTATGGAAGAAAGATTTTTAACGAAGTTTCTGGTGCGTTTTTTTTAATATGTATTTCAAAGAGATGTGTGAAAGTTTGGTTTTGGGGTTTTTTTTTTTGATGACTTGTGAGTTGATTTTAACGTGGTGACAGCCCTGATATGGGACCTTTGCGGCCGGCTGAGCTATAACAGGGTTCCCAGGTGGTGGGCATGAAGCCAAAAAAGGACCTTTAAAGGACTTTATAAGGACCTCAAATCAGTTTAAAAGGACCTTTGCCAACATGACTTTACAGTACACCCCAAACCTTTTGACATGCAGAACAGCAGACACTTACCTCTCATAAACAGAGGAACAGCTAATCCCATTTGAATGTTAATTCAGTCTTTGCAATTCACGTCACTGTAGGTTCTTTGGCTGAATGTTATTGTCACAAAGTTGTATTTCACAAATATGTAATTACTGAGTTTTCACTGTGAGTCACAAACTATTATAGACACATAATGATGAATCACTTTCATCCTTTGTTTTTACTGTCAGACCCACTACACTACTATACACATTCTAACTGTCACGTCCACTACACTACTATTTACACATTTTTCTTCACACACATCACAGTTTCTTAAGTTCCCTCTGTTTCTTTGTCAGTTGAATGGCTAGACTGCTGGCTTGGTCAAGTTTGTCCCTTGAAGACAGGCGAAGCTCATTGGACCTATCCACGAATGTCAAGCTCCTCTGTTCCTGAGCTTTAAAACTCAGGTTGTCAGCCTCAACTGCTGTTTGTTGAAAAGAAATCAGTCATGTTACATCTGGTGTCTGCCTTGAATTTTCGTTCATTTTCACATGTCTGTCGGTCTTGGCATGCTGCTTAAGGACACTCTCTCCCATTGATGCAAGTTTCAACGAAACCCCACAAAAAAGGCACCGAGCAGAATGCTTGTCCACAGTATCGCTTCTCACCCACTCGCAATAAACTTTATCAGATAACCATCTATCCTGAAAGGAACATTTCCCTGGCATTTTGAACGTTTAGCTTGCAAACAAAACTTTTTAAAAACTTTCCAAACTAGGCCTCCGTCAGAATTAGCTAGCGCAGGGAAAAGGAGGAAGGAGGAGAAGAGACGGGAGAAGGCATCTATCTTGTACATGCTGCTCAAGAACGCAGCATATAGCTGTTCTCCAAGGCAGTTTGTTATGTTCGCATGTTCGCAAACCGTGATGTTATGTACCTACATTTATTTGGGTAATATGTTTTCATCTTTATTGCCTCACTCTTTTAATTAATTTCTATACAGGGAACCTTTAACATAGATCGTTTAGACCGAAAATATTGAGTCAGCTATATGCCGCAAACATTAGCACCGCGTCTGCTCTTTGGAACCCATGACGTCAAAGCTAAGCAAAGCAGCAGGCGTGACTCATAGCCACTGCGCGCGGCTTCACGTCGTCTGCCACTGAGCAGAAAGCGCACTAATGTTATAGGCCTAGTAGTACTATCCTTGTACAGTACTGAGTTTCAGACGATATCGCGTCGGCATCTTTCAAACTCTTTGCAACTTGCAAAAGTACGGTTTGGTTGTCGAAGGTGTTTCAGTTTCGTTCTCAAGTCTCTTCTCTTGATAAACAGGACTTAACAGTACCTTTCAAAACTTAAAAGGACCTCCTGATGAGTTAAAAGGACCAACTTGCTGAATCAAAGCACTTAAAAGGCTTTTAAACCAAAATCCAATTCATAAGGACTTAAAAGGCCTTTTAAACCAAAATCCAATTCATAAGGACTTAAAAGGACTTGAAAGGACCCTACGAACCTGTATAAGCAACAAGACATTACCTTACCGAGTTCCTTGGAGTGACATCTCTCTACCTCAGTATAACGTAATCTCACTTTCTCTTTCTTTAGGACAAGGAACGATAATTTTCCTTGTATTCTATGAAGACAAACAAAATATCGTGCATCGTGCAAGGCAAAACGCGCCATTTTGAAATCGCAAGAACAGGTAAATTTGCCCTGTGGACACACTACACTGTACTGAACCCCAGTAAGAAATAATAAGTGAACTGACAAGTCCTACTGTTGAATCGGTCGAAATATACTGACGACCTGAGAGGCAATACGTAGTTCCAAGAATGGCATGCAACACACGTTGCTGAAGAGACCCCATGCTGAAAAGAGCCTGAACTAGCTGAACTGCCAGATATCCGACTGATGTCACCGCATTCATAGTGACCCAACTTCTCGCCCGTCTATTGTAAGAGTGCCAGCGAGCATTTTTTCCATTTTGTAAGCATTTTCTTTTCTTTCATTTTTTCTTCTTTTTATTTTTTAATCTTTAAATTAAGCTTGAGGTTGTCGGCGTTCATCCAAGCGATATCGTCATCTCACACTTAACATGAAGGGCCTGTACTGCACCTGACAACGGTCACACTGCAGAAGGCCCGTCTGCAAGCCGCAGACGTGGCAGAACGACAGCGCCGACAGCACCATTGTCGACTGAGCGGCCTCTATGGTCGATCCTCCTCCTCCAGGCAGAACCAATGGAAAGGCTCGCAGCAGATGCTACAATACAGCAACTGAAAACACAAGGTTGGTCACTGGTTTTCCTTGATTGTCTTCCCCCTCTCTCTCCTTTCTTCCTAATTCTATAAATCTCTCTCTCCTTTCTTCTCTCCTCTCTCTCTCTCTCCTTCTCTCTCTCTACTCTCTCTCCTTTCTTCCTAATTCTCTAAATCCTCTCTTCTGTCCTCTCTCCTCTCTCTCTCCTTTTCTCTCTCTCTCCTTTCTTCCTAATTCTCTAAATCTCTCTCTCTCTCTCCTTATGTCTCTCTCTCCTTTGTCTCTCTCCTTTTTTCCTACTTCTACTAAATCTTCTCCTCTCTCTTTCTTTCTCTCTCTCTCTCTCCTTTCTTCCTAATTCTCTAAATCTCTCTCCTTTCTCTCTCTCTCTCCTTTTTTCCTAATTCTCTAAATCTCTCCTCCTTCTCTCTCTCCTCCTTTTTTCTCTTCTCTCTCCTTTCTTCCTAATTCTCTAAATCTCTCTCTCCTTTCTCTCTCTCTCTCCTTTCTCTCTCTCTCCTTTCTCTCTCTCTTCTTCCTTTCTTCTAATTCTCTAAATCTCTCTCTCTCCTTTCTCTCTCTCTCTCCTTTTCTTCCTAATCTCTAAATCTCTCTCTCTCTCCTTTCTCTCTCTCTCTCTCCTTTGTCTCTCTCTCTCTCTCCTTTCTCTCTCCTTTCTCTCTCTCTCTCTCTCCCTTCTTCCTAATTCTCTAAATCTCTCCTTCTCTCTCTCTCCCTTCTTCTAATTCTTAAATCTCTCTCTCTCTCTCTCTTCTCCTTCTTCCTATTCTCTAAATCCTCTCTCTCTCCCTTCTTCCTAATTCTCTAAATCTCTCTCTCTCTCTCTCCCTTCTTCCTAATTCTTCTTCTCTCTCTCTCCTTTCTCCTTTCTCTCTCCTCTCTCTCTCTCCTCCTCCCCTCTTCCTAATTCTCTAAATCTCTCTCCTTTCTCTCTTCTCTCTCCCTTCTTCCTAATTCTCTAAATCTCTCTCCTTTCTCTCTCTCTCCCTTCTTCCTAATTCTCTAAATCTCTCTCTCTCCTTTCTCTCTCTCTCTCTCTCTCTCTCTCTCTCCTTTCTTCCTAGTTCTCTGTATCTCTCTTTTCTCTCTCTCCTTTCTTCTTAGTTATCTAAATCTCTCTTTCTTCCTCTCTCTCTCAGATTTGTTTCTGTGTATTAATTCTTTTCCTTAATCTCTCTCTCTCTCTTAAATACAATCCAGGAATCATAATCAGACCTGTTCAGTCCAAATTCGTGTACCCGTAATATCTCGGACAAAAACCTCTAATCTGAATTTAAAAAAACCCGTAATCTTCATCATCGCAATACTTTCACAACTTTTGAAGATTTGGAAGAGCCGGCCATTGGCGTGTAAGACCGCTTTGTCGCCATCTTTGACAAGATTAAAGACAAAAGGAACGCGGGGAAATGTCTTTTTACTGCTTTTCACCGAAATGGTAGCAGACGAAACTTTGCATTTAACAATTTTCTTTCTTTGATTTTTTTCCCCTAATTTTTTTTTAGGGAGCTGTAATTTCAATTTTTTTCTATAAAAATTACAGCAAAATCGTAAGGGTAAACAGGTCTGCATAATACGACCCAATTCTTCTTTAGCTCTCTTATGAGGTGCTTCTTCTGACAACAACAAAAAAAATGTAAACCAAATGATCATCTGATTTAAAAATAATACAGATAAAAAAAAAAGGACAACGACTCTAAAGAAAGAAAAACAGAAGACAGAAACAACCAAAAAGACAGAAAAAAAAATTATCAACCACACACGAACACACACACACCAATCAAGCACAAAATGCACACACATAATCACATACACACACACACACACCCTGATCAAGCACAACACACACAAAGAGCGCGCCTACAACACGCGCGCCACAACAGCGGCTTCCACTACCTTTCCCTTCCCGCCGACCCACACAAGAAGCAGACGGCTCGCACGCAGGTCGGTCCAGCCATGGTCAGCGCCAGACCACGGCACCACGCCATGTCCACCTCAAAGTTCTCCTGCCCACAGCAGATCACACACCCACTCTTCTGTGAGAGAGAGAGAGAGACAGAGAGAGAGAGAGAGAGAAGGAGAAGTGTGTGTGTGTGTGTGTGTGGTGTGTGTGTGTGTGTGTGTGTGTGTGTGTGGGTGTGTGTGTGCGTGCGTGCGTGCGTGCGTGTGAGTGTGTGCGTGTGTGTGTGTGCGTGTGCGTGTGAATGTGTTTGTGAGTGTAAACGTGTGTGTGTGCGCACACATGCATAGTGTGTGTGTGTGTTGTCCTCTATGCATGGATATGCCTAAAATAATTAGAAAGCCTAAAAACATACAAAACAAAAACACATTTTTTTAAAAAAGAGGGGTTAAGGGAGATAAATCCAACCTTCCATGCCCCACACACTCCCTCTATTCCCTCCAAGTCATCTCCCCTCCTCCTCTCCCAACAGTGAATACTTTCACCTCCATTCCCTTTCCTTGCCTCAGAAAGACGCCTTTTTCAATTGCACAGTTGTTCTACTCAACACGGACATTCAGAGTTCTCTTCCTTGCTCCTCTCCTATGTCTTCATCCAATGGAGGAGATTTCTTTCACCAGTGTTCAGAGTATATTCCAGCGAAACATTTGCCAACTTCACAAAGCACACAGACAAATCGAAGAACTATTATGGGTCCAAAGAACTTTCAACACTACCACCACAAATCACGAAGACTTCTCCTAAGATTTATCACACACACACACATATACTCTCTCTCTCACACACACACACACTCTTTCACACACACTCTCTCTAACACACACACGCACTCCATCACACACTCTCTCTCTCTCACACACACACATACACACACACTCTCTCTCTCTCACACACACACCACACAAAGTGCATGGAGTTACGTACCTTGAGGTCTGTATGCAGGATACTGCGGGTGTTGGGGGGCAGTGACCACAGCGTGGACGTCACCACCATGGGCTGGGGTTCAGGCACCGCCACTGGTAGTCGCACACGCAGCCCCGTCTGTTTCACACCCCAAACAACATCAAACTCATAACGAGAAAAATTCAAACAATGATACCACAGATGAACACATCATTTCCATCAACCACACTAAAAAAAAATGTTGAAAACAAGAGCATGATTCTTTTTTCCATCATTTAACATACACATATCCACACATTCTCAAATTCACACAAACCCATGTCACCAAGCCAGACTTACTTGGTAAGGTAGAGAAACAAAGGATAGTCTCAAAACGCTTTTAAGCTCAGCTACATATACTCAAGCAGAATTAATGAGTTTTAATACAAACAAGCACCGAATCTCACACACATTGTGTGCTTAACAGGGAATATCATGTTGTATTGTTAAATTATATAAATACATGTGTGTGTGTATGTGTGTGAAGGACCAGCAACCCCCCCCCCCCCCCCCCCCCATCAGCCATTTTTACCACAAATATCTTTTTTTTTATCCTGAATTACATTTCACTTTGATTGCCTTTGTTTTTACTGTTTAAAACAATCATACTTTTTGAGATATAATTTCTTGGTATTGAAATTTTGTTCTCTTTTATTCTGTACTTGGTTTAATAGGGAATGTTATGTTTTTATAGTTAAAATGTTTACACAAGTCCGTTTCCAATTTTCACACCCCTATGAATTATCTCCCTTCAGTCTCTCTCTCTCACCCCACTTTAAACATCTTACTTAGCGGTAAATCTTTTATTCCTGACTTGTATTTAACTCTAGAGATTGTTTTTATTGTTATACATTTGGCAATATTATTGATTTTTTGAATGGTGCTCTTGTTTTTTTTGTTTTTTTTATACTTAACTTTGAGCTTATCTTGGAGAAATCTGTTTTACAGTTGGAGTGTTTATTTAAGTGTGGTGTTAATATTGCGTATGTGATGGTGGTTTGTGGTGTGTGTGTGTGTGTGTGCGTGTGTGTGTGTGTGTGTGTGTGTGTGCGTGTGTGCGTGTGATTCTGTATTGGTGTGGTGTGCGAGTATGTGGGGTGGTGGTGCGTGGGGGAGGGGTGGTAGGATGTGTGCGTGCATGTGTTAACATTTATATGTACAGACCGACACAAGATGGATAAATGAATTGACAAGGAATGACCAAGCACGGTGGAAAGAGTGGAATATTTTTAACGATATACATATTTATAATTTGTTGTAATATGTGAATTTGGATGACGGCACCACAAACAAATTTTCCTTGTATTCTATGAGAACAAATAAAAATATCGTGTATCGTGTATCATATACACAGTACTTCTCAAACTGTCACAAACATTCTCCAAAATCTTCAAACCACTGCTCACGTTGTCTCATGTTTCTTACATAAGCTGTTCCCCACTCCCCAAGCCGACAACTTCAAAGTGAGAAGGAAAGACAAACCAGCTGGCACCATAACTGTGAATACATCAGACCACATTACAATACAATTTTAACAGGTGTCTATTTCGGATAATGTGGTGCAATAAAGATTACTTACACGGGGACAAAGTACACCAGAAATGTTTGCTTGCACAGGTTTACTTACTTTCCTTCTTGTTAAATGACTGAAACCTTACATTTAACCAGCCACCACTGAGCAGTGGTTACTATCTTGGACTGGGGTGTCATGGGTTCGATTCCCATCAGAGGCATTCATTTGTGAGACTCTTCAGCTGCAACCAGCTCCGACCCTGAGCTGAGTGTGCTACAGGAAGGCAGGAGCCACAGCAAAGTTTCATCTTGAAGGCAGGAGCCACAGCAAAGTTTCATTACTAGAACGGTCAGGAGCCACAGCAAAGTTTTCACCTAGCATATATGGTCTCAGAGTGATGCTCAAACTCCTTTACCAACACTGCAGGTGACTGTTTCTCTCAGGCCTGGTTGACGCCAAAACCCATTATGAAAAGAAAGGCAGGGTTCAGTCCTGTCATGTAGTCTCCCCAGAATGAAACCCATACGGCACTGCATGCCCTGCTCTCAAGGTGTCACACACACGCACACACGCACCACACACCACTACACACACTCACACACACGCACACACACGCACACCACACACACTACCACACACACATACCACAAAACAACTCACACCACAACACATACCTTTTCTTTCCGCTTCAGCAGTCTGCGTGCGTGATGCGTCAAGGTGTGGCGCTGCACCCCCACAGCCGACATAATCTCCAACCCTCCCTCATCCACCACCCCCCTTTCCACCTCCATCCTGGACGACGGATGAGCCGGCCTCACGGCTCGTTCCCGGGACGGCGTAGGAGATGGACTTCGCTCCCCCGGACCCCTTCCCCTTCATCCTGGGCCTCTTCCCCGCGAGAGTCGCCTCCCATGGAGGCGAAGAATCCTGCAGCGGGGCGGGCCATGCGGGAAGGGCCCTGGCGGACCTGATGGGAGTCCACTTCGTCGGCCTCTTTCCCCCACCTCCACCTCCTCCCCCTCCCTTGTTGTTGTTGTTCTTGGGCTGGATGAAAGCGTCCGTTGCTTGCTTGGAGTAAACAGGCCGTTCGCATTTTCGATTGCTGGAAAAACAAACAAACAAAATTGTGATTCTGTTCCAAATCTGTATGCCTAAAAAATCTGCATTACGTTGCAAGGAGTAAGAAGAGGATTCAAACGCAAACATTCAATTTCTATATGAATACCTGTACATCCATAGCACATACACAATAACTTCAACAGACAGCTCACATCACACATTCGCACATAAGACCTAACATCAGCCCACACATCGAGTTCCACTCTTTCCCTCTTTACGAAAAGAAAAAGAAAGTAGTGAGAAGCTATTTCAGATTTTCACTTCAAATCTATTTCTTAACATCTAATGAACAGGATCACACTGACGAAGCTTTTTTTTTCCCCGTCAGCTCTCTCACTGAGAAAAGTGGATCAGAAGGAGGGGGGGGGGGAGGGTATACTCCCCTCCCCATGTGGACAAATTTCGAAACTTGCTGTCAAAAGGGTGCAAGCTGAAACAGTTCTGAGCATCCTGCGGTTATCATCCACTTTTCAGTCCATCCAGGACCAGGATCGTTTCTGCCTACAGCTGTTGTCACTCCCTTTCACTGTTGCAGCTTTCTTGTCGCTGCGCAGCGTCAGAGCTTAGCAGTACTTTGCCTTCGATTGAGCAGACAAAAAGGGCGACTACCCTCTCTTAAAAAAAGAAAAAAAGAGAGGAAAAAAAAAGAAGAGCACACTACATTTTGTGATATCAGTATCATCTGGTTGCATTCCAAAAACATGATCACAAATACTTTTTCTTGATTCTCTGCTGTACTCTTTCTTTTCTCTGCGGAAATACATAATATTTTCTCTAAAAATACTAACTCTGTTTCTTAAATGATCTGTCTTTTTTTTTCTTTGCTGATGTACCTGTTTCTTAACCCTCTTGTACTCAGTTTCTCTGACTGCAAACTTCCCCTAGATTTCAGATTCTTTTACAGGTTTCAGCCTAAAAATGGGTATGTGTGATTATTAACTTATGGGGAATGTATGTGAACCGCTAGGAGAAAGAAAATTGGCAGACAGTTTCAGAAGAGCATGCACTTCACTTTGAACTCTATTTTGTCTGTCGTAGAGATATAGGTCGTGTCACTGTCACCAAATTGTCACCAGACACGTGAAATTTTATGATGACAATCAAGTTTACAGCATGCAAGCATGCGCAGTCACCATGCTGATGCAGGCTGTTAGTGTAAGATGAAACCTGAGGCCTACCTGACGTAAACCATCTGCTGCCTGGCAGTACAGGTCCCACTGGTTGTCCCATCAATGTCATACAAAACTTGTCACATGTCACACACAATACTATAAAAGAGGGTCAGGTGCGCCCTTTGCAGCTTGTTTTTGTCTTGTATACCTGTTTCTTTCATCAGTAGCAGTCTTAAAAAACAGAGGAATAAACAAAACGAAAAAAACAAGTGGTGTAGCAGTGTCAGGTAACGAGTGAGCCAGCCCAGTGGGTTCCTGAAACGGACGCACCCCTGCCGTGCCGTGTGTCGCGGGCCTCCATTTTGTCTGAAGCGCCGCCAGTCGAACATTGTATTCCGGGTCGCTTTGCACTTCACCGTCTTCTTCAACACTACTACCTACTTCTATATCACTTTCATTCTCCATTTTTCTTTCAAATGTCTCCACTTCTACAATAATTTCATCTAACTCCTTGCGAGTGGTCGACCATCTCGTCGTCGTTCGTAGCAGACGCGAAAGCCGCCATTGTGAAAGTCGGTCAGTTTCCATTCACAAAGTTACTCGCTGCGTTCTGTGCCTATCACACGGTTCCATCACCCAAAAATAGTGCCAACACATGATTGGGCCATGCCTGAGTCTTCCTAGTTACTGTCTGCAACTGTGTGTGTCTACACAAGTGATCACTGCGTGATGGAAAATTCCCACAGAGAGGTCCCGGTACGTCCTGGTACGGGAAGAACAGGCGCCCGACGTTCAGTCCCGGATTCTCCCGTTGCGAGTATAAGAGGGTTAAATGATCTGTCTTTTTTTTTCTTTGCTGATGTACCTGTTTCTTAAATGATCTTCTTTTTTCTTTGCTGAAATACATCACTTTTTGGTTAAAAAAAATGTCAACTCAGTTTCGTAACTCTCTTCAGTTCTTTCCCTTGAATTTCAATCACCGGTGATCTAGTTTTCTTCCCGGAATTATGGTATTCAAAACAACACTTTTGTTATCTGAAGGAATATATATATCACTTAAAAAACCCGAATTAGACACATTCATCACAAAAATATTATTATTTTAGAAACAATGCGCAGAATGTGACGAAACAAAGAACGTCCGTCATGCAAAAATCTCAAAAACTGTCGAGAGTAGAATGATCTGTTCCGTCAAGTGTAAACAGATATCCATGCTGTGGCACTCACTGACCAAGCCAGCACTAACTGGAACCACACTCTAATTCAATGAAGAAATGGTTTCACTGACCAAGCCAGCACTAACTGGAATCACTCTAATTCAATGAAGAAATGGTTTCACTGACCAAGCCAGCACTAACTGGAATCACACTCTAATTCAATGAAGAAATGGTTTCACTGACCCAAGTCAGCACTAACTGCAATCACACTCTAATTCAATGAAGAAATGGTTTTACTGACCAAGCCAGCACTAACTGCAATCACACTCTAATTCAATGAAGAAATGGTTTCACTGACCAAGCCAGCACTAACTGCAATCACACTCTGATTCAATGAAGAAATGGTTTCAGAGTATATCAAAGTTATCAGCACCTGATCTCATGTGTACTCGGTACATTTTGTCTGAATGAAACCAAAAAAAAAAAAAAAAAAGAGCAGTCTTTCTACCATTAAAATATCGACTGAGTGCATGCTTTCACACGCTCAATAAAATGGTGAATCCCTTCTAATTTCATCCAGTTTTTCTTATGAGTTTCTTCCTGCTGAGCACAGAATTATGACCAAGCTTTGATTTGTGTTCATGTTCTTGTGTGTTATTTGCTATGTGCCCCAAAGACTGGAAGAATTTGACTTTGCCGATGATGTCAGTCTGTACTCACAAACATATCACGATGTACTGGCAAAATTATCCTGCTGGGCTGAGGCAACAGAGAAATAAGTCTCAAAATCAACAACAGGAACACTGTACTTATGAGGGAGAACACCAAAACCAGCGACACCCCATTCAACATGCATCAAAGATCTTAAAGATGATGAAAGAATTGCCTGTCTGGGCATATCGTCAGAAAAGATGTTGGAGAAGACCTAGACATCAGAAAACGCATCAGCAAGACTTTTTGCATGCTTTCTATACTCTGCAACCACCGTGAGCACCCACAGTCCCCCCCCCCCCCCCCCCCCCCCTCTCCTCCCGTCCCCATCTTGGTCCAGTACGCACCATCAGAATGTTCAACTCAAAACGGAACCAATCTGTTCTGCACCATGTTTCAGAGACATGGTGGACAGTGTCTGCCTCCCACAGCCCCTGTTCATCCCCAACATCAGATGGCCTGAAGTCATTCTGTGCAATCCGTAGGAGAGAACCCAACCAAATCCTACTGACATCGAGATATAGAAGAGATAACGGAGTGGAACTGATCCAACGTCATACAACAGGCACTCAAACGGAAATTCACAGGTGGAACCAGCCGCCATGGCCAAGTGGTTAGCATCGTGGACTCCCGGCTCGGAGGTCGTGGGTTCAAATCCAGACCTGTTTACCCCAAATTCGTGTACCTGTAATATCTCGGACAAAAACCTGTAATTAAAAAAAAAAAACCACCGTAATCTTCATAATCGCAATGCTTTCGCAATTTTGCAGATTTAGAAGAGCCGGCCGTTGGCGCTTAAGACTACTTCGTCGCCATCTTTGACAAGGTAAAAGACGTAAGGCACGCTGGGAAATGTCTTTTTACTGCTCCTGACCGAAACGGTAGCAGACAAAACTTCGCGTTTAACATTTTCTTTCTTTAATTTTTCTCCCGTAGTTTTTTAGGGAGGGGGGGCGTAATTCCCGTAGTTTCGATTTTTTCTCCGTAAAAATTACGGCAAAATCGTATTGGTAAACAGGTCTGCAAATCCCATCTGAGTCATGTGGGTTTTTCTGCCCCGACCGGCTCCGACCCAGAGCTGAGTTTGCTGCGGACTCAGTTGGGAAGACTGGGACCACACAGTCGAGTTTCATCCACTTAATGGATGCGTTTCTGAGAGTGTTGCTCAAATTTCCTGACCAACAAGTCAGGTGCCTGTATCTCTCGGGCCTGGCTGACGCCGGGATATATTATAAAAGGAAGCGTAGAGCACAGCCCTGTCATGCAGTCTCAGACTGAAATGGAAATCCGTAGCATCATCTTAACCATCCTCATTCTCATCGATCAGCATAAAAAAAAGTCTCAAATTCTGTGGCCCTTTATGCCCTGCTCACATGGTGACCTCAATTTCGATGTCCTCTCCACGTCTATGGCATTCGTTTGATTCCGTCGGGGTCACCAGTATCGGCGAGTCCATGGGGGCTGTCGTTGGACGGACGTGGTGGCGCCCTCCGGGGGGAGAGCTCACTCACGCCGGCTCCGCGACAAAGCAATTATTGTCGTCAGTAGGGGGCTTAGTAGGTGGTGTCCTGCGTATGTTAGATCAGAACAGGCGCCACTGAACACCACCGAAGTGACTCGGCAGCAGTACAGTGTCTCCTCCGGTGGGTTGCCTCTTGACGACTTGACATTGCTCCCTGTGGATTGCCGGTGCCGGGGCTGCGACGGGGCCGACCGGGCTTTGGCTGTGGACGGCGTGTCGGAATGAGCGGTGTGGGTGCACTGCCTCTGAGCTGGCGCAGAGGTTGGGACAGCAACAACAACAAACAACAAAAAATTCACAGGTGGAAATACAAAGTAGGGCAACAAAGACAGACGGGGTGCAGGTGCATGATTCTGATGTGAAGACAGCCAGAATGAAGGCCTTTCGCCGAGGTCAGCCCGGAGCAGAGCCCACCCTGGGTATCTTGCCACTGCTATATGTTTCTCAAGAATTTAGAGGTACAAGTCAAAAAATCAAATATATAAGTAAGAACTTTAACGGCTTAGCAATCTGTAAATGAAGATTATATGTACACCTACTCTCCGCTCCCTCCCCACCCCCTCTCTTCTCTCTTTAGGCACCGAACTGCCAAGAACGTAGTTTACATGCAGTGAGAATAAGGAATTTCTTTCGACAGATAAATATCATTATGTGTAATTTCTGGCACAGGATTTTCAGGTGGGGGAATTAAATTTACGTTAAAATAGATCCCTAGCATCTCGACAGGGGCCAACAAGTCTTCTGTGTCTACTACAACACATGATGTTAAACACACAGACACACACCGTCTACTTACACGCAAGCTTTCTTCAGTGTGTTCTTTCCCCCAAACTTCTTGCTGTCTCTGAAATCAAAACACATTTTATTATGGTCACGACCACCTTCTTCATAATACTCATAATGAGAGATATTTCTCATCATCTCTAATGTTCACAAATACAGATCATTACAGCATTTTTCAATACTAATGAGTTATTCAGTAACGGCAGATGGTGGGTCCAGCCACTGCTTAGGATGAGCTTCCATGCACATATTTGAATGGAGTGGTGACTGTGTTCTGGATGAAAAAGAAACATGACAAAACCAGCATAAATAAATTATTGATTACAACGAGAAGAACACCTTTCCTTTTCCTCATTCCATTCAAAAAATACCTTTCTGATTTAACCTTCAAACTACTACTCCATCTTTATCTAAACCAGGGCTCCCACTGTGACTGAGGATTAAAAAAAAAAATTTTTTTTTTTTTTTTAAAGAAGAAAATTTCAGCTGCTTCCTTTCTCCCTCTGTGTTTCTTCACCTAAGCACGATCCAGTAAAACTTGTGAACCCTTCTTCATTGTATCTTTAATAATCATACTTCCACCCAAAAGAGCACACAGAAAAACCCCCAAATTCCTTCCCTCCGACTTGCAACAGCACAGATCAATCAGTGAATCCTCCACTCTTCAGTGCAGCCACAGCCTGAACAGTTTGTACGACTCTTCCACCTCCCTTGACCTCTTTCGCTTTGGCGGCATCCTGCTGACCCTCGATACCCAAGCATTGCATTTTTAGAACTTTACAGCGTCAAGTGGGCAGACAAAATGGTCACAGCTTTTGCGAAGAACACAAGATCATGTGACGTCAGTGCTGTCTGCCTGCATGCCAGACACGTGACCACAATTCTGAGAATTCGGCTGCCACCATTTGTTTTTAACGTGAATTTTTTTCCTAGAAAAAAACTTTTTCCGTAGAAAATTTTTTTTTTACCCCCTGATTTCCAGATTTAGTTTCCCTAGAAATCCACAAATTTATGGAGCGGGAGCCCTGGCAATATGTCAGAGACATGGACAATCACTGAACTTGAATGGCTCTCCATACAATAGTTATGCCACACAGCAAGACTGACAATGATACGTACAACTACAGCTTGGCCATCCTGAGACAACGAAGTTTATCCAATCACCAGGTAATGTTGCTTATAGCCCAGCCGACCGTAAAGGGCAATATCAGGGCTGTCACCACGTTAAAATCAACTCACAAGTCATCTAAAAAATTAAAAAAAAAAAAAAAAAAAAATAAAACAAACTTTCACACATCTCT
The DNA here is from genome assembly GCA_018398815.1 of Conus ventricosus. Taxonomy (NCBI): domain Eukaryota; kingdom Metazoa; phylum Mollusca; class Gastropoda; order Neogastropoda; family Conidae; genus Conus; species Conus ventricosus. Next base: position 42,450,662 of record CM031626.1, on the reverse strand, counting down.
TTAAAATGGATCTTCTAAAAACGTTACAGAAACTTCGTTAACGGTACCACTGAGGCAAAGCTCCCACACAGAACAGCTAAGATCAACAGTACAAAACACATGCAACCATCAACACATAGACACCTCTTACCAAACCACATCAGCTATACCATTTGTATCTAGAATTTGGTGCCATTTACAACTGACTTGTTTTTCTGTACTTGTTTTTTTTAGACCTGTAACCCAGTTTTATACATTCATCTCGTGCTCTGAAAAATAATTTGGCAGTTACTTAAATGCCAGGTAAAGAAAGAAAAAAAAAAGAAAAGAAAGAAAATCAGTGACTCACAGGCAGTAGACACATTTCCCACAGTTGGGGGCTAAGCAACCCCTGCACTCCTTGCAGCGATTCTTTCGTCGCCCTCGAAAACGGCCAAACTTGGCCTGTAGAGCTTTCAACTTGGCTCCGGGGATTATCTGTTTCTTCCTCTTGTATTTCCTCTTCTCCTCCTCTGACGAGTCTGAAAAGAAATCACTGGTGCCATCAGTTTCAGGTTCAGTCATGTTCGTTACTTTCATAAGCTCTGCCATGCAAAGTTCCCATTCATGATCAAATGTTGCCCTAAGCATTTATACATATACACCGTCAAGTATGCACATGCTAGTATTCTGGCGTGTATACGCACAAACTTCATGCCATCCAGTTACATGTTTTAATCATGATAGTCCATCTAACCACTCACAGCCTACTTAGGGGTGTCAAACTCACAGAGACTAATATTTATTATAATAATGTCACCAACCGCCGTGGCGAAGTGGTTAGCATCTCGGACTCCCGGCTGGGAGGTCGTGGGTTCGAATCCCATCTGAGTCATGTGGGTTTTTCTACCCCGACCCGCTCCTACCAGAGCCGAGTTTGCTGCGGACTTAGTTGGGAAGACTGGGACCACACAGTCGAGTTTCATCCACTTAATGGATGCGTTTCTGAGAGTGTTGCTCAAATTTCCTGACCAACACTGCAGGCGCCTGTATCTCTCGGGGTTGGTTGACGCCGGGATATATTATGAAAGGAAGCGTAGAGTACAGCCCTGTCATGTAGTCTCAGACCGAAATGGAAATCTGTAGCATCATCTTAATCATCCTCATTCTCATCGATCAGCATAAAAAATTTTTTTTAATGTCTCGAATTCTGTGGCCCTTCACGCCCTGCTCTCATGGTGACCTCAATTTCGATGTCCTCTCCACGTCCATGGCCTTCGTTTGGTTCCGTCGGGGTCACCAGTATCGGCGAGTCCATGGGGGCTGTCGTTGGACGGACGTGGTGGCGCCCTCTGGAGGGAGAGCTCACTCACGCCGGCTCCGCGACTAAGCAATTATTGTCGTCAGTAGGGGCTTAGTAGGTGGTGTCCTGTGTATGCTAGATCAGAACAGGCGCCACTGAACACCACCGAAGTGACTCGGCAGCAGTGCAGTGTCTCCTCTGGTGGGTTCCCTCTTGACGACTTGACATTGACTGCTCCCTGTGGATTACCGGTGCCGGGGCTGCGGCGGGGCCGATCGGGCTGTGGCTGTGGATGGGGTGTCGGAATGAGCGACGTGGGTGCACTACCTCTGAGGTGGCGCAGAGGTTGGGACAGCAAAAAAAAAAAAAAAAAAAAATTATAATAATGTCACATCACAAATAAGTCTGATCATAGAAAAAACATTATATCCTGAAAAAGAACACAAACAACGAAACCAGTCTATCATCATGGTGGCTAAACTATTGACATTTTTATTCTATAAAATTAAGCTGTGCTGAGTGGCGGTTTTTTTTTTCATCTGCAGTTTAAAAATAACACAACAAAACCAAACAAAATTTTAAAAAAAAAAACAACAACATTAAAATGCCACAAAAGCCACAGAAAGAGCTAAATGGGCAAACTACAAAATGGATACCCTACGTCCATTCCAGCCAGTGTGCACAATTCTCACAACGCATCGCCAGACTACAAGAAAAAAAAACCTGACATGCCAAAAATGGCGAGAATTGTCAAAAATATGTAAAAATTCCCAGAACAAAGACAGGGGATTGGTCCACAAAGACAGAACAAAGACAGGGGATTGGTCCACGAAGACAGAACAAAGACAGGGGATTGGTCCATGAAGACAGAACAAAGACAGGGATTGGTCCACAAAGACAGAACAAAGACAGGGGATTGGTCCACGAAGACAGAACAAAGACAGGGGATTGGTCCACGAAGACAGAACAAAGACAGGGGATTGGTCCACGAAGACAGAACAAAGACAGGGGATTGGTCCACAAAGACAGAACAAAGACAGGGGATTGGTCCACAAAGACAGAACAAAGACAGGGGATTGGTCCATGAAGACAGAACAAAGACAGGGGATTGGTCCACAAAGACAGAACAAAGACAGGGGATTGGTCCACAAAGACAGAACAAAGACAGGGGATTGGTCCACGAAGACAGAACAAAGACAGGGGATTGGTCCACAAAGACAGAACAAAGACAGGCGATTGGTCCATGAAGACAGAACAAAGACAGGCGATTGGTCCATGAAGACAGAACAACAGTCAACAACAGTACAGAAAGATGAAAGTAAACTGGAAAAGCACAGTCAAGGACAGCTGCAGGAAAAAGGAAGTCGCTAGCGCAAACTTCTAGAAGGCTGGGGGTGGGGAGGGGGGTTTTTTTCACCGGAAAAAAAACCGCGATATGTATACAAAACTGTACATGTATGAATATATGCCCCACACAGAAACACACACACACAAACACATATTCCTACTCCACACCTTCTTTCTTACTACACTCTATTCCATGCTACTGTCCCTCCTCTTTTACCACTCCCCGTCCCCACCCCATCCCCCTCCTCACCCTCTCTCGCTCAATTCTCCACTCCCCTCCCCACCCTTGTCCATTCACACACATGCATCTCCATCCCCACGCCCCTCCTCCCCCAAAAAGGGGAGCTCTGAAGCTATTTTCAGTACATCTGTGTCCGACTAAATGTTGTTTTTTCCTTAAGAGTGCTTTGGACTTTCGTTTTCCCACCTCACCCCTCAGTCCTAGGACAGGGCAACCTATTCTGAGGTTGTTAGACTTTGGTTGGCTGCTGTAACCAATGGACCCATCCCCCCTCCCTTTACACACACGTATACCCTGAAGCTCCAGCTCTCTGTTTTTGAACTGTCCTCACGTCCCCACTCCTCTTTCACACAAAAATACACTCCGCATATGTTTTAATCTCATCCCCTTTGCTGCCATACACCACAGCGAGCAACTCTGTAGACGAGTTAATAGGGGAAAAAAATGTAAATTAAACACGTAAGTGCATACATACACAAACAAATTAGAATAATTTATACCAGACATGGGGCAATAACTCTCCCACTATATTCCACAACAAAATGCGTAAGATCGATTATCCCAACAGACTCTGAGCTCGAAGGTCATGGAGTACTTAAAGCACTGTCACAGACCGACCATGCAAAGAAAAATATGATTAGATTAGTCACACAGAGAAGAGAAATGGTATTTAACAGCACTGAATGTATGTAGATAAGTCTTCATCACCTCTCTCTCCTTCTCCTCTCCCCCTCCTCAATTTTTCAACTGTCCTCACTTCCCATCCGCTTTTTTGTACTCCCAGTTCTCATAGAACAGGGATTACTTTACAATGGGAACGAAGAAATGCTGTCTCTGTGTCTGTCTGTCTGTAGTCAAAATGTGTTCCACTCACTCCAGACAAAACCGCTGGACCGATCTTTCTGAAAATTTGTAGATATGTTCATTATGGGTCAAGGATGATGCCCGATGTTTTATTTTACCAGAATAGCCGTTACTAACGGCTATAAATGATAATTTTGTGATGTACAGTTTAAGCAATAACAGTTTATAAACTTAAGTGTAACCAAATTCTGTAAGCTCCTCGGTAGTACAGTGGTCAGTATCCCTGCCAGTCACGTGGGCGACCCAGGTTCATTTCCCTGCCGGAAGAGCAGATTTTTTTTTTCTAGCATACAAAATTTCTACCAGCAAAAGGGGAGAAAGTGCTATAGTGACTGATTTATATATACAGATATACAAATAGATCTGCCTTCGAGAGGGATTACAATGGTTCTCTCAGGCAGCTAGTGAAGGGTTTCTCATATAAAAACAATTATAATTAAATATATCCCCCCCCCCCCCCCCCCCCCCCCCTTCTCCCCCCCCCCCCCCCCCCCCCCCCCCCCCCCCCCCCCCCCCCCCCCCCATTTTCTTCACTTCATTTTTTTTCCTCTCTAAAAGTTCAAATCTTTGCCAAGTCATTACTATAATGACTGAAGAATTGTTAGCCTGCACTTGTTTTTCCCCCACTACTTAATTGTTCAGCACATATACATATATATATATATATATATATATATATATATATATATATATATATTTGTACTACTTCCTGGAGTACGTTTAAATATGCTTTGCATCTTGTTATGCACTGTCACTGTCATACTGACTGCAGCCTGGAGAGAGGTCTTTTGTGCAAGTTGTATGATTGTTGTTGGGGACCTCTCAAGAAGACATGCCTGTTGAACACCAACTTGTCTCTTCTGCACTATGTGTTAAATAAGCCTTGCTTTGTGCCTTGTTTAACAAGTTCAGTTGTATTTTGCCTCCTCTTTAACATGCAGTCTGTTTAACCTTCTTTTTGCCCAAAAGTAGTCAAGCCATATCAAATACAAAGCATAGACTGTGATTTACTTTTTGTTTATGTTTATGTTCCTTTTCCTTTTTCTCCAGTTCATAATCTAGGTTCGAAACTATACATAGTATAGAGTACCTGCCCCTGATTATCTAGCCATGTAACCAAAACATTCACTTACTGAACTCTCTCTCTCTTTCACAACACACACACACACACACACACTTGTAAACACACACAGTTGTAAACACACACATATATGCACACACACACAGTGACACACGCATGTGCACGTGCGTGAACTTGTACACACACACACACACACACACACACACACACACACACACACACACACACACACACGCAGTGCACTCAGATATCTGGGGATAAAATTTTCAACGGAGCAGATGACCATCAATAAACAAAACCAACCCCATAACTCACCTTTATCATCATCACTATGGGCAGTATGACTCTGAAGAAGCTTCTCTTTCTCAGGGGAGGGAAGCGCACTAAGAGTGGGCGACTCTGAGGGATCGGGCGGTGCTGGGAATGTGGCCAGTGGTTTGGGCAACACCACTGCCGCCCGGCGACAAACATGCTTGATTCTGGGACCTCTGGAAACCGGCTTCCTCGACTCTCTAGACTTGTCAACAGTGGTCTGCCCTGGTTCTTTCTTGCTGGGAAGGGAGATCGGTGACAGAGAGGAGACGATTCTGGGTGGGGATGCTGTAATTACAGATTATGTGATTGAAAACATAATCAAGGGGTTAATAACTCACTTTGAACTCAAAAGTTTAAGAGCACTGGAATTTGAAAAGAAATTCACTGACATTGTTATCTAAACCTACTCTGTACTCTGTTTCAAATACGCGTGTCAAACAAAACACACACACACACACACATATACCTCAAATACATTCACATGTCCATACACATTGATGCGTAAATGTACACACACATGTATGCATACAAAATGAGTTACAACCTCAAAAACCAACTGTAAAGTCACAAGGCAGCTGTATGACTAAAAGAAAACATTGGAAAAAAAATATACTTAAAAAAAATCTTATTCTTCTTCCCCCTGTGTGTGTGTGTGTGTGGTGTGTGTGTGTGTGTGTGTGTGTGTGTGTGTGTGTGTGTGTGACTCTCTCTCTCTCTCTCCTCTCTCTCTCTCTCTCTCTCACACACACACACACCAGAGCTGGACAAACTCAGTCTTCTTATTACACTGGGCCAGTGCAAATACTGGTATTGAGAGGTAAACACGTGTAAACTACAGTAAAGACAGAAGATTTCAAAACTCAAACCCGAGACCTGTGAGCATGGGGAAAAGCCTGAAAGTTTTCATTGGGTCCTGGAGCCCATGTCAGATCCCCAAGTGGGCTCCAGGGACAACAGCCTCGAGGGGTCAGGCGATAAAGGTCACTGTAGCTACTGGTCTGTTTTCCCGTCTGGGTCAGGCGATAAAGGTCACTGTAGCTACTGGTCTGTTTTCCCGTCTTGCAAACAACTGTGTGTGAGTTTGATGGTATATTCAAGGCATCCTGCATTCCTACACTTCTTAACTGCAGTGTAGTCAATGTTCTTGCCAATTTTTCTTCGTCAATTTTCAAACATTGTGAGCCCACACCTTTTACACACACACACACACACACTATATATATATATATATATATATATACATACACACCAAACATGTTTGGAGGTACATGCCGAAGCCTTGACAAACTGATTTGAAAATAAAATAATGGATTGGATTGTGAACTTGAAACCTGATGGTCTTAATGTCATACATCCTCCACAATTTTCTTGCCAGATTTACAAAGGTCTCAACAATGGCTCTGGAGACTTTTCAAAATCCTAAATTTAGGCTAGAATCTGAAAATTCTCACGTGTAAAACAAACTAGCCCATCAGTAGATTCGAAAATCTGCCGTCTGCACTGATTTTTTTTTTCCTTTTTCTCCAAAAGAACTTCTGAAAATTGAGTACTTTGATTACAATCTGTGTCCTTAGATCTCATTTTCACTTGTTGTGCAAGAAGTTGTAACACTGTGAATATTCCCATGGGCTCCAAACGCACAGCTGTTCGATGTACAGTAGCCTCACTGATCCCATCAGGCTAGCTCTTAATTCAACTGTGAATTCAGCTGCTATGTCATCACAATATCTTATAGCTTTGTCACTGAAATCTTCTTCACTCCAACACCATGATGAAAACATCTCTACAATCTTAAGAGACAAAAGAATCCACACAGTAATCATATGAGTGGAGATGCAGCATGGATCAAGTGCCAAGAAATGGACCCACAGCGCTGTCTTCTGCATTGTTTTTTAAAAGTCATCATTCTAACGCATAGTAACAATAACACAGCTCAGTGCGAAAGTAGGGCTACTTGGCGCAAATTTTCTGCTGATCAGTTGTTGGTTATTTAAAAAATGTGTTGATATCTTTGAAATCTTAGGCTCATGAAAACTTTTGCCCAGAATGAAGATAACTGATTGCTCGTTCATTTTTGTCGTCCTGAGTGTTTTGTATCTTGCCTGAAGAAGACCTAAGAGGTTGAAATGTGTCGCGTTTTATCTTGCGATTCGTTTGCCTACATTTTCTTGGCAGTTCGCTATTAATTACATTCAAAATTTGTTTAGCCCAGAAGTCGAATTCGAGATAAATGCCGTAGCCCAGCTGGCAAGTCAAGAAATTTAGTCTTCTCCACCTCTGCATACACACACACACGCACGCGCACAGGCGCGCACACACGCACGCATGCACACACAAACACACACACACGCACATACTACAGAGTAAGGAAAGGCAGGACTCGGAGTTTGAAACAGTGTGTTTAGTGGAAGAGGGACTTGTAATGCAGACATCCTATTCAGCATGATAGAGACCCTGTCAAATCACAAGAAGCATTTAAAAGGCAAGGTGGTGGGCAAGTGCTCCAATGGTTTGCAAAGTGAGAAGTTGGGGTAGATATGGCTGAGCCAACCGCAATGAAAGAAATGACCTCTGGTCATGCGGAAATCCCAGGGACAGAATTTGGTCAAGAAAATTTTTGAATGCCAGATTGCTGTCTCCACAAATATTGGATTGGCACAGATTATTGAAATGGTGTCTCCAGAAATATTGGATGGGCACACAGAGTATTGGAATGTTGTCTCCAGAAATGTTGGGTGGGCACAGAGTATTGGAATGTTGTCTCCAGAAATATTAGATGGGCACACAGTACTGGAATGTTGACTCCAGAAATGTTGGATGGGCACAGTGTTGGAATGCTGTCTCCAGAAATGTTGGATGCGCACAGTATCGGAATGTTGTCTCCAGAAATACTGGATGGCCACAGTATCGGAATGTTGTCTCCAGAAATACTGGATGGCCACAGTATCGGAATGTTGTCTCCAGAAATACTGGATGGCCACAGTATCGGAATGTTGTCTCCAGAAATACTGGATGGCCACAGTATCGGAATGTTGTCTCCAGAAATACTGGATGGCCACAGTATCGGAATGTTGTCTCCAGAAATACTGGATGGCCACAGTATCGGAATGTTGTCTCCAGAAATACTGGATGGCCACAGTATCGGAATGTTGTCTCCAGAAATACTGGATGGCCACAGTATCGGAATGTTGTCTCCAGAAATACTGGATGGCCACAGTATCGGAATGTTGTCTCCAGAAATACTGGATGGCCACAGTATCGGAATGTTGTCTCCAGAAATGTTGGATGGGCACAGTGTTGGAATGTTGTCTCCAGAAATGTTGGATGAGCACAGGGTGTTGGAATGTTGTCTCCAGAAATGTTGGATGGGCACAGAGAGTTGGAATGTTGTCTCCAGAAATGTTGGATGGGCACAGTGTTGGAATGTTGTCTCCAGAAATGTTGGATGGGCACAGAGCATTGGAATGATGTCTCCAGAAATGGTGGCTGGGCACAGGGTGTTGGAATGTTATCTCAAGAAATACTGAATGGGCACAGAGTTGGAATGTTGTCTCCAGAAATGTTGGATGGGCACAGTGTTGGAATGTTGTCTCCAGAAATGTTGGATGAGCACAGGTGTTGGAATGTTGTCTCCAGAAATGTTGGATGGGCACAGAGTTTGAATGTTGTCTCCAGAAATGGGTTTGGGTAGGCAGTGTGGAATGTTGTCTCCAGAAATGTTGGATGGGCACAGAGTACTGGAATGCTGTCTCCAGAAATATTGGATGGGCACAGTGTTAGAATGTTGTCTCCAGAAATGTTGGTGGGCACAAGTGTTAGAATGTTGTCTCCAGAAATGGTGGATGGGCACAGTGTGAGAATGTTGTCTCCAAAAATGGTGGATGGGCACAGTGTGAGAATGTTGTCTCCAGAAATGGTGGATGGGCACAGTGTGAGAATGTTGTCTCCAAAAATGTTGGCTGGGCACAGTGTTAGAATGTTGTCTCCAGAAATGGTGGATGGGCACAGTGTTAGAATGTTGTCTCCAGAAATGGTGGATGGGCACAGAGTATTGGAATGTTGTCTCCAGAAATGGTGGATGGGCACAGTGTTAGAATGTTGTCTCCAGAAATGGTGGATGGGCACAGTGTTCGAATGTTGTCTCCAGAAATGGTGGATGGGCAGAGTTGGAATGTTGTCTCCAGAAATATTGAATGGGCACAGACTATTTGTTGTCTCCAGAAATATTGAATGGGCACAGACTATTGGAATGTTGTCTCGAGAAATGGTGGATGGGCACAGTGTTAGAATGTTGTCTCCAGAAATGGTGGATGGGCACAGTGTTCGAATGTTGTCTCCAGAAATGGTGGATGGGCAGAGAGTTGGAATGTTGTCTCCAGAAAGTTGGATGGGCACAGGGTGTTGGAATGTTGTCTCCAGAAATGTTGGATGGGCACAGGGTGTTGGAATGTTGTCTCCAGAAATGTTGGATGGGCACAGTGTTGGAATGCTGTCTCCAGAAATGTTGATGGGCACAGGGTGTTGGAATGTTGCCTCCAGATGTGTTGGATGGGCACAGAGTATTGGAATGTTGTCTCCAGAAATATTGAATGGGCACCGAGTATTGGAATGTTGTCTCCAGAAATGTTGGATGGGCACAGTGTTGGAATGTTGTCTCCAAAAATGTTGGATGGGCACAGAGTATTGGAATGTTGCCTCCAGATGCGTTGGATGGGCACACAGTGTTGGATTAATGTTGTCTCAAGAAATGTTGGATGGGCACAAGGTATTGGAAAAGCTATGTGGCGACCGCTCTAACCTGATGAGCTCTTGGACTCAGGGTGCTAGCGTCGTTCTGAGCTTGAGCCTGAGTCCATGCCCTGCAGATGGCCCTTGAAAACCTTCTGGAGGCGATGCTTGCCTTAACATGCATCCTTGCTGCTGGCATGGTTGGAACAGACATGGATGCATTACTGCAAGCATAACCTTGGTCCAAACCATTTCCCACAGAGATCTTCGGTAAGGAGGTAGACAACTCTGTTCAGCACATTTAAAAAATGGCCAGGGCAAAAGCCTCTGTTACTTTATTTTTTTGTTTGTTTTGTTTTTGAGCATGCTTGGCCATGACTGGTGAGTTGATTTTAACGTGGTGACAGCCCTGATGTGGCCCTTTGTGGTCGGCTGGGCTATAAGCAACATTATCTTATCTTATTTATGCTTGGCCATGCTCTCTTCATCTGGACAGACCTGATGTCAGCTTAGTGATGTGTCACTACCTACATCCTTTTCTCTGTGGCTGACACCTGCGCATGCTTTACCCGTGATCATACACTGGCTGAGAACGCAGTTTACCATGTATATAATTTTCTGACAAAAATGTAGCATATTTCGTGTAATGTATCTTTCTGGGGAGCATGTGCCCAAGAAAAAGAAATCTTCTAAACTGTCTTCACCCCAACTAGCTCAAGGGCAAGAGCTGATCATCTTGTATATTCTCTGCTCCCTGTACCAGTGCAAGCATCTACGGTGGGGTGGGGGGTGGGGGGTTTTAGCTTGTCCTCCTCATCACCGCGACCAAGGGTCTCTGAGTCTAATGCAAAACTGGACAGTGAGGAAGACCCCAGTTCTTGGTTCTTACTCTTACTGGTCCTAACTATGAACACTGGTATGGATTATAAAAGACAGTACTGTATCTGTTGAAGGCCAAGTCCTGGGCATTGCCACTAAAACCCATGAATTTCACTCTTACATCTGCCGCTAGCAACACTGTGTAAGGTGGTGGTATAAGTGTGAGCAAGTGGAATGGAATAGATGAGAGTGGCTCAAAAGGCAGTTTCCACAGGTAATCAAACATGTATTACGAAAGCAGTATCAGGAGGTTATCTCTGCATGGTTTGTGGACCTCCCTCAGTGCTGCCCAGTGACTTCCCTTGAGTAGAAAATCATACTGAATGGAAAGGCTGCCCACCTGTTGAATAGCAGGACAGGCGGCAGGACAGTACCTCTGATCAGAACCAGCTTAAAGAAGTTCCACGCGGCAGACAGATGGTCAAAAAAGTGACCCATGATCTGAATGTTGGGAGGCTTGGAAGGCTGAATGCGAGTTGTCAGTATATAATTACCAAGACTTCCATGTGTGCATATACTGCCAACACCACTCTTCAAGGGACTCCATTCCTGTTCTGCACAAAAGGCATCAGCCAGTGACAGGAAGTCCACAGAAATGTTTCCCTGGGTTAGGATGTCTTACATGGATTGGGACTGATGATGCATGATCCTTGTATAATTTACACTTACAGGCAGAGCTGCACTGGAGCCAAGTATACTGTAGGGAGGGCCTGGCGGAAGGAAGGCTGTGGGTTGGCATACACTGATACAGAACGCCAGATCTGGGTTGCCATAGGCAATGCAGTCTGGGCATGAATAGCATAAGAGGAACATAGGTTAGAGCTCTAGGCAATGTCCATGAACTATAACTCGGCACAGCACTTTGGAGTGGTTGGAAGAGACAGTCCACAAACGTCCTGAACACTGAGAGAAGGCGCCTGACAGGCAAGCACTCAACAAGAGTTTGTGTTGTGGTGTTGGTCACGCACATGGCCAAAACCAGCGTGGACAACTCTTTCTCCTGCATCGGGGACCTGCCACACTGGAGCTGGGACTGAGTGCCAGCAAGCTGTGAGCACCAGCAGATCCCTGTCTATTTCCAGGAGCTGTGTCATCACTGGGTCACAGGGGGTGTGTTGGTGCCCCCCCCCCCTGTGAAGGAGGCTGACACCATGACCCTGAGCCAAAGACAGGGGTAGGTTGTACCCCACAAACAGCAAATAAATGACCACAATTACCCCACTGTGTTCTCCTTGGGGTGGAACAGGTGTGGGGCATTCAGCTCTCAGCTCTCCACAATAATCACTATCTGCATTCAATCGGGGAGAGGATGTTATGTACCCCTTATACAGGGCTGACTCAACCGAGGGTTGTTGATTATTTACAGGAGAATAATCATTCCAATCAGACCTCTTCTTGTCTGATGTATACATGTAAGTAACTCAGTAACCTCACTCGGCTCTTCTGGGCCACCGTGTCTGACCCCTATCTCTGTGATTCAACATCACAGATCTATGAGAGACTTCTGGGCCACCGTGTCTGACCCCTGTCTCTGTGATTCAACATCACAGATGAGAGACTTCTGGGCCACCGTGTCTGACCCCTATCTCTGTGATTCAACATCACAGATCTATGAGAGACTTCTGGGCCACCGTGTCTGACCCCTGTCTCTGTGATTCAACATCACAGATGAGAGACTTCTGGGCCACCGTGTCTGACCCCTGTCTCTGTGATTCAACATCAGAGATCTATGAGAGACTTCTGGGCCACCGTGTCTGACCCCTGTCCCTGTGATTCAACATCACAGATCTATGAGAGACTTCTGGGCCACCGTGTCTGACCCTATCTCTGTGATTGAACATCACAGATCTATGAGAGACTTCTGGGCCACCGTGTCTGACCCCTATCTTGTGATGAACATCACAGATCTATGAGAGACTTCTGGGCCACCGTGTCTGACCCTGTCCCTGTGATTCAACATCACAGATCTATGAGAGACTTCTGGGCCACCGTGTCTGACCCTGTCTCTGTGATTCAACATCACAGATCTATGAGAGACTTCTGGGCCACCGTGTCTGACCCCTGTCTCTGTGATTCAACATCACAGATCTATGAGGACTTCTGGGCCACCGTGTCTGACCCCTGTCTCTGTGATTGAACATCACAGATGAGAGATGGGGGTCAAGCTGAGTGAACAGTAGGATGAAAGAACTGCAGCAGGTGGATGGCACAGGTCAACATACAACCATAGAAATCTACTGTCCAGAATGTTTCTAAAGCCAAGTACTGCCAAGTAAGTGGTTAACGTCAGCCACAAAATGAACAAAACTGACTCCACACAAAGTGCTGATGAAAGTCAAGACAGGTGAGCTGAGTAAACTGTAACCATAAAGAGCTTTCCTTGGACAGCATTTGGCTGATGAGGAAGCTGGAGGCAACTCCATCCTGTCTGTTAGAGATTTAAAACAGCAGCCATGAAAAAAAGTGAATAAAGCTAAACGGTCCCTCCTAACGCCTTGCAAGAGTTTGACACGGGGAACAGTACATGATTGTGAATTCTTTTAATCAGAAGTTGAAAAGTAAAATCTAATGTACTTTAGGTTGTGGAATACAATGTATTTAAACAACTGATTTTATAAAAGTAGATGACAGCTTAACTTTTTTTTAAACCCAAAGTTGGAAAGTGCAGTCTAATGTGGAATGAAATGCCTTCAGGGAAGAACAACTCATTTTACCAAACAGTAGATGACTCACAGACGGCCAAACATTTTTTTTTCTTTAACCAGAAGTTAGAAAGTGGAATCTAATGGTCAAGAAGTTGTGCAATAAAATGTAGATCTGAACAACCAATTTTAGCACTGTTAGATACATACTGTAATAATCGATAGCGCAAACAGTTTATAAACATTTCCATGAACATTTGCTCGTAACTCATAATGAATTCAAGCATAATTTGTAAGGTGTGTTAACGCTGACATGCAGTGTCCCCCCACACTCTTTTCAACGCTGCACTTCCCTCTACCATCTAGCAAATACACTTTATACACATTTTTCTCTTGCAAATCATCAGCCACTTTTCTTAGCAACTCCCCCCCAGAGACCATCAAATCACCGACAGAATGAAAAGGAAAAAAAAGAGGAAAGGAGAAAAATAGAGGAAGAAATCACAAAAAAAAGAAAAAAGAAAAAAGAAGCTGACCAAATCCACCCTGACTGCCAGGAGAGAGGCCGGCCAGAGACCATCAAATCACCGACAGAATGAAAAGAAAAAAAGAAAAAAAGAAGCTTACCAAATCCACCCTGACTGCCAGGAGAGAGGCCGGCCAGCAACGGTGACGGCTGACTGTTGGGAGATTCGAAGGGGTGAGCACTGCCCAGACCCAACACCGAGATGGACAAAGGGCTGGTAACTCCAGGCCTGGGGGAATGCCGCTGGGACTCTGACCTGCTGGCCTTCTGCTTGGCTTCCCGTTTGAGCTGAGCTTTCAGCGAGCGTGCCAACGCAGCCTTTGAGCGGTTGAGCGCTGTGCGATTCAGCTGCAGTTTGGCTTTCCGCAGCATGATCTGTCCACTGCGTTTCGTCAGAAAGGACTCCTTCCCGTCCTTGTCTCGACGCTGAAGTTTCATGGGACCGGCCCGGCTGAACTTCTTAGGAGCAGACGCAGGGGCTTTGGGGAAGAGGGCAAACTTCTCTTGCTTGGACCCGTTTTGTCTGAACTCCTCCCCGGCAGCCAGGTCGCTGCTTTCGCTTTCAGATGCAGCGGCCGACTCCTCCGACTGCCGGTTGATCATCCTCACTTTCAGGCTGGGCACACGCTGCCGCTTTCCTTCAATAATGAGGGGCTGCTCCAACAAGCCCTTTCTGAAAGAAGAGGCGCTGGCCGTCAGAAGTAGGTCTGACGTGGAAGGTGGGCTTTGGGAAGGGTCCATTTTGTGTGGGGTAACAGCTACTACCGGTGACATGTCCAACTGTAACAGCTGTTCAGCGGAGGGCACATGTTCAGTATATTTCTGCTCCTCTGCATCAATCATTGCTGTTGATGAACTGCAGGTTCTAGAGGTCTGAGCCCCTTCCATCCTGTCTGCCTGAGGTGATGCTTCTGTGCTGTTCCCCGACACCCTTGCAGCAGCTATCACATATGCCTTGTTACTTTTAGAAGTCACATCAGTCACACTCGCTCTGCGCGTCATATCTGTCCTACTAGCTCTAGAAATCACGTTCGTCCTGGCTGACTTGGAAGTGCCATCAGTCCTGGTAGTAGTCTTGATTTTGGGCGCCATCTCGGCCTTGCTACAGGATACCACTGACGTTTCCATCTTTGTGGAATCTCTAGGGGTGGCTCCAGGTTCCACCTTGAAGGACAGAGGGTTAGATTCGTCCTTTGAGGAACACTTCCCCGTCTTCTTGCCTGTACTTGCAGGAGAAATGCCCAGGGTCGATTTTGCTGCCTTCAACTTTTTGCCGGCCTTAAGGCCTGCAGAGTGGCTGGGCGACTCTGACTCTGCAACAGGAGTGGATTTCTGGGATCTTCTGGGTTATTTGAAGGGTTAGAAATCGCTGAAGGGGTGGAACTACAACCAACGGAAGATTTCAACACTTTTTTTTTTGTAACTGTGGACTGCATGGACGTCTTCAGCTTTCCATTCTTCTTGCTGTGCAAAGTGCTGCTGCTGGGACTCGGCATAATCTCTTTGTCGTCATCAGTACTCTCTGAAGGCTGAGTGTCAGGATCAAGCTGGGACGCAGCTTCTGTTCGGGGTCGCTTAATCAACACAGCCGACGGGATGGGATCGTCTTCAATGAAACGTTTATTGGGTATGATGGCACGCCGTGAACGGGAAAACTGTGGTAAAACAAAAGTGTGGACATTTCTTTTCTGCGCAGCAACCTCCCCTGATCCATGATCGGCACCCTGGAGCTTGGCCACAGGCCGACTGGCACCATGCCTGGCTTTCTGAAGTAGCTGCCTGACCACAGTCTTTGACCGGTCTTTTGCTAGTCGAACTGGTGGGCTTTCACTTTTTGGACCAACTGTTTTTCTTCACGTCTTGCAGGCTAACTTTCACGTCAGGCAGCCTGATTTTTGCCGATTTCTGGCCCTGGTGTTTGAAGATAGTCTGATTTTCGGGGGTCTGGTAAGTGGCACTTTTCCGCTCTGCTTTCTTGGACACCAGTTTCGACTTGAGGTCTCTGCTCTTGGTTGTGCTAGGAGCTGGTGGAGGTGTAGAGGGTGGTATTTTCCCTCCCCTTTCCCTGCTGGTTTCCACGGTTTCCGCGGACGACCCACTTTGTTTTGCACCACACGGCCCTGAAGTGCATGTTTATGCTTGGCCTTTAAGGAGGCCAGCAGTTCTTTGGCTGCCAAAGCTTTCCGCAGGATTTCATCTCTGGACAAGGGGGGAAACTCCCGGGAGTGCTGACAGGCCCGAAAATTCCCTGTACACTTTGCGACTTTGCATGGGGCGAGGGGCTGGTGTGAGCAGCTGAGGATCTGTGGTGAGAGCTCTGGGTGACGGCTGGTGGTCCGTTTCGCTGACCCTGCTGGCCGTGGGGCCTTGGAGCCTGTGCTCTGTTCTGATCGCTGCGCGCAGTTTTTTTTCCCGACAGGCGAACATCCTCATCGGTGAAGCCTTCAAATTCTTCCCCCTGCAACATGTGACGTCATCAGCATGTTAACTTCTAGTTCTGCCAAGGACCCCATGTTTTCACACCGATCTGCTGCTTTGTTTGTCTAGCTCTCTCTGTCTCTCTGTCTGTTTTCTGTCTGTCTCTCTCTCTCTCTCTCTCTCTCTCTCTCTCTCTCTCTCAGCGCGATTACAATTTTATTTACACAAAACCACTGAACTGGTTGTATCAAAAGTCGTTGGAAAGAGGGAATGTAGCACAAAGTGGAGCCCTTTTCATCATGGTGTGGAATTGGATCAAAAGGTGGATCTTGGATTTCTTTTTTTCTTTCCTTCAACTCTTTAAGAATGCAACGCGGTAAGGCACTTTTTGGCATCTTCATATTTTTGTTGTTGTAAATGGTGCATAGCTCCCAGTGAATAGGAAAATAAATTTATATCAGGGTTATCAGACACATATCAATTAATATTTAAACAAGCTGGTAAAATTCAGGGCTGATCCAAATTACCATCAGATGTAGTGAGCAAAGTAATATTCAAATGGACATGAGACAAAAGGACGGGGCGGGGAGGGGGGGGGGGGGGGGGGGGTTGATACTCGTACGCTAATTTGATTGCCGCACAGTACAAAACTGAGCAAGAAGCTGATCGACTTGGACTGATCGACTTGGACTGATCGACTTGGACATGATCGACTTGGACTGATCGACTTGGACTGGGGCTCTGCACTCTCAGAAGTGCCATTCTTTTGTGTCTCTGAAGCTACAGCTTAGTCTGAGATGGTGATTTTGCACTGAACAGGAAATTAATACACACACATGCGACTGACAATGATTGCAAAAAGAGCTTGTCGTTGATGCAAACACAAAATGTTTCTTCCAAAAAATGTCCTGCATTTCCTCAGTCGCTGATTTAACATACTTAGTTCTGATACCATTGTGATTCCAGGGCATGAATATTGTTTAAGAATTGCCTAACACCATCAAAATAAAAACTATAGAGAGCAAGCATAACGCACGAGTGATTGCTCTGTGTGTGTGTGTGTGTGTGTGTGTAAAAACTTATATGATTCACACATCAAAGGTACCATTCCTCATCACATGCAAAACAGTGAAATGGCTTTGACTGTACACTTGAAGTTTTCACTGTAACTTACAGTGTGAGTCTCTAATCTGTTCAAGTATCACTGATTCATGCCAACAAAAAGTTTTAAGACAAATAGCATGAAGTCCTCGAAAACAGCAACAAATGTTTTCAGAAATGTTAAGAACAATTTTGGAATATGGAAATTGTATATGTATTGTTACGCTAGTTTCACAATAACTGCATTTAGAATTAGATGTATTTAGAATCAGATGTATTTCTCTTGTTGAAACTAAATCGGGTTGAGTAAAACATCAGAATCTGGTCATATGAATGCAAAAGTTTGGAGATGAATTTATTTTACTTCTGAATGTCCAAAATCCATTGACAATCAAAAGAAGATTCTACCCCCAAAATTTTTATCTGTAAATAAATTTCATTGTGTAATCTTTTAAGTGAAAACAAATGTGTTCTATTAAAATTAGCTAAGAATATTAAAACAGGGAAAATTATCTAGTATATTCATCTGCTGTTTAGTTTCATTTATAAAATGTATATCCTAAATCCCATTTCTCAAACAGGCTACTGTTTCCATTTGCATACATGAATGTCTTCAATGTCCCAACAAGTTGTTAAAAGAACAAACACTTTGCCGTGTGTGTGCATGTGTGCGTATTGCTGTTTCTATACATACATATATACCTTCCATGCCCCAATAAGGGGCTAAAGTAACAAATACTTTGAACTCTGTGCGTGCATGTGTGTGTGTGTATATAGTTATGTGTGTGCAAGTGTGTACATGTGTGTGTGGTGTGTGTGTGTGTGTGTGTGTGTGTGTGTGTGTGTGTGTGTGTGTGTGTGTGTGTGGAGAGAGAGAGTATGCATAGTGTGTGTGTGTGTGTGTGTGTGTGTGTGTGTGTGTGTGTGTGTGTGTGTGTGTGAGTGAGTGAGTGAGTGAGTGAGTGAGTATGTGTGTGTGTGTGTGTCTGTGTGTGTGCGTGTGCGTGTGTGCGTGTGAATGGTCCCCAGCAAAAATTACTTGATACACCAACAACCTTGTATGGATACTGTGCACACCTCTGCAGTTTACTTTCTTAGCCACTAATTATAGTCCATTGGATGGGTTAAAAGTAAACTTGTTTCGTAAGGACTCCCCATACACTATGTTTGTGCATCATGCATGCAATGAGGGAGGGGGGGAGTGGGAGGGGGGGAGTGGGAGGGAGAGGGAGGGGATAAGATAATGTTGCTTATAGCCCAGCCGACCGCAAAGGGCCACATCAGGGCTGGAGAGGGAGGGGGGAGGGGGCGGAATAGCTCAGTTGGTAGAGCGCCAGACTCGTGATCCTGGGGTTCGAATTTCAGTACAGGGGGATTTTTCCCTCGGAGTTAACATTCGTTAACAGTGCACAACATCTTGCACACACGTAAAATCCCATCACCAAATTTCGAAAGAGAAGGCCAGTTTGGCCGTCGGTATGGATGACACGTTACACATAGCATGCACCTTCCCCGAAGATGGAGTATGGCTGCCTTAATGGCGGGATAAAAAAAAAACACAAACCGGTCATACACAAAAAAACTCCACTGCCTGTACAGGCAGTGTCCGCAGAGTATTAGCCTGCGAACGCAAAAAGAAAGAAAAGAAATTTCCAGGGAAGTTACTTTATACTCTTGTACAATAAAACATAAAACTGGGTGGAGTGTGGAGGGGCAGGAGAGGAAAGTAGGAAGGGCATTCTGAGGAATCCTTCAAAACATCTTGATAGAAAGACTTTGCTCAGTTACAACAAACAAGTCAATCTGTACAGCTAGCCAGTCTGTCAAAACTGTGTAGCACTAGCAGCCAGTGCAATGTGAACTGCTAACACCAAGTCTAAAACACACCAAACAAATGTTTTCATCACTGATACATTAAACTTTCTTCAACATTGGCAAAAGGAACACTTTGTTTTGGTTACTTTACACTCTCTGAACAGTTTCAGGCTTAAATATCTTTCAAAAAATATTTCCATGGGGTACGCTACGTAGATCCATGATCATTCATATATCAGTTATATTATAATTAGAGTACTCTAAAATCTGAAGTATTGGGAGCACTGTCTAATTTTTGTTTCTATGCGTGAATATAGGACCAGTTGATCAGCAACAAACACAGAAAAGTCCCTCATAAATTATATCTAAG
The DNA here is from genome assembly GCA_018398815.1 of Conus ventricosus. Classification (NCBI taxonomy): domain Eukaryota; kingdom Metazoa; phylum Mollusca; class Gastropoda; order Neogastropoda; family Conidae; genus Conus; species Conus ventricosus. Next base: position 42,431,074 of record CM031626.1, on the reverse strand, counting down.
TTCTTATTCACACACACACCAACACATACACACGCACGCACACAAACTGATCTGGTTTCACTAATGTCTAACCATCAAACAGTTTAAAAGTCATTCAAGAGTTGTGAGATATCTGCAACAAAATGGCTGCCAAGGCAGCCATGTCATGAGATAATTTGGAATAACTGAACAAGTGTGGTCCAAATCCATTGATAATTATTCTCTCTCTCTCTCTCTCTAAGAATTTTGTTTCCAAGTTATCTCCCTTGTACAACTTCCAGATCATCAAATGTGCAATGTCACTGCACTGGATCCTTTTCTTTCATTTTTTTTTTCCTGCTCACTGTTTTTTCTGCACTAATTTTACAGTTAGCAGGTACCTATAGCACAGGGCTGAGTTTGTTTTGGCATCCAAGTCAGACACTCTTACGACAGCTCAACCGATGAGCCATACATAAACAATAACTGTTTGATGCACACTTTTCAGTTTCCCACCAGTCTGACATGCCTGACTTCTGCTGTAGCTATACATCACATTTTCGCCATATTTACATTTTGGTCGTTTTATATTAGACATGGACAGTTATACCCATTTCTCCCTTCTTCACCTCACACCCTCCCTCCTATCAACTCCATCCCTCACCCCGGTTTCTCCAACGACACCCACCTTTTTTATTTTCTCCTAGACTATAAAAACTGAACTTTCACTTCAGCAGATGACGGCAATTTTGAACGCATGTATCTGTCTCCCAGTCCACTGTTGGTAATGCTACGTTTACACGGGATGCAACTAACTTGCAACCAAATTCAAATTTTGGTTGCAAGGCTGTACATGCGACTGGACGGTCTCCGCAGGATGCAACCGGCGGCGACTTACGTGCAACTAACTAGGCTCCTCCCCTTTCTTTGGCAGTGGGGGAAAAATCCGTGACACGCGTGCCGCTTGCGTCATCAATTTCCTGTTGGAAACCGGCTGAGACGAGTGGCAACCGGCGGAGACCGTTTTTTCGCAGTTTAGTTGCAAGGCCCTCCAAAAATTATCAGTCTGGGAGTGAAAATAAAATGAGCCTTGGGACCAAACATGCAACCAAAAATCGGGAAAATCCGTTGGTTTCGGAGACCGGCTGCGACGGGCCACAACCGGGGGCAACCAGTCTCCACCGGTTTCCAAGAGTTAGTCGCAAGTTGGTTGCAAGTTAGTTGCATCCCGTGTAAATGTAGCATAATTAAGGCTTGATCTTTAAATCAAAAATGATATTTGCATTGCTGACATCGTTAACAAGGTAATAAATTGTTATCCAATCACACAGCCTTTGTGTTCTTTACTTTGCATGTTCATACATTGTGTGTGCATGCATGTGTCTGCTCTTTGAGCTTACAAAGTATTTTGCTTTGGTTGAAATGTTCTCTCTCGAACCCCCCCCCCCCCCCCCCCACACCCCTCCCCATCACACACACATATATTATATGTAACACGCATGCACACACATTGGTACATGTACACATAACTGTGCAATTTCAGTCTCACATGAACAAGTCTTGTAGAATCAAATGTGTATTATATGATCTATACCTGTAATGTTTTATGCACTCTTGAATAATACCTGTTAGCATAATCACAATTAATAAGAAGGAAGAGAAAAGAAAAAGGTATGTGCGCATGAATGCGGGCGTGCATGTGTGTGTGTGTATGTGTGTGGTTGTGTGTAGGGTGTGTGTATGTGTGTGTGTGTGTGTGTGTGTGTGTGTGTGTGTGTGTGTGTGTGTGTGTGTGTGAGTTTGTGTGCGTCTGTGTGTGTGTTTGTCTGTGTGTACGCATGCGAGTATGCCTGTGTGTGTTTGCATAAGAGGTAATACCCATGAACCATGTTTAGGCGATTGTGCGCACTGCATGCATGTACAATGTTAAGATCACATTTGCACACATGTACGTGTGATAAGAATGTCAAAAAAGATTATTGTTCTTTTAACAGCAGTCTGGATACGGTCACAGCCCTGATGTGGCCCTTTGCGGTCGGCTGGGCTATAAGCAACATTATCTTATCTTATCTTGTCAGGATTACAAACATGTCTTTTTCAAGGGGGGAGGGGGGGTATATGTGTGTGTCTGTGCGTGAGTGTGTGTGCATGAGCGAGTGTGTGCATGATCGAGTGTGTGTGTGTGTGTGTGTGTGTGTGTGTGTGTGTGTGTGTGTGTGTGTGTGTGTGTGTGTGTGTTTTGTGTGTGTGTGTGTGTGTGTGTGCGTGCGTGTGTGTTTATGCGAGCGCATGAGTGTGTGTGTGTGCATGAGTGTGTGTGTGTGCGTGGTGTGTGTGTGGTGTGTGTGTGTGTGTGTGTGTGTGTGTGTGTGTGTGTGTGTGTGTGTGCTGTGCGCGCGTGTGTGTGTACACTCGTGTGTATGCATGTGTGCACGTAGTGTTAGTGTTTTACTCATGTACTATGCATTATAGTAATTGTACAGGTGATTGTATGTATTGCATGTACGATGTAAAGCTCATATTTGTATGCAAGGAAATGTACGTGTAATCAGAATGTAAAAAAAGACTACTGTTCCGTTAACAGCTGTTCGCATTTACAACATACCTGGATTACATACAGTTGTCTTTTCTGGTGTATGTGTGTGTGTGTATGTGTGTGTGTGTTGTGTGTGTGTGTGTGGTTGTGTGTGTGTGTGTGTGTGAGAGAGGAGAGAGAGAGAGAGAGAGACAAAGTGAGAGAGAGAGAGAGAGAGAGAGAGAGAGAGAGAGTGTGTGGTGTGTGTGTGTGTGTGTGTGTGTGTGTGTGTGTGTGTGTGTGTGGTGTGTGTGTGTGTGTGTGTTTGTCTGTGTGCACGCATGCGAGTATGCCTGTGTGTGTTTGCATAAGAGTCAATACCCATGAACCATGTTTTGGTGATTGTGCGCATTGCATGCATGTACGATGTTATTGTGCGCATTGCATGCATGTACGATGTTAAGATCACATTTGCACACATGTACGTGTGATTAGAATGTCAAAAAAGATTATTGTTCTTTTAACAGATGTCTGGATTGAAAACACCTGGATTACAAACATGTCTTTTCTGGTGTTGTGTGTGTGTGTGTGTTGTGTGTGTGTGTGTGTGTGTGTGTGTGTGCGCGCGCGGCGCGCGTGTGCGCATGTGTGTGTCATGTGTGTGCGTGTGTGTTTGTGTGTGTGTGTGTGTGTGTGTGTGTGTGTGTGTGTGTGTGTGTGTGTGTGTGTGTGTGTGTGTGTGTGTTGTTGTTGTTGTTGTCTTCAATTTAACGTCTTTCCACATTAAGTGATATTAGACGAAGGGAAAGGATTTGGAGAGGGGGAGCAGAGGAGGAGGTGGGTGGGTCATCTTGCAATCATATACACACACAAAAAAATCATCTTTACAATCTTTGCAATAAAAAAAATATAAAAAAAAGGTATGGGAAAGCCAACTTTAAATAACTATTTTGAATCATAACACAAACTATAACAATGTCCCATAGGACTGCGTAGTAAACACTTCGCAAATCAAACAACAAACTAAAATTCTCAAGAATACTGTCAAGAGAACTTTCAGAAATAGCGGGTAAAATAGGTCTCAATCTCTGGCATTCCAGAAGAATGTGTTGGTTTGAATTTGTTCACCGCACAGACATTTAACATTCTTGCTGAATTTGTTTTGAAGGCATTAAGCTTTATCCTATAAGAGAGCGAAGTAATGTGTCTAAATTTGAAACTGTTGCTATAATTCACAGCTATTTTGTTTGTTAAACTAACCAAATTCAGTAAGAGACCAGAGAATTTCTCCTTCCTATGGAGAGATTTTGAAAACTTTGTTCCACAATGCTTGCTCTAGTAAATGATACCCTTCTGTAATGGATAATGGGATGTTTATTTCTATTGATTCCCTGTCTTGCCTTGCAGTTGCACATTTTTTTGCGGCTCTATCAGCACAATCGTTTGAATAATCCAACGTGTGAAGGAACCCAGCAAAAGGTGATATTGGTTCCCTTTAAACTTAAAATGTTAATTTCATTTGACTGATTTCTTTGATAATTTAGATTTTTTCTTGTAATCAAATGAACGTAAAGCATACAGTACGGACTGAGAATCGACGCAGAATAAAATTTGAAAAAGTTCAACGGAAGATCAACTATGTAATTAAGAGCCATAAGTAATAGCTACGAGTTCGGCGGTAAATAAATTGATCGATTTTTACCAATGAAGTATGACTTTTCTTTTTTAAAGCTGGTATAACAAAACCTGAACCAGCACGGTGATCATCTAAGAGTGAGCCATCTGTGTATACCTTTAAATGATTTGGGTATTATTCTCTAGGTAAAATCGGACTTTACTTTGCATAATATTTGGATTCTCATTCTTTTTCACATCAGTGTAATTGATATCAAAATGTGGTTTATTCATCTCCCAGTTAGGGTAAGGAGAAACTACTTGCTGTGCATCAATACACTGTGGATTTATTTTCCGACTCTGTAAGTAAGTCAGATACATATGATATGAGCCAATTGGCTTTAATGAAGATATCTGTCTGGCCCGTTTAGGATAATTTATTTCTGATTTTATTTGTACTTCTTCCGAGACAAAGTTGTCAGGTGTTGAGGTCCTAAGAACGTACTTTGCACATGCATGATTTCGATATTCATCCAAAGGCAATTCTCCAATTTCTTTATAAGTTCCGAAGGTTGATGCATGAAAGGGTACACCAGAGCAAGCCTGTATCCTTTGCAGTCGATACTTTGAAGTTTCTTAGTAAATAATTTGGAGCACTAAAAAATATTTCTTGTCCATAGGATAATTTTGATCGAATTAATGTTGTGCTAAGATGTTTCAAAATTTTGCTGTCTTGTCCCCAGTATTGTTTACTTATTACTTTTAAAAAATTTGAGCATTTTTTTGCTTTTAGTCACAATATGGTGATATGAGCGTTCCACGTTAAACTTTGTTGTAAGAAACAAACCCAAAAATTTTACCGAATCCTTGTACTGAATTGTTTCGTTTTCAATTTTAAACATAAAGGGAGCTCAGCAGGATTACTACCATTATTGAAAGCATCATATGAGTCTTTTCTGAAGATAATGCAAGACCATTTGTGACCATATAATTGTTTATTTTATCAAGTTCCCTTTGATATAGCTTCTTGATATAGTTTAATGCCCTTTTAGATGTATTTCTTTATTCATAATAACATTCATCCATATACAGATATCATCTGCATATTGTACTAATACTACATGTTTTGACAAATGTGATGGCAAATCGTTCATCAAGATATTAAATAACAGAGGTGCAATTACGGAACCTTGTGGCAAGCCCATGTGAAGAGATCTAAAATTTGAATATGAATTCCCTACTCTAACTTGTATACTTCTTTTACTCAAAAAGCATTTAATGAAATGGTATCATAGATGACCCGAATAAACCAGTCTGTTTAAGTTTATAAAGAAGCTTGGCATGCCAGACTTGGTCATAGGCTTTCTTGATATCAAAGAAAGTTACAATAACGTTTTTTCTTCTCGCAAACTGTTGTTTTATGTTTGTTGTAAGTTTCACCAAATTATCGATTGCAGACCTGCCTTTCCGAAACCTGCTTGGTGTGTGTGTGTGTGTGTGGGGTGTGTGTGTGTGTGTGTGTGTGTGTGTGCTTGTGCGCGTGCGCCTGTGTGTGTGTGTGTGTGTGCGTGTGTGTGTGTGTGTGTGCTTGCGCCTGTGTGTGCCAGTGTGTGTGTGTGTGCAGGAAAGTGTGTGTGTGTGTGTGTGTGTTTGTGAGCGTGTGTGTGTGTGTGCATGTGTGCACGTGTGTTTGTGAGTGTGTGTGTGTGTGTGTGTGTGTGTGTGTGTGTGTGTGTGTGTGTGTGTGTGTGTGTGTGTTGTTTGGGGGGGGGGGGTAGGGAGTGTGTGTGAAAGAGAGAGAGAGAGAGGGGTGGCGTGTGCGTGTGGGGTGTGTGTGTGTGTGTGTGTTGTGTGTGTGTTTTGCAAGTGTGCATGTGTGTTTGCATTAATGTTTTTACCCATTATTGTATAGGTGTGTGTGTGCAAGCATGCATGTGTGTTTGCATTAAAATTAGTGTTTTTACCCATGTACCATACATTATTGTATAGGTGATTGTGTGTATTGGATGTACGATGTAAAGCTCACATTTACATACAAAGAAATGTATGTGTAATCAGAATGTCAAAAAAGATTATTGTTCTTTAAACAGCTGTCCACATTAACAACATACCTGGATTACATACAGTTGTCTTTTCTGGTGTGTGTGTGTGTGTGTGTGTGTGGTGTGTGTGTGTGTGTGTGTGTTGTGTGTGTGTCTGTGTGTGTGTGTGTGTGTGTGTGTGAAAAGAGTGAAAGAGTGAGAGAGAGCTCGAGAGAGAAGAGGAGAGAGAGAGAGAGAGAGAGAGAGAGAGAGAGAGAGAGAGAGTGGAGTGTGTGTGTGTGTGTGTGTGTGTGGTGTGTGTGTGTGTGTGTGTGTTGTGTGTGTGTGTGATTTTTTTTTCTTTGTTTAATGGAGCTGTTTGATTCTACAGAGTGCTAAAGAAGCCTTTACAGGCAAAAGTTTGGCTAATAAAACGAACTCTGTGGGTGGTTTGATGACTAATTGTTTGACTTTTTGTCTTTTTTTTTCATCATGTTTATTTTTTTTAGCTTGAACATTTTTTTACATGTTGATTGTGAAAATGACATATCATAAAAATTTGATTTTGGGAAACATGGGTTTAAGTAAACAAACCAAAAAAAGGGGGGGAAAAATTCAGTTTTATTTTGTCAAATGATCTACTGATTCTAAATCAAACCCAAAACTTCTTAGTCTCTACATGAATCTTTTGGGTTTTTTTCTTTTCTTTCCCATAACTTCCTGCCAACTTCTGATGCTTGGGTCAATGCATGTGACTTTTGTTTTTCATGACAATTACTCCAATGGATATGTGGTAAAAACAAGATCCACTGATTAGCCATTATTAGTGTACTAGTTTACCCCCACTTTTTGGGCTAATTTAAATTTAAAGGAAAAGGAAGCCAAAGTACATGAAATACAGATAAAGACAAATGCATACATAAAATAGAAAACAGTGTAACATACTGACATTGACAATTAACATACATAATTTATGCATGCTTGAAAAAAAAAAATCACATTGCTGCTACCTATATTTAAAGCAAAAGTACAATCAAAATGTTTTTACTCTTTTTCCTTCAAAGTTTGCTAACACATCCCTTTCCCTCCCCTCCCCCTTTCTTTCCTCCCATTTCCCTTCTCTCAACCCCATCTATATCCCCCCTCCTCCTCCCCAACCCATCACCATCTTCAGAAAATGCCTGAGAGATCACCCCTTCCCCCAAGGCAGTCCCTGTGTAAGTGGGAGGATAAGAAGACAGTCTAAGTACTTGCAACTTCCTGATTCATTCCAATGGAACAATTCATGATACACTGACTTTCCATTTTGACTGAATCAGCAACATGCTCATTGTCTTTTAGAAAACTATCAAGTAGAAGGAAATTACACACTGAATCAGTGTACTTGTGCATGGTCGTGTAATTCAAACAGATTCCATGAGTCTAATAAAGTTCACATGGTGGTGTAATTTCATTTTCCCCCACCGGTCTAGTACAGTTATATCATAAAAATAAACTAAATTCATGTCCAAACATTCTCCTCAAATGGAATAACTATACACTTAGACAATATAAGCACAAAGACTTTGATAATGGTCACAACATTTTGCTATGAACACAATACAGCTGTGCCAGTTGAAATATGGGGTCACACACCTTTTTTCCCCACTGTCCTTCCAACAAATTTGGAAACCTAGCCTGGCCGGGATGATAAAGAAGAAAACTGACAATCAAAATACAAGAACAAAGAACATGGAATAGTTTTAAAAGGTAGTAGATAGAAAATCTGTGCAGGAACTGTATACCTTCTTGTACACAAATGCAGATGGACTGTTTAACAAAAAAAGATGAGTTACTTCTATTAGCTGAAGAAAAAAACCTCACATTATAGTAGTAACGAATCTATAGCGAAAAACCAAAAAAGGGGGTAAATTCTGTCGAATATTCAAATGCCAGGTGGGATAAGGATAATGGATAAGTTGCTTATAGCCCAGCCGACCGCAAAGGGCCATATCAGGGGCTGTCACCACGTTAAAATCAACTCACCAGTCATTTAAATAAATAAAAAAAATAAAAAAAAAAAAACTTTCACACATTTTGGTTAAATGACATCGTCTACAAACGCACCAAAAGTTGTTAAAAATCTTTCTGCCGTAAAATTTTAAAATCAGATAAAAAATGTTATGAACTAATTTTTCAATAAAAAATCCCAAAAGAGGTATAAACTGTATAGTGAAGGTTCATAAATGCAAAGTATACAAATTACAAAAGGAAATGACTTTGATGAAAACTTGTGGATTACCTTTTTAAATAAGGATAGCCAGAAAATACTGATTGGAACTATTTACAAAAGTCCAAACTCAACAATTGAAAATGAAGAAAACATGTTACTATCGGTTACATGTTGGAATTTGGGGAAAAACCAAAGTCTTCATCTTGAAGATTCTGTTGCACTCCTGGGGGTGAGAAATGAAAGCAAAATTAAAAAAGGACAGTACTTGATGAAATAAAAATGTATGAAATTTTTATTTTAAAAAAAAAGAAAGAAAAAAAAAAAAAGAAAAATTGACTTAAGAAACTAAGAGAGGGGAGGGGCAGGGGATGCATAGGCTATATCCTGTATGAAAACTATTTTGCTGTAAATTTGAGAAAGACCAATCTCAGTAGAAAATGTTCAGTGAAGACTTTTCTTAACTGATAGTGTCTAGTGATGGAGGTTACAAAGGCATTTTGACAAGGTAAATCAGAGCATGCACTGTGTAAGCTTCTTTATAGTTTGAGTTCCTGAAACAAATTAATTAGAAAGATTCAAATTTGTTTGTATTACTGGAGATTTTTAATTTCCCAATATGGCATGGCATGGTACTGGCTCTGGAGAAAGGGGTCAAAGTTCATAACACCTACAGGATGCATTTCGAACCAAATGGTGAAACAACCAACAAGACACATGGAGGGACAAAAAATCTAGATTTAGTACTTGTTAAAAGATGAAAAATGATATCAGACATTAAGCACTTAGCTCCATAGGGAAAAATGACCATGAGGTTTAATGTTTTTCTTTGTACCTAGGAGGAGCAAGGGAAAGAAGAATCAAAGCTGTCATATAATTTAAGAGAGGAAATTTTAAAGCAAATGAAAGAAGAATTGAAGAAGATCGCTGGAATAAACTCAATGATCTTAGTGTCGAAAAATGCTGGGTGGAAATTAAAAGTAATTTTAAAATTCTTTAATAGAAAACAACGTTCCAAAACAAATTATTAAGAAAATAAAAAACAGAAACCAAGTGGATGAATGGGAAAAACAATGAATTTGTAAAAAAGAAATATAAATAAACAGGATTCTTAGTCACAAAGCAGGGAAAGATTATCAAATTATATTAAAGCACCAATACTTGTAATAAAAAAATAAGAAAAGCAAAAAAGGAATTTGAAAAGAAGTTATCAAAGGAATGTAAACAAAATCCAAAAGCCTTCGGAGATATACAATCGAAAACAAAGATGAATACTGGAGTGAGCCCTTTAGTGACTAGGATTGTGACACAGTGAGACAGATAGAGGTAAGGCAGATATTTGAATAAATTTTTTTCTAGTGTATCACAAGGGAAATACTAAAAATAAGCCTGTTCTAAGTCCAGCTTCAGGTTTAAAGGCATAGTGAGAAAATGTAGAATTCAGTGGATGCAATAAAAAAGAAACTTTAAATCGTTAAACCCTAATAAGGCTTTTGGTCCGGATGCCATCCCATCGAGAGTACTAAAAGAGCTAAATAAGGGGATGGCCTTCCCACTTTACATACTCTTTCTAAATCTGTTAAAGAATGATAGTACCTCAGATTGGAAACAGCTACAGTCATTTTCCCGTATTCAAAAAAGTACAAGACAGATCCAGGAAATATAGACCAGTGAGTTTAACAAAGCATATATGCAAAATTTTAGAATCATTTATTAGAGAGGCTATTATTAAACATATGACAGAAAAAAAATTTTGTGCTGAGTGTCAACATGGATTTCGTGCAAAAAGGTCTTGTGTGACTCAACTTTTAGAAGTGATGGAAGACTTCACAAAGGAGATAGATAAAGGAGAGAATATAGATGTTTTGTATAAAATTTAGACTTTAGAAAAGCATTCGATTCAGTACCACATGAAAGACTTTTAAAAAAAAGAGTCTTATGGAAATAATAGGAAATATACTTGGTTGGGTTAGAGACTTTTTATCAAAAAGAACTCAGAAGGTATGGATTGGTAGTTCCTCTCTCATAGTGCTGATGTTATTAGTGGGATTACCACAAGGCAGTATTTTGGACCCAAAATTATTACGGTGTTTATAAAAAGATCTCCCTGTAGAATTAAAGAGTACATGTATAAAGTCTTTGCAGAGACACCAAAACTGATGTATAAACTCTCCAAAATTGCATAAGGAATTACAAAAGGATATTGAAACCTTAGTACAGTGGTCTGATACTTGGAACCTAAAATTTTAATGCAGAAAAAAAGTAAAAATACTTCATATTGGTAAAACAAACCCACAAAAGGAGTATATAATGAAAATTGGGGGCAAGGAAATAAAAGTATCTAAATGTGAAGAAGAGAAGACCTAGTGTGACTTTGACAAATAATTAACTAATTTTACAATCTATTGTAAATAGTCTTAATAAGGCTAACAGAATGATTGGAATAATAAAAAAAAACCTTTACATTTATGGAAAAGGACACTTTTTTGCAATTATATAAGACAGTAGTTAGACCTGTTCTTGAATATGGCAACACTGTATGGTATCCAATGCTAAAGAGACAATCAGAAGCTCTAGAACAGGTACAAAGAAGAGCAACCAAGATGATTCATAATATAAAAAGATTACCAAATCACTGCCAGAAATTTAAAAAATCTGCAACTTCCAACACTTAAGGCAAGAAGAATAAGAGGAGACTTGATTCAAGCATACAAGATATTTAATGAAATTGATGAATGTTGATAAAACAGCTTTTTTGTACACCGCAGAAGAAATGTTACAAGGAACAGTGAAGATAAGATATTTAAACAATATTCAAGACGAATTAAGAAAAATTTACTTTTACTAATAGAGTAACCAACTTTTGGAAAAACTAACACTTAACATCAAACTGCACCTAGTAAATTAATGTTTTAAGAACCTCATAGATAAACATGAATTATTAACAAAATTAGATATGAATTGTGGATAATAGGTCTGACTAGCCTATGATGGACCAACAGTTACGAAAAAAAAAAAAAGGATATATACATACAGAAGGGGCGTTAAAAGCCTAAATAGGCTAAGTTGTATTTGATACAACGCCCCTGATCCGATCCTGATCCTGAACTTACCAATCATACTCTGCCCGAAAACTAATGGTACTGATCACAACTTTCAGAAAATATCTTGAAGCTGGGAATTTTCCAGTGAATTAACCCTGTTTAAATGCTGGGTAGTATGGAACAACAGTAATGCTGAAAATGGAATGACTTCACCGTGGGATCTGGTGTGATTTTCAAAACTCTTTCCCGTTGAACGTTATTGACAATGTTCAATGATCAGAAACTAAATCTTCATTCTCTCTTGTTTTGGGTCTGATCGCCATAGGCCAGTCAAACAAACATGACATTAGTATCAACTATGATTCCTAATGAATGCCTTTTTGCGTAAATAGCATTAAAAGAACATGCAACGAACTCATATTTCCATGCAACGACTAGTTCGGATTACGTCAAGCGGATGTAAGCATTCTTGTTCAGTGGTGAATGTTCGACGCCTTGGCGGTGAACATTCAGTAAATAGGCTAACGTCTACATACACCGACAATACACATATTGTTCATTGGACAGATCAAAATATATGCAATTGGGCAAAAAGAACACATGAACAAAATAGATCCCGTGCAAAAGAAAAAAAAATTTTTTAAATTTTTTTAGCAATAAAGGCCCCCCCTCGGGGGCCCCTTTTTGGGTTCGCAATTAAAATACGAAAAAATTACCCTGACTCTCCAAAAAATTTTCCTTAATTCATAAATTCCCTTTGTCTTGAGCCCTAGTAAAATTTGTAAAAGGGGAAATCAGAAGACCCCAGACCCCATCATCAGCACAAAAAGGGAATTCCCACTCAAACACTCACACCGGGCCGACCGGGGAACCGCAATCGCGCCATGATTTCGGGGTTCACCCATAAAATATGGGGGGTTTTCGAACCACGTATTTCCCTAAAAAAAATGTTAGTAGCAAAACCTTGCTTTCTTGTTCTTTAGGGTTTTGCTTTCTGTGTACTTTTTGCTCTATAAATTAAAACTAAATTTCGAAAGAATCGAAGATACGTCTAGAGGGGGAATTTTTGTAAAAAAGTTCCCTTTTTTTTCACCCTTTTTCCGGGGGAAATTTTTTTGGGTTTACCCCCCCCAAATTAATCTAACACGATTAAACCCCCCAAAATTTTAAATTTGGTTTTAAATTTTAAAATTTTTGGCAAATCACAGCGTAAAATTTAACGAATGCATTTTAACTGTAATGCTTGTCCCACCCAGCAGTAACATTCTGTAATTATTTATTTTTTCATTTCCATGTTGGTTCGTTGTCCATCTTTCCCCTAAAAAACTTTGATCCCAAACAAGCGGGCCGGTAAAAACAAAGAAAGGGGGGGGGTTTGGGAAAGGGGTTTTCCCTTTGGGTTTTGGGAAAAAGGGGGGAAACCCCCCTCTCGCATCTAGTCCCACCCATTTGAGGCTGTCAGCCCGTTCACTCTTCATGGGGCACTGACCACCGGGGGTTGGGTTAAACCCGGTGGAAACATTTCATTTTTAAACTACGCTAAAAAACGCGAAAGCCCTTTTGAATAGATCTATCACGGAAAAACGTAGCCTATTTCGTTTCGTCGACAGAATCTTCGACTATTGTGTAAAAGGGAAAAAATTTTTACAAGACGACGTGGCAAACAAAAACAGCAACACAAAAGGGAAAATTTTTTCTTTTTGGGGCCACCCATTCACTGGGAAAAAATGACAAAGAAACACCAAAAATTTTCAAACCAGTTCCAATTTCCCAAGCTGATCTCCCACGGGGTCAACGAAACAAAAATTAAAGAAGTTACAGAAACAATTAACATTTACTGCACATTGGCGCGGGTTTTAATTAAATGTGGGTCATGAAAAACAACTGAACGCGTGCAAACCCTTGTAGAGACAAAACGGGAAACAAAACAACGAAGAGCCGATCATTTCAGTGTTAGCCTGGGGGGTGAAGTTCCCATTTTGCCCGGGATGAATGTCATCATTCACAAGCACCCACCCCCCAAAAACACACAAAGTGCAGATGATATGATTACGGCCCGCAAGGGGATACTCCAAGAGGGGGGACGAATAAAAACTTGAATCGAGAGGGGAGGATGGGGGGGGGGGGGGGGGTACATGAAAAAAAAAAAAAACCTGGGGATCAAGAGGGTTTTTATCGCCTACGGCTCTTCATCACCTGCACCGTACAAACGTTACACTCGGAAAAAAGCTACTTTTTGTGGGCCGACTTAAAAAACGAACTGTTTAAAAATTTACTGAAGGGGTGAGGCGAGCGGGGTAAAAAGAGAGAGAGAGAGAGAGAGAGAGGCATCGCACAGTCGATACACGGGGCGACAGAAACGAATTTGAAGCTTTAAAGAAATCAACCAGTTAGTGGGGGTTTTTCGGGGTTTTGCAATTTTGGTTTATTACAACAGTTTCCATAACTGAATTCCACACTTTTTTTTTTTGTTTTAATGGGGAAAAAGGAAAAGTAAACCACAACCCTCCCAAAAAAAAGTTGTTGGTTTTTTTTTTTTATGTTTCTTTCTTTGGGTTTTTTGGGTTTTTTGAGGCGAGCAAAGAAAATTTGGGAAATGAAATAAAAGTAAAAAAAAACCCGACAGCTGACGATAAGGGCCCCCATGACTTTTCAACAAAGAAAGAAAAAAAAACATTTAAACATCCCAAAAATTAACGAATATAAATAAAAGAGAGGTGACATGAAAAGGGAAAAAATTGCAGACCATCACTATAAAAAAATCCTCTCGGGCAATTCATTTTGAATTTTTTAAAATTTAAAACTTTTGCAGCTGGAAAAAAAAAAACCAATTTTAAATTTTAATCCTCATTTTCGACTTATAAAAGACCTACAAAAAGCAGCCTAAATTAATTAAAATGATTTTCCTTTTCTTTTTCTTTTTTTTCCTTGAAGAAAAAGCAATTGATACAGAAGTAACCCAAAAAAACATTCTCGGACTTTTTGATTCCCCCCTGTCCTTTGGGAAGTAAAGTAATGAAATTTTTGGTAGTTTTCATTTTCACACAACCCCCACACACCCCACACACACACACACACACACACACACCCCACACACACACACACACAACCCCCCCCTTTTTAAAAAATTAATTTCATTTCTTTTCACTTCGGGTTTAGTTTGCAAGTTGGCCATGATTTTTCCCTTGGGGGTTTTTTGGGCAATAAAAGACCAAGCACGTACGCTTGCGGGGAAAACGTAAAAACGCAGCAAACTCGCACACAAAACAACACCCCACACACACACACACACACCACACACACACACACACACACACACACACCTCTCCTCTCTCTCTCTTTCACTCTCTCCTCTATTTTCTCCGTTCCCCCCTCTCTCTTCTCCTCTCCTCTCTCTCTCCCCCTCCCCACACACACACACCCCACCAAAACACACACACACACCCCACTTTCCCCCTCTCTTTCTCTCTCCTCTCTCTCTCCCCTCCCTCACACCCCAACAACACACACACACACACAACACAACCACATACACACACACTCTCTCTCTTTTTCTCTCCCCCTCTTTTCCCCCTCCTCCTCTCTCTCTCTCCCCTCCACAACACACACAAAACCCAAAAACACACACACACACACACATACTCACACACACAAAACACAATTTTTAAAACACACACACACACACACAAACACACACACCCACACATCCACACTCACACACACACACACAACACACACACACCAAAACCACACACACACCACACACACACATACTCACACACACACACACACACACACCCCACAAAACACACACACACACACACACACAAACACCCCACTTTACACACACACCAAAACACACACACACACACACACACAAAACCCCCACACCCACACCACACACACACACGCAAACCATGATTTGGGAAACAGGCGAACTTTCACCTAAACCCCCTTTTCGCACGCTGCTTTTCAAAATCGGGGAAATAAAGCTAAATGTCCCTCCCCTTTTGTGTAAACGACCCTCTTTGAGTGAGCAAAAACGACGGCAATGACAAGCCGCAAATGGAAACATATCTCGGCAAAGAATCCTTTCCAAAGTTATGTAAAGACTAAGGTACCAAAGGACATTTATTTTTACTATGGGACAATGGACAGTCATTTTACTGTGGGCCAAAGACCGTCGTTTTTTCTGGGTACAATGTACAGTCATTTTTTCTGGAGACAATGAAAAATTTTTTGAAATTTAAAAGAAAGGAAAAGACTTGGAAAAAAAGGTGGGGGAGTCCTTTTATTTCCAAATTTGGGAAGGGAAAATTTTCCAGTGAGTTTTTATATCAAGGCAAAAATAGTGAAAGTTTATTTTGTAGGATTAATTTTAAGAATAAAGACCTGTCATGTGTTGGATCAGTTTACAGACCTCCAACTCAGATGAAAATGTATGTTTGTCTATTTGCAGAGACATTTCTAACATTGTTTTGGCCAATAGGAAGGCAATATTATGGATTGTGGAGACTTTAATTTACCAGATATTGATTGGGGTGAAGATGCCATACTTGGTAATCAATACAGTAAAAATATTAATACTCAGTTTTTGATGCCACCAAGACCTTGGATTAGTACAGTCAGTTGAATCACCAACTCGTGGTAGGCATTCCTGGATTTAATTTTTACCAATTGTCCAGCGCTTTAGGCAATCAGGAATTAATTGCAGCCTGGATCATGACATAGTTCTTTTAGAGAGTAATTTTCAAACCCTTTCGAAGAAAACCCCCAACGTACCATCAGACTCTGGAACCAAGCAGATTTACCAAAATTGCGCAGGGATACTCATAATTCAGTCGTCTTTTTTTTGAGTCCCATAGTGTTAAAGATAATGTCAGTGATCTTTGGAAGTGTATAAAAACTAATTGGATTTTATTATGGATGACAACATACCTACTAAAATAACTTCAAGCAAGAACCACCAGCCATGATTACTACTAAAACTAAACGTTTGTTGAGAAGGAAACATCGTTTCTTTAAGAAATTGAAACTACATCCTAATTCAGAAAGATTACTGGTTAGGTATAAACATATTAAGAGAAGGTGTCAGAGAGAATGTAGACTTGCTCACTCCAATTATGTTAATTCGATGATTTCGGAAGGTGATCATCAGAACAAGAAATTATGGTCTTACATAAGGAGTAAGAGACAGGACAACATTGGATTCCAGACCTGAGAAATAACCAGAATAAACCTAATACAGGACCCTGAAGGGAAAGCAAACTTACTAAACAAGCAGTTTTTGTTCAGTTTTCTCAAATCCCAAACCTTTAATTAACGTTAGACTAAAGGATGAATGATAAAACTCCCTGAAATGCAAAACATCAAAGTAAACAAAGCAGGTATTTAATTACTGACCAATATCAATGAAAACAAGCTACTGGCCCGATGGCGTTCCTGGCAAGCTCTTAAAATTATGTGCCAATGATTGTGTGAGGTTATACCAATTACTTTACCAAGCTTCACTGACCAGGGAGTAATACCTGATGAGTGGCGAGATGCGAGCATTGTTCCCTTATTTAAAAAGGGTGACAAAACAAAAGCAGAGAATTATAGACCTGTATCTCTTACATCCATATCAGCTAAATTACTTGAACACATAATATATAGTAGCAAATGGACCATTTTGACAAATATGATTTCTTAAATAACGCCCAGCATGGTTTAGACAGCGAAGGAGTTGTGAGACTCAACTTATAACAACTCTCAATGATTTTAGTAACTGTCTTAACAACAGACAGCAAATTGATGCAATTTTATTAGATTTTTCTAAAGCCTTTGATAAGGTTGACCATGAGGCCTGCTGCTTAAATTAGAACACATGGCATTGGCGGTTCTTTGCTAAAATGGACTAGATCATTCCTCGTTGGGAGAACGCAGAAAGTTGTTGTGGAAGGGTCGTCATCCCATTGTAAACCAGTCTTGTCAGGTGTACCACAGGAACTGTTCTGGGGCCCTTGTTTTTTTTATTTATATAAATGACATAAGTAGAAATCTCTCTCCTGGAACTACTATAAGGCTTTTTGCAGATGACAGTTTAGTATATAGAACAATCAGAAGCAAGAATGATACACGCATTCTACAAGAAGATCTAAACGCTTTACAAGAGTGGGAAAGAACTTGGAAAATGGAATTTCATCCTCAAAAGTGCCAGTGTTGCGTATATGTAACAAACGCCACTAATTAGATCAATTATTCTATCCATATACTATTCTTAAAGAAACTAATGCTGCAAAATATTTAGCGTGATTATAGATAGTCGTCTCAAATGGAAAGAACATTACAATTAGTATGTAAGAAAGCAAATAACATCTTAGCTTTCTTACACAGGAATATCAATGACTGCCCCCAAAAGGTTAAAGACGACTGCTACAAAACACTGGTTAGACCAGTACTGGAATATGGTTGCTCAGTTTGGGATCCTTACCATCTAAAGGACATTGATAACCTTGAAAAGATTCAGAAGAGAGCAGCACGGTTCGTAACAGGGAACCACATCAGAGAAAAGGGGAATACTAGGAAGAACATGAGGAAATTAGAATGGAAACCCTTAGAAGAGAGAAGAGCTTTATTAAACTTAACACCTTTTTCAAAGGCAGAGCTAAAGTAATTGATATTCCAATGGAACAACTAGTATTGAATAAAAGTACACCAGGAGTGGCGGTCAGTGTTATACCATACCTGCATCAAATATTGACAGCCACTTACATTCTTTTTATCCCAGTTCTGTACGGCTGTGGAACTCACTGCCGGGTGCCATCAAGATTGCCACAAATGCAATCTCTTTTAAAAAACAAATTGATACAACAGTTTTGAGATCTGCATATTGATGTTTTTCTATTTTTTACTTCCTCAGATATTTTACTGTTAACTGGGCCTGAATTTGGCCATTGCTTTTAACTTCTTGAATATTGAGTGCGACCCCTTGTTGCCAAATTTGCTCCAGGGCCAACAGTCTGAGTCGCACTATTTTATGTTATTTATTTTACTTTTTAACATGCGCGCTGGTGACCTACTCGTTTTTGAGTGAACCAGTATTTTAGGAAGAAGAAGAAGAAGAAGAACAGTCATTCTTACAGTGGTACAATGGACTGTCATTTTTACTGTGGTACAATGGACAGTCATTCTTACTGTGTACAATGGACCGTCATTTTTACTGTGGTACAATGGACCGTCATTTTACTGTGGTACAATGGACAGTCATTCTTAATGGACCGTCATTTTACTGTAGTACAATGGACCGTCATTTTTACTGTGGTACAATGGACAATGGACAGTCATTTTTTACTGTGGTACAATGGACAATGGACTGTCATTTTTACTGTGGTACAATGGACAATCATTTTTACTGTGGTACAATGGACAATGGACTGTCATTTTGACTGTGGTACAATGGACAATGGACAGTCATTTTCACTGTGGTACAATGGACAATGGACTGTCATTTTTACTGTGGTACAATGGACAATCATTTTTACTGTGGTACAATGGACAATGGACTGTCAATTTTACTGTGGTACAATGGACAATGGACTGTCATTTTTACTGTGGTACAATGGACAATGGACTGTCATTTTTACTGTGGTACAATGGACAATCATTTTACTGTGGTACAATGGACAATGGACAGTCATTTTACTGTGGTACAATGACAATGGACTGTCATTTACTGTGGTACAATGGACAATCATTTTTACTATGGTACAATGGACAATGGACTGCATTTTTTCGTGGTCAAGGAAAAGGACC
>CM031626.1:42316700-42402173 GCA_018398815.1 Conus ventricosus | reverse complement strand
TAGCTGCTGAAAGAAGTATTCAATGATTAATAAAAAGCTGATCATGTGTTAATTCACAGAAGAAGCTGATTCAATGACTGCAGTATGAAAATCAGCTGGTCGTTAATTCACAGAAGAAGGTGATTCAATGGACAGCTGCAAAGTGAGGCGAATGCAGGCAGGAATCTAAGCACATGTAATGACAGTTACTTTTAGATTCTCATTCAATGAACATTTGACACAAGCCATGTGGACCCTTTCCTGCCTGTCCTGTTGTGGCGGAGGCTGAGTGACATGACAAGGCAGGCGTGGAATGGACAGGTGGACAGTTCCCAAAGTCAGTCCGATTTCTGCTGTGCCTGCATGTGCATGTGCTTATGCATGTGAGTGCACACACATGTGCGTGAGTGTGTGTGTGTGTGTGGTGTGTGTGTGTGTGTGTGTGTGTGGTGTATGTGCATGTGTGTATATGTGTATGTTGTGTATATGTGTGTGCGCGCGGCGCGCGTGTGTGTGTGTGTGTATGTGTGTGTGCGTGCGCACGGAAGCGTGTATATGTCCATGTGTGTGTGTGTGTGTGTGTGGTGTGTGTGTGTGTGCGCGCGCGTGTGTGCGTGTGTGTGTGTGCGCGCTCGCGTGTGCATGTACGTGTACATGTGCGCGCGCACGCGTGTGTGCAAGTGTGTGCATTTGTGTGTTGTGTGTGTGTGTGAGTGTGTGTGTGTGTGTGTGTGTGTGTGTGTGTGGTGTGTGTGTGTGTGTGGTGGGAGAGAGAGAGAGAGAGAGAGAGAGAGAGCTACGTGCGAAGCACCCACATAAACAACACACACTGACGTTTTTCATGAACAAACAGCAACAACAACAACAACAGCAACAACAACAACAACAACAACAACAGCAACAACAACAACAACAGCAGCAACAACAACAAAAAACAAAAAAAGGTGACAGTCAGCACGGATTACAACACAGTGCACAGTCTGGATGCTGCAGACTTGTACAAGGGACTGGGCGAAGGCATTAAAGACCTTTCCCGCTCTTGGCGCTGGAAGACACCAGGTCGATCGGTCTTGAAGTGCATCCCAAGATGAGATGAACGTGTGGGAAGGCGTCCTGAGAAGCAGAAGACGTTGTGTCCAGGACAGGGTCTTCTCTGCCCTAAGGCTTCATGGCAGCCGTACCACTTGAAATCCACCCCATGAGGTGCTTCTCCACCATAAACAACTGCGAGAAGAGATCTTGTCCGGCCTTTCCTCCTCTTTTTTTTTTTAATTTTTTAATGAAGATTGCTCAGATGAGAAAAACAAACAAACAAACAAAACACGAAAGAAGCCATTGACTTCTCCGCACTAGCACCGGACTAAATGATTTCTATGGGAGAGACGGTATAGCCTATATTATACCTGATCGTCCTGCAAAAGACTGCATCATAGAAACACCCCTGTTATGTGAGGTTGCGAAGACCGGCCGTGGTTGACGGGATAATGCTTGGAACACTAATGTCAACCTGAAGAGAGTCGATAGTGGACAATCTCCAGTTCCTTGGCACATAGAACTGAAGACTACGAAACTGATGAACAAGGAAGTGTGCTCTGCCTAAGTCACCTGCCAAGGGAAAAGAAGCCGTCACTGAGGGGACGCAGACATGGATGGGTTTTTGTGTCAGGACCCCTTTTTCTATGTCTGTGGTCAGGACCTGGTCCAACTGTGAGGACCATCAACTGGGGAGCCAAAGGGAAATCCTTAAGGTCCTTTCTTTTTGTTTTGTTTTGTTTTCCTCTTTTCTCTTTTTGTTTCTTCTTTTTATCTTCTTCTTCTTCCCCTCAAAACTCCAGGAGATCGCGGAAGGGGAATTCCCGAACGGCCAAAGGGCACCAGAGAGAAGTTCAAAATAAATAAATAAATAAATAAATAAAACTCCATGTTCTTTCCTCAATTTCTGAAATCATCATACATTAGTTCATACAAACGAAACCGCCACCATGAAAACAGAATGCCAAAAGAGAAGAATAGTCAGCAGGAGAAGAAAACTGGTCGAAATCAACAAGATTACGATCAAAGTCATTACTGTGGGATTTCCCAAACGAGAGGCCATTACAACATGAGTCGTCTGCAGAATTGACAACAAGACGGTAGTTAGTCCCCTCAAATATAAATGTTCTCCATAAACGAAAAACCATCCGACTCGGTGAGAAAAGAGCTTATTCTTGTGAATTCCCGGTAAATGTCAGCGTTAAACAGCGTTAATACGACTGTCTAATCCCGCCAAAAAGCTCACAGCACAGATGGGTAAAACAATCAGAAACATGTCCACACGAGATGGAGCCGTAAACGGCAGGTAACGGGCATCCGGATCAGAATGTTCCGTCTGAAAAGAAGATAGAGTTTCCAGCTGGTCGCCCCCAAGGACAAAACTGACAAACTGGACAAGTCTGGAGTGATCTACCAATAGACTGTCGTGACTGTGAAGAAAACTATGTCGGGGAAACTGAGAGAAATCTTCGAAAACGCTTGACAGAACACAAAAGGGAATCATCACCAGTAGGCGCCCACCTACACGCCCAGCAACATCAGTTCGATTATGAAAACATCAGCGTTCTCGACCGTGACAATAGATGGTTTCAGCGTGGGGTGAAGGAGGCCATACATATTGCCGCCAACAACCCCACACTCAACCGGGACCGGAGCAGACACACCTTGCCATCGGTGTACAACACCCTCATCGTTCAGTCACATGACCCGTGGTTGTGTACACTGAACGCCAGTTAACCCAGTAGCCACACCAGCGCTGAAGAAGACAGACGGAGGTCTGTCAAAAGCTCCAAGTAAAGTGCTATTCCTAGCTGAGTGACCTGTGTAAATCCGGTAGTTGTTAGAGTTTCTTGCTAATTGGAATGTTTTCCGGAGAAAAGCTTAAACCGATGGCACACTGTAATGAGCAGAATGGGAAGTTGAGAAGAGCAACATTCATGAATTCACAATACTGCCCCACCTTTTGAAATAACCGAGGAACGAAAACCTAGTCTTCGGATAGGCGGGGGCAGGAGAATTGAAACTGGACTCACAAAGAGTGCTAGCGATAACTGACCAAGTGTTATCGGTTGCAGAACACGCGAGAGTGAACTCAGAAGAAGAAATGTCTTCATCACCAAAATAACCATCAATATCTTCATCAGAATGATCACAATCCTCTCGCTCGTCCGACTCCCGTTCTCACGCATCCATACCACGCATATCTCGATACTGGTTTGAGTGCAACCTGTTCTCCTTGCTCACGTTACCCGGGGATCACCCACTATCACCAGTAAACCCTCCTTGGAGTGATGACGGTCAGGTCGTGCTCCAAGCCATCGCCCCTCACATGGGTGCTCGCTCCTTCTCTGTGACCGCATGAGGAATATGAAGACAGTCGCTCTCCCCAAATTGCTTGCCCGGGGATAGGGGAAGAAGAGCATGCTGGTGGGAGATGCTGGCCTGTCTATGCCACACCCGGGACCGGAATGAACCGGCAGAGCAAGGAGCATCGGTCACCACTCTTGCCAAAACTGGCCGACCATCGCACTGAAGAGAAAATACCGAGCACCGTGTTGAAGCCGGCCAACATTCGCACGAGCGGCAACAGGTGTATGGAAACCAGCCAGTACAAAGACACAGGTTCCGTGCTGGTCCAGCGGGGAAACCACTCGTCGCCAGGAATGAAAAAAACTCTAAAGACTGGGAGAGAAGAAACGCCGGTCCTGTTGTGTTGCACCAATGAGCCTTGCAATGAAGGAGACTGAAGGGAAGACGCAAGGCTGAAGAAGTTCTCTCAAATATTCCGACCGGGAAGGCATGTGTCCAGGTCTGCTGCGTCGAGGCTGCCTGCCCTCAGGTCACACTTCCATACGTCCTTGTAGCGTAGGGCAGGCCATCCTGTGGGTCTGGAGCCTGTAGCCAGCTCACCGTACAGCATGTCCTTTGGGATGCGACCGTCGTCCATGCGGTTGACATGGCCAAGCCAGCACTGGCGATTTCTGTGTCAGCATGGCGAAAAAATTGTCCCAGACTACCTTCACTAGACGGGCAATCGCTGTTGCTGCTTTGCCGATCTGTGCTTTCAGTGTGGCATCCAAAGAGAGGTTGCTGGAGATGGTGGAGCCCAGGTAAATAAAGTCGTTGACCACTTCAAGGGTGTGATCGCGATGGAAATGTGGGGAGTGCTGCTGACGTTATGACCCATGATGTTCGTCTTCTTTAGGCTGATTGTGAGGCCGAACTCAGTGCGCCATCAGCGAAGCAGGTGATGAGCCGTTGTAGCGCTTCCATGGTGTGGGCAGTGAGGGCGGAGTCATCAGCAAACAGCATCTCCATGATAAGGACTTTCTGCACCTTCGTCTTTGCTCGGAGGCTGCCAGGTTGAAGAGACCTCCGTCACTCCTGGTGTGGAGGAAGATGCCGTCTTCAGACTGTTGGAAGGCTTAGTACAGCAGCAGGGAGAAGAGTGTCAAAGCAAGCACGTACCCTTGTTTGACACCGCTCTCGATTGGGAAGGGGTCCGAAGATGAACCGTCGTACAGGACAGTGGCATTCATGTTGTCATTGAAGGACGTGATCTTCTTTAGGAACTTGTGGGGACATTCAAACCAGTTTAGTAGGGTGAAGAGGCCTGACCTACTGACCAAATCGAACGCCTTGGTCAGGTCGATAAAGACAATGAACAAAGGTCGTCTGTGCTCACGGTACTTCTCTTGTTGCTGCCTCAGGGAGAATATCATGTCAATCGTCGCGGCTCTGAAGCCGCATTGTGCCTCTGGGCACACTCATTCAGCGAGAAGCTGCAGCCTGTTGAGGATGATGCGGGCAACAATGCTGAGGAGGGATATTCCGCAATATTTGTTGAGATTGCTGTGGTCCCCTTTGTTCATGTATAGTGGGATGATGTGTGCATCGCGCACATCCTGGGACATGGTCCCTTCCTTCCAACACTGCGGCAGAAGCTGATGGAAGCGCGTGAGGCGAGAACTTTCCTTGCCGGCTTTGATGACTTCTGGCAGTATGCCATCACTTTACCGCAGGCTGGCAAGTTGATGGCCTTGCTGAGTTCCTCGATGGTGGGTGGGGCGTTCAGCTCCTCCATGGCGGGCAAGGTGGTGGTGTTCTCGATGGCTGTGTGGGTGACAGTTCTTCCTGGGGTACAGCTCTTGATAGTCCTCCGTGCATCTCTCTGTCTGTTTGCTGTGGTCGGTGATGACATCCCCCAGGGTAGATTTTAGAGGAGTGATCTTGATGGCGCTAGGACTGAATGCTTTCTTCATGCCCTCACAGATGGCGCGGATGATGCCACGGTCAGCGGAGATCAGGAAACTTTGGCACAGGTTCAGCCAGTACTCATTAGCACATGTACGGGTGTGGTCTGCAGGGCATTGTTGCAAGCTTTTTGGAATGCATCCAATGTCTTTGCAGAGTGCTCTCTCTTCTGATTGAGGAGTGTATCAGCAATAAAAGGCTCCATCTTCACTTCGAACCAATCTTCATTCTTCCTCAGAGAACAGGTGATGTACAAGCTACAGTTGAAGCCCGATTTCATTGTAGTGAATTTTGTAAAGCGATTACTGATTTCAATTAATTTCTATAAAAACAAAACGAAAATTGTTGTGTGTGTGTCTGTGGCTTTACACAGTTACTTTGTTCCTGTCCTGGTTATTCTATAGCCTAGTCTGCAGAGAGAACAGACAGCTGTTCGAACTGCAAATAAATCCTAACTGCACCGAAGAGGATTAGGAAAAGTCAGTAGTCATTTCAACAGCTTTTGTGTGTGTGGTTTTTCTATTACTTTGCTCGGGCGATGGTGCTTTATCCTGTGGTTTCTTATACACTGGCGCGCACAAGGTTATCGCCTTGGAATCTCGGTATTAGTTCCTTCGTGTATTTAGATAGGCACGAGGCAACCTGCTGGAGGAAACACTGCTGTACTCTACATTATGTATTAGACTGATGTGTACTGTCTCTATTGAATAGATGGAAGAGGGCAACATCTTACTTACCGTGGACAATAATCAGTGGTGTCACAACAGGCAAACATCATGTACAAGCCACATCTCGGAGACAAAGAAAGACGATTTATTTAATTATTTGTTGTATATATAATATCTTATGTTATTTCTTTATCTTTTGCATTGGGCTCAAAGTTGTTTTTTTTTTGTTTTTTTTTTTTGTTAATACAATTTCAACTTCATTCTGTAAAATTGTCAAGGGAGCGAAATCTTTCACAAAGGCCATTTTAAGTGCTTTAGACGAAAAGAACTTTGAGCGTGGCGGAGAGATGGGTAATCGACCGATTAGCAATACAGCCCCCACCTGCCGCAGATGCTCAAACTGTGGGAAGGAGGTCGAGGTTGTCTGATAACTATCAGTGATAGCTGGCATCCAAGGTGGTACAACAAGTACCTGCAGAGTTTCCACGAGCAAACAAACGGGCACCTGCCGCCGTCTGACATGGAATCCCGCAAACCAGAGTCTACTCCCAAGTACGTGGTCTCTACCCAGCTACCCAGAGTGACCAGAATAGAGCTGGAAGAGAGGTCAGTACTCTGCTGAGCCTTCCTTTTCTGTGTCTGTTGGAGTGTCCCCATTCACCCTCTCAAGCACATACTGTTAGCTAGGCAGAATTATCTACCACTGCAGATAGGAATGCTTATCTCCCCCTATTTCTTTAACCTAAGACATAAGAGCAAGCTTTGTGTATAGTTGAATATTTCTTGCAGTCATTGCAACACCAAGCTGCTCAGTAAGTTGCTGGATGGTGCTTGGTTATTTATCCTTGGAATTTATTAGTTTATTGTGTGTGTATATATATATATACATATAATATATTATATATATATATATATATATATATATATATATAGAGAGAGAGAGAGAGAGAGAGAGAGAGAGAGAGAGAGAGAGAGAGAGAGAAGCGTGCTGTGGATTGCGCAGAGCTTTGTCCACCTATTCAAGAACGGTAATTGCACAGTGTCTATGGTCCGGTTGGGGAAGTAATAGTCGTTTCTGACTGAAAAAATGATAATTTCCATGTACGTTTTCCGGGTAATAGGATATTTGAAGTGCGAAATGCCCACGTTTACATCACCAGAAATGTAACATTCTATGAAAACATATTAATTGAGAGAAAGTGATCAATTCTTGAACGGCGACTTATAGGCGTTCATTTTCAGCGGAAATGTTGTAACAATCTTGCTGAATGTGTGGCAGGTTCATGTTCATTATTCAAAAACTCTATTATCTATTTTGGTCACATTCAATGGATGTGATGTCAGACTAAGGAAGTGTTCTTTTTTTTTCACTGGGATATTACATAATGGTTTGTAGGCAGATGTGTGTTGTCTAGGTGGATGTAGTTTACGTTTTATTTGTCGTGTGCCGCGTGTAGATATAGGCGTGTATCCATTGTTCTGGGTTTGCTGCGTTTTGTGGTTGTCCGTAACTTTGCACTAGCTTTGGGACTGGTAGGGAGGTATGCACGGCTCAGTGTCCCGTGACAAAGTCCAATCTTGAAGAAACAGATCAAAGACCGTACCGTCAGTTCCCTGCAAGAGCGCCGAGGGAGAGGTGGAAGATCTTTCTCGATGGACACTGCTGTGAGAGGTCAGTGTCAGGCGGCGAGCGAACCTTCCAGCCGTATGGTTGACGGCGGGTCTAGCCTGTGTCACCGGGGGGACAGCTCCTGGAGAAGTAGGGAGATCGTCGATGGAGCGCTGCCTGACTGCGATTACCGTAATCTGGGATACCATTTGTGTGTGTTTGCGTGTGTGTGTGTGTGTGTGAGTGTGTGTGTGTGTGTGTGTGTGTGTGTGTGTGTGTGTGGTGTGTGTGTGTGTGTGTGTGTGGAGGGAGAAAGGAGGGGGTACCCTCTCGGGGTTGGGCTGGAAAATTGCCCTCTAGGCCATAGTCAGCGACTTTTCTGTCAGTCTTCAGAATTTTGTGCAGCCTTCCAGCGATTTCCCCCAGCAAGAATTAGACCGCATGGTGTGGCCCTGAAGACAAGGCTCTTGTGGGGAAGAGGTGAAGAAATCTGACGCCCACAGTCGGCCGACCAACGCCACCAACTCCAGTTCACCCGGAACCAGAAGCCAGAGAACAAGCGATGACAGCCCCATCCGGAGCCAAACCCATGACTCCTGCCAACGACCAGACCTGCCACCAAACATACAGACATAGGTTTGTGTGGATACCCTGTCTTTAAGGGCTTCAGCCAGTAGGACGTTAATCTTAATCTTAGCCTCCGACTCCGTGATCGTGTTAGGGTGCCGAAGTCAGATCAAATGCTGGTGATAGTAGCCTGGTTGTAAACTGGCGTCACGTCAGTCAGAGTTTAACGTCCAATTGGCCAGAGGCCCCAGAAGACAGGATGTACCTGCAGACTGAAGTCTGCATACTTCGTGGCAATAGTGGGTCTGGTTCCATTTGAGGGCCATCGTCTGGCACTCTCTCAGCTCTGGTTTCTTGTGAACTTGTGAACTCAGGTGATTTCAGTTGCTGGTCGGCTGACGATGGGTGTCGGTTTTTAATAGGCCTGTCTTCAGGACCACCAGGCGGCCTTTGCGCTTGGGTAGCGATGGTCCTGTGCCGCATGAGGCCATCTCAAAGTGGGAGCAGGACGAAAGTCGCTGGAACGCTGCACGAGTCCCTTTCATCGTCTGTGGTCCCTTCTGTGGTCCACGCAGACTGCGGCCAAGCGGACAAATATGCAACCCAACCCCGAGAGGGGTGCCGCCATGCCCTGACCTCAAAAGCATGGTATCCCTGGCCACAGTAATTGCGCTCCATTGCCGATCCCTCCTCATCTCCCTGGAGGCTAGACCCGCCACCACCCATACAGCTGGAAGGTTCGCTGCGCTGCCTGACACTGACCTCTCACATCAGTGTCCCTCATAGGAGAGCTTCCACCTCTCCCCTTGGTGTTCCCTGCTATGTCCTTGGACAACAATTAACCCTTCTACGCCTGTCCTGAAGGACAGTATGTAAGTGCCAGACTACCCAAGGTGTGTTCACACAGTCACCAAGGACTTTGCGTTCTGCGCAGCGTGTAACAGCCAAACTGCCCCTGTGTGAACAAACACTTCACGTTACGCGTGAGTGCACACTAGCCTTGTCACGGCTATCGGTTGACCAAACACGTCACAGCTGGAGTGACAACTTCAAGCGGCAAGAACTTGACTATTAGTCGACTGATGTGTACTCGTTACAACGTTGTATGCACGAGAGGCGGTGTTTGGTTACGGCTGTGCTTACAATGGAGTGTTGTGTCTGAAAGACATCCACGAGAACCTGGAGTAGCGGAGATCGCCGATCATTGACTTTGTACCAGGTTTTGTCCTTACCTTGCCCAACCCTGTCGAGTTTTTAACATGATTAAAAGTGTGCGCGTGCTTGGAGGCTTGTGTGTGTGTGTGTGTGTGTGTGTGTGTGTGTGTGTGTGTGTGTGTGTGTGTGTGGGAAGTGAGAGAGAGAGAGAGAGAGAGAGAGAGAGAAGAGAGAGAGAGAGAGAGAGAGAGGAGAGAACTTGATCTACACAAGCATGCAGGGCGTGATTTCTTTGTCCTTACAGTCTGTTCTTCATTCACACTCTCATCTCTCTCTCTACTACTTTCTCTCTCTCTCTCTCCTCTCTCTCTCTCTCTCTCTCCACACACACACACATCACCATCACATCACACACACACACACACACACACACACACTCAGCCATCACACCATCACACCACATCAGGACGCACACACACACACACACACAACACACACACACACACACACCGACCCATCACATTCACACACACACGACAACACACCACACCACACACCACACACACACACACACACACACACACACACACACACACACACACACACACACACACACACACACAACACACACACACACACACACACCACACACACACACACACACACACACACACACACACACACCACACACCACCACCACGCACGCACGCACACACACCACACACACACACCACACACACACACACACACACACACACACACACACACACGCACACACCACCACCCCACACACCACACAACACACACACACACACACACACACACACACACACACACACACACACACACACACACACACACACACACACACACACACACACTGATCTTTAAGCAGAGAGAGAGAGACTCAAGACTCAAGATGATTTATTCTTTTTTGTCAGACCATTGCCCCCAGTGAAGGGGTTGCAAGTTAATAACAATCGTCTTAGCACCAATGCAACTGCTCTCAAACATAAATAACATTTAGTTCAGAAAAGTTTTTTTAAATTTTTTTATGATAGATGATATTTGCAGCTTGAATGCTTTAAATAGATAAATTGAAAGACATCTAACAGTTTGCTCCTGCGTACATGCCAAAAGAAGTGCTAATCTGAACTGACTTGGAATTCATGACATTTGAATGGTTTATACTGAGCTCTTGGCTTGTGTGAGACAGGGCAAGACAACACAAAGCGCACTTCATTTTTTGTATTCTCTCTGCAAAATGGACGTATCAGATCGGCATTGTAGTGAGATCAACGACGGTAATTATGCTCGGCAATTTCAGAAATACCACACACACACATACACACACACACACACACACACACATACACACACACACACACACGCACCACACACACACACACACACACACACACACACACACACACACACACACACACACACACACACACACACACACACCCTGGGTGGGCAAAGGATGAGTGGTGGCAGTTACTTGGTCCCACACCAGTAATGAAGAAAATAGGTGATAACCATTTCAGAGGAGTAGCTTATTGTCTTTTATTTTTAGGGTACTCTATTTGGGCACTTATTGTTATATTAAAAGCACTGGAACTGGCCATTATCGTACCATTTTGTCTTTTATTTCTGAAAAAAGTGTAACAAAATACACGACATATTAATTCTTTTAGTGCGTGCATTGAATCAGTAATTAAACTCTTAATTGTAACTGTGTATTTATAATATGGAAGTGACCGCCTGGAAGAGACAGACAGTGGTTGGGGGACATCTCACAGAGTGAATGGGATTGCTGTGCAAAGCAGAGTCAGCTGAGCCTCTGCCAACTAAAGACTTGCCTTCAGTGCACAAAACGAAGAAAAGAAGCCTTGATGCACCAGTGCCACTGTTGGCAACATACAATGCTGGGGAAAGAGTTGGGCCACCACAGAGCAAGACAGCAGAAGCTGAGACAGCAGAAGCGACCCAGTCAGCCAGGAAAAAGAATCTTGTGTGGATCATGGCACGTGCGTCAGCTCAAGAAGACCAATTTGTTTGTGGCTGGACAGGCTTCACCATTCTGACCCGACTTGGCAGGACAGTCAGTCAAGACAGCATTGGCTACCTGCCTGCCATCAATACTCCAGTAACTCGGTCGTCAACAGTACATGAAGTTCTCAACCAGTCACTCTCCATCATACAGTCCTTGGGTCTGTCAACGATTGTCTGCTTATTTGACCAGGCTTTGTGTGCAAAAGCTGTAGAGATCACCTGGAAACACCCTGACAAATTTCAGGACACAATCATCCTGAGGCTTGGAGTGTTCCACACAGTATGCACACTGCTGTCCACCATTGGAAAACGTTTCCAAGATACTGGACTGAGGGATCTCTGTGTTGAGTCTGGCCTGATAGCAGAAGACTCTGTGGCTGGTGTGATGGATGGCAGAAGGTACACCGCCCAATGCGCGCGCCTTCACAAGCTGTACGAGGCTCTCCTCCGACTGGCATGGAAAGGCTTCCTCATCTGGATGGAAACCACGCACCCAAGTGACCTGGTACATCTGGATGAAACACTTCAGATCACAAATGATCTCTGCAAATATGAGGTTTCCCTGAACCAAGTGCTCAAGAACAAGGCTTGTGCTCGCATCATGGCCCTGTTTGACATCTACCTGCAGTTTCTCAGAAGTGGTAATGATGGTCTCTCAGCCTTCTGGATGTCCTGTTTGGACACGGTGGAGATTCTCCTGGGCCTGATCCGGGCATCACGTGAGGGGGACTGGCACCTTCACCTGACATCTATTCGTGCAATGATACCTTGGTGCTTCACGTATGACAGGCTGAATTATGCACGGTACCTGGCGTACTGCTATGCACAGATGTCACTGCTCCACATCACACATCCAGATGTGTACAGCGAATTCATGCATGGTGGGTTCTCTGTTCAGCTTGGCCCAATAAACCCCTTTGGAAGAATCCCAGTTGATCAAGCCATTGAAGAAACTGTAAACAAAGACACACAGACACCTGGAGGAACAAAGGGGTTCAGCTTGAAAGCAGGAGCCGTTGCCAAGTACTACCTCACCACAGAGTATAGAACTGAGTATCACAGAGCACTGAGAGCCATGACAGAGCAGGGCAGTTCAAGACTGTCCCACCGAGACACACACGTGCCTAGAATCAAGAAAGATGAGAGGGATGTTCAATCTGTTATGGACCTCCTTGAAAACAGCTGAGGCAACCCAATGTCTCCCGAGAGACGGACCTAGTGGGCCTATCCACTGGCGCCATTGCAAATCCTGATGTCACAAAAGATCTTCTGGAGGCACATCAGGCAGGTGAAGTCAGTACCAGAGTTTCAAGCAGACACGACTGGATGGAGACCCATCAACAGTTAAATTTACCATGACACAATGAAGAAGCTGAACCTGAAGACATGTTCAAGTGTTGGCAAAAAGAATGTTCATGGTAAGAAGGTGCAACATGTTGTGAGGCAGACCGAAAACTGTTTGGGCAAAGGAGTTTGGTGGCTGAGAGAAGAAAGCTACATGTGAGGGATGTTCCGAGTCACCCTTTGGGACCTCTTCCATGGTCCCTTGGCAACATCGACTGCTCCCTGTGCAAAGCAAACAAATCTGCCCTTGCCGTTGAGTTTGGAAAAAAAAGTGTCTCCTGTGCTAATGACATCCCAAAACCGTCAGCCTGCCTCACTGACGGCATGAACCTGGTGCATAGAATGAACGGGAACAACAAGACTTTTGCACAGCTGGCCGAGTCTGCCATCTACCAGGTTCTGAATGAAGGTGCCCACAGCCTACGGTTTTGATGTGGTGTTTGACGTCTATCGTAAGACACCAATCAAAGATGCAGAGAGATGCAAAAGGGGAGCTGCCACCAGCACAATACTGTAAAAGAACCTTTCAGAAGACAGACCACAACATCCAGCAATGGAGAAAGTTCTTGTGTAGTCCAGGAAACAAAAGCAGCCTCATCAATTTCTTGGTGGAGCAATGGAAACAGCCAGATCACAGAAAGAAACTGAATGGAAAGACAGTGTACGTCACAAGCAAGGAAAACTGCTTCTGAATGACAGACGATGCCCGTGTGGAAGTCCCAGAGCTGTTATCAACCCAAGAATAAGCCGACACGCGCCTGCTGCTCCATGCCTTGCATGCTGCAAGGTCTGGCTCAAAAGCTGTAGTCGTCACAGCTGAGGATACTGATGTCGTGGTTCTCTGCTTGGGCCTCCACAAGGACATTCCCTGCCACATTTATCAAAAGCGTGGCACACAGAACCGCACACGATTCGTGGACATCACCAAGCTAGGAAGGGCACCAGGAGACAGCATCTGCAACAGTTTAATAGGGCTGCATGCCTTTACAGGCTGTGACAGTGTCAGAGCCTTTGCTAGGCCAGTCATGGGATGTTTCCGATGAACTGCTTGAGAGGATCCAGCAGCTCACCTGTCACATGTACACAGCAGGTAGCAGCACGACAGAAGTGAATGAACTGTGCTACCAGCTATTCTGTGCCAAACGTGGGGAAGTCGAGTCCAGTCAACTTCCTCAATGCTGAGAATGCCTGTTCATGCACATCCTTCGAGCCAACTACCTGGCTGCAATTTAGAGTGCTCCCTGCAGAGTCAGCCTGCTGTACAGATCCCACAGAGAGTGGATGGATCAATGATGGAGGTGACCAGCTAGCCATACACTAGATGCGCATACAGCCTGCACCAGAGGTGGTCTTGAAGCTTCTTGCGTGCAAGTGTACGCGCTCTTCTGTGTTGCCCAACTGCTCCTGCCTTGCTGGTGGGCTACACTGCCAGATCTCTGCAAACTTCAAACCTGCAGCAACCAGAAGCAAGATGATGATCCTCAGTTTCGGCTTGCAGACTCAGACAGTGACAGTGATAAGATGTCTGACGACGAACTTTGAAAGTTGTTACTTGGCCCTGTCTGCTGATTGCGCTGTAGCAAGCATAGGCCTACGGAACTCTTTGATGAACTGAAATGTATGCATTACACATGTTATTTTTGGACAATGTTCTAATGAATCCCTTCTATCACCAAAATTACAACATTTGGATGCAAAAGGGAGATAGCTGAAAGAATATGTTTAAGACGGTCGCTAAAATGATTTGAACTTTTTAAATCTGGCAAGAATTGCCTTACGCAATGGTTTTTGTTCTATTTATGGAAAAATGATAGTGTTATTACAGCATTAATGTTCTGGAACATGTTCTGATCGTTATTTGTTTCTTGCTCATCATTAGGAAACAGCATCACCCTGTAATGTTACAGATGTCATAACTCGTAATTGTGTTCTCTAAGTAAGGGGTAGGGTCATTCAGGGGGTGATAACAACTACTAAGCTACCACTCTGCAGTGGTTGTCACATCAAAACATAAACTACAGATATATAGCTAGTAGAAAATAGCAATCAGAACTTGCCCACCCAGATGATACCGATATGTGAAATTTTGGGTCTGGGCCATGGCCTAAGAGAGAGAGAGAGAGAGAGAGAGAGAAGAGAGAGAGAGAGAGAGAGAGAGATTTGTTCTCAATATCAGTTGAGAATTTAACGTTTTACACTGCTGAATAGGTCAAACGGGAACGGCAGTTAGGCGAAACAGATGCGAGTCAAGCTCTCAAGAGGCCAATCAGGGTGACGATTCTATCAAAAGAGTAAGTGGATCAGGCCTAGATGAATCAGACCTCCTGCGAAGAGACCCTTTACCCTGAAAACATCGAAATCACCCAATCGTCTTAGCTGGGGTGACACTAAACAAAGATCGCCCATCAAATTACGAACCAAATGATTTAAACAACTCGCAACACACAAAAACACACCCTGTAATCAGTCACAGGCTCGCTCCACATCCACGTGTACTAGCACTCAGCCCCGTCCTCTCTCACTTCCTCTCCACACATCACCCTCCTGTTAAACAAAATCAATTGCTATTAGATGACTACACGCGAACTCGCGTACGTACACACACACACACACACACACACACACACACACACACACACACACACACACACACACACACACACACATACACGCACACATACACGCACACACACACACACACTATCCGTCCCGCTCCCCCACCCTTCCAACTTTATCCGCCGGAATCGTTCCTTTAGTTTCGCTGTTCCTCAAATTCTTCTGTCAAACTGGTCAGGGTTTCAAAGTAGCTGTCAGTGCAACAAAAGCTGGAAACATAACCAAAGGAAGTTATCTTCTAAAGAACTCCGTTCAAATTTCCCACAAGATAACCTCCCTTAAGAAGAAAAACATTCTGTGAATGAATAAGGTTGGATTCGTTTGAACAATAAATGCTGTGTCAACCGTTAGGGTATTTTATACTTCAGTTCACTTTGATCCTTGATGGAATGAAAACACAAGGGAGATAAATTATGTTTGAAAGAGAGGTTAACGGTCGTGTTCCCCGTGAGAGATTCTAGCGTGTTAACGGTAGTATGTTATGACCTGTTGAACGGACTTGGACGGGCCGTTTACCGAAGCCTAGTGGTAGCTGTTCTTTCTTCTTCTTCTTCTTCTTTCTTCTTCTTCTTCTTCTTATCAGTATCATCATCATTATCAGTATTATTATTGTTATTGTTATTATTATCACCATTATCATCATCACCATGATTGTTGTTGTTATCATCATCATCATTATTATTACATCATCATTATCAATACTATTATCATTATTATTGTCATTTATTCCACTATTTTCCCGCCCACAGCTTGGCTTTTTGCGTTGTGATGACTTAATGATCAAGTGATGCTGTAGACTCAGTGCAAGCTCCCGCAAGACGACGGAATCATCAGGATATTGATGTTGGCCCTTTAAAAATGGAAGAAGATGAAGGCTCCTGTTTTTAACTTGAGACACGATGTTTTGGACTTATAAACATTATAGAATAAAACCTTAAGCAGACAAATGGTGTAACATTAAACAGTAAATGACGAACACAAAAAGGTAACATTTGCTCCCAATGTAATGAAACAACAATGTTACATGCACATGATTTTGTTGTTTACCAAGGGAGCAAGAGCTGGCTTCTTGTCTCTTTCTCCTCAAGAAAGATCTATTTTCACTTGCATCTGTTGGTCTGTCAGCCTATTAGCAAGTGTAACACAAAAATTACCCAACCAGGTTTTTTTTTCAGCGAAATGTGGTTAGAAAGACAGAATATGGCCAAAGTACAAATCCATTCAATTTGGTGAGGATCTGGATGGATCTGTTTTTTATATCAGTATCACATGGATCCAGACAGATCCGCAGCAGGATCAGAATCAATGGGTGGATCCAAGCAAACTGTGGTGGGTTCTCAGAATCAAAGAGAAAATCTAGGCGATCCAGACGGGTATGCGGTTGGATCTATATCAAAAAGCAAATCCAGTTCCATTCAATCTTGGCTGAGGTCTGTGTTCCCTAAGTGCCCTTCAGGCTATTTAATACTTACCATACCATTCTTAAGATGTCCTGTCATATCTACCATAATTATTGAGATCACCCGCATTTGTTTTTGTTCATCTGAATGTTCCGAGTAACAATGTTCAAAACCAAAAGCCACCACGCCACCCATTCATAAATCTTGTTTTTTATGTTTATAAATAATCGTCTCCTTCAAAGTTGCATTGTACACAAGCCAGCTCACACAAAATAGTGCTCAAAGTGATGTTTATTTAACACACATTACGGAACAGAACAAGTGGATTTTCCACACAAAAAAGTTTTCCTTTTTTTCAAATGTCACAAATAAACATTTGCTGAGACTTTAAATCAAGTCCCATACGTGAATACATGAAAGAAATTATGTTAAGCAACATTCCATCTTTTAAAAAGTCTCGGCCATAGAGCGCCTGATGAAATGGACGAGACAATTGTGTATCAGCTGAGACAACTGGTGCACCAGAATCTCCAAAGTTAGAAATTGGCCACTCTAACAAGTAGGATCAGATGTAGAGGTAAACACATGCGCATCGACAACCCTGCGATATATTTTAATGTGGAGTTCTGTTCTCTTTGGGTGGTTTTTCTTCTTCTGCTTCTTCTTCTTCTTCTTATTTAATAATGTTTCATGTTTTCCAGCCGAACTGAGAAAAAAGAAGTATACAATACTCAATAATTGATTCTTTATATGTGGGAGCCCAATGCTGGACCCTCCTACCTCCCCCCATTCCCCTCCCCCCCTCCACCTCCCCTCCCCTTCCCCAAGATGATGTATGAATTTTGCGTGTGCGACCTAAATGGATTTGTATTTTCAGGTGTGTGGCACACAAACAGAGTGGCCATTTTGGTTAATTTATGTCAAGGGAAAGCACTCAGTCTGACTTCTCGATCATCGTTCCATATTCAATTGTTCAACATAATGTTATAGGCCAGACTCATGCTCATGTTAACAACATTGGTTCTTATATTGATTTGTGCCAATCATGGGATGGTGTTCGAAGTATGTATCAAGACTTATTGTGTTTGAGAATGAAATAAGTGAGCAGACATTTGCGTGACAAACAAATCGCTCGATAACAAGTCTGTGACACAGTTGATGTGACGGTCGGACAGTCTGCTATCGGCTGAGAGTAAAATCCGATAGACCGTCTGGACTGACCACTCGATGTCTGATGTCACTGGTCTCAGTTATGTGATACTCAGGAATATTTACATAATCGAAAGCAGATGCCATGACACTATGAGATTTGTTTTTATCAGAATCTGTCACTAATTGTCCAACACAAACCACAAATGTGTACGCTGTAGAACTTAACCGTTGAATTCTTGCTGTTATTGTGTTAAGTATTGTTGAAGAAAGTACAACCATTCGACGAGTTTCATGTTGTAGAGTAATCTAAAGAGATGTGTTACCAGAAGATCCGTCTAATCATGTGTTCAAGGAGACATTTAAAACAGAGCAAAATGCACTGAACTTGATCAATACAGTTACAATTTACCTGTAGGCGTGAGAACAGTTCATGTACAAATCTTTGAAAAATGGCAAGTGTTGGCACTATGGCATCAAGCATGAGCTCCATGTCACCAACATCACCCATGGGTCAGATGAATCCAGATCATCATGGGTCGAAACCACAGGTATGCTTTCTCCTATTCCATTCAGAAAAAAAAAAATACACAGTGACGCGAGGAAGAAAAGGGTGTCCGCCACCCATGTAAACTTCAGTTTTAAGGTAAAATATGTATACACACTGATAATCATATTACATGAATTTGAAAATTAGGTGTTGAAATTTGATATGAACAACTTTCTCATCCTTTAGATCTTTCGATGCAACTTACCTTTGGACCGTAAACTGTCCCAATTTTAAAACATAATCATGCTCACCCAATATTTGAAAAACAGTGAAAGTTCTTAATACTTCTGTGAACAATTATTAATTCTTTTTTGACTTGTAATTTAAAAGCACACAGGGTTACGATTTTATTAGTAAAAGTTAAGTTTAAATGGTAAAATTGATTTGCACTAAGCAAGATCAAAATTTGGAAAATAAAAGGTATGCAAGTCTTCTAACCATAGCTGGAACCAATGGTTTATTTTATTTATTAAATGGTGTATGTGTGTGTGTGTGTGTGTGTGTGTGTGTGTGTTACTATGACTGTGTGCGTTTGTTTCAAACTTGCTGGAATTGAATTTATTGCAGGTGAAAAGAAATGTTTGAAAACATTTTGATTTTAGATTTATATCAGATTCTGACACAAATTTGTGAGATCTGTCAGAATTTTTTTTTTTCATGATGTATATTATTTGCCAAATGCCAATTTTATATCATACAACACACACCAACATTGAAAACACAAACACACACACCTTAGTGTTGAACATTTGTTTTGTTTTTTTGAGTTGTAATTTAAAAACACAATTACGTTCTCCAAGAAAGTTTAAAAAGTTTAAAGTGGTTAACATGTTGGCAGAAGGATAAAAATTGGAAATAAAAGGCATGCAAGCTCGAAAGCTGAACCCCAAGGTTTTTTTACTTAAAAAATTTTTTTGTAATTTGTATTGTGGTATGTGTTACTATGTTGTGATTTTTTCCAACTTGCTGAATGATTTTTTGCAGGTAAAAAAGAGGAAACTTTGGTTGTGATTTATCAGATTCTGACCAAATTTGTGCCTGGTGTCAGAATTTTTTATTTCATGAAGTAGGTTGCCTCAAAACCAACATACCAACGAAAGAAAACATCCAAAAACTCGAGCTGTTTTTTGGTGTACTGTTTGGTATTACCAGACATAAAAATGACGTCTCAGAAGTGGGAAATGTTTGACCAAGTGTTCCCTACAGTTCACAGGAGAGAGAAAGCCCGAAGGGCCTGCCCTCCAATGAAAGGCCCAGCAGAAATATTAAAAGTATTACTTTTTCCTTGTGTATGTGAACTAGTGATTTTTGCCGACTCCGCCTGGGGACATACGGGTGCAGAGTGGCCCGTCCCGGGTTGGGGTCCATGGGATAAGCTTGGGGGCCGGTGGGCTGCTCTGTAATTTGAAACAGAAGAATGTTGCCGAAACCACATACCAGAATAAAAGGACCCAAATCAGGGGTCGGGAATTGCAAAAGACAACATGAGCATTAAGGGGAATTGTCGGCGAGGCCAAGCGTCCCCTCCTAAGTCAGGAAAAGGCAGAGAAGACCAGACCTGCGCTCTCACCAAGGCCACATGAAGATAATTATTCTCTTTTTAAAAAAAAAAGAGGGGCAAATTGTTGTTGAAGTCAGTTTTAAGAAGGTATTCTCGGCCCATCAGTTGCAGTTTGGTTGTAAACACCAATTGTAGAACTGCCAAATGTATGTGTAAAGTGCTAAAGGGAAGGAAAAAGCTCCACACTCACACACACTGACTGACTGACTGACTGAAACCATTTAGTGTCAGATTAACATAGTGTTGTACTGACCATCACACACACACACACACACACACACACACACACACACACACACACACTTTGCTTTGCATGTGTAACACTGTAAAAGATTTTAGAGACCATGGAGTGGAATGTACTGCAGATCACAGACCTTGAAAGATCGCTGTCAGGGCCCTCCCACATCCCCTGGATTCTTGCTGAAATGAGTAGTTCTTGCAAACCACGGTGACATCAAAGAGAACGAAAGTGATTGTGGTTGTAAAGCGAGTAGAGCTGTTCTAAAACCAAGCATAGGCTCTCTATATGAATACTCTCAATAATGATTAAAGATCAGTGACTGGGTTAATTAATACTTGTTCATTCACATCAGTTTCCTTGCACTTAACTAGATCAGGTTTTCTTGTGGTTGGTGTTTAACCACTACTACCCATATGGGCTGTCACCCATTACATACAGAAAGACTGAAGTCTCCCATCTTGCAAACTTAAGACGTAATGCATTTAGCATTATGTTTTGTTGGCATTGCACAACCAAACAAAGAAGCGTATTTAGTTACTAAGCATGAAGAAATAATTTCATGCAGACAGCAGACCTTAGGTTGGAAAAGTGGATGAAAAACCAGTAGATGAAGTGAAACTGAAACAAAACACACACAGGCATGCACACATTCACACATATGCATAGACAGACACAGACACACACATGCACCACAACACAACACAACACAACATGCACACTCACTGAGACAGAGACAAACAAAAAACACACATGCGCACATTGACACAAAAATGATTGTGTGCATAGTAAAGTATGCAAACGCGCGCGAGCGCGCGAGCGCACGCAACACACACACACACACACACACACACACACACACACACACACACACACACACACACAACACACACACACACATCACACACCACCACACACTTAGGCATGCAAGCAAGCACACACACATTCACGCATACACATGCTCACATACTCACACTCATATAGTCCCCTCACACACACACACACACACACACACATGCTCACATTTACATATTTACACAGACTCCCATTCACACCAGCCCTGATGTGGCCCTTTGCGGTCGGCTGGGCTATAAGCAACATTATCTTATCTTATCCCATTCACACACACACGCACACACACACACACACGCATGCACAAACACACACACATACACACACATATGTGCCAAAACACCGAACCAATACCAGGACCCCATTTTTCAGCAACAGCTGACAGCCTACACAGCCTGGGTCAACTCACAGCTCATCAAGAAGACCGGGGCTCACATGATCGAAGATCTGCGCCATGACATGCGCGACGGGGTTGTCTTCGCCGACATCATTGAAATTGTCTGTGAGTACCCCACTAGAAAGTACTTGAGTGAATGCTTAATTAAAGGAGAGTGACTGCTTTGAAAGGTGGAGCCAAGAAATAGTGTAAAAAAATGTTAAGGGTTGCTGTATAAAATGACTGAAATGTAAAGGGTTGCTATGAGGGGGCCGGAATTGCTCAGTGGTAGAGCACTGGACTGGTAATCTTGGTGATCCTGGGGTTGGGGGTTCGAATCTCTGC
This sequence comes from Conus ventricosus, assembly GCA_018398815.1. Classification (NCBI taxonomy): domain Eukaryota; kingdom Metazoa; phylum Mollusca; class Gastropoda; order Neogastropoda; family Conidae; genus Conus; species Conus ventricosus. The sequence continues at coordinate 42,380,423 of CM031626.1, read as the reverse complement.
CGGGCCACTGCAGTACAGGGTTTTCCCTCGGAGATCCTGGGGTTGCAGGTTTGAATCTCTGCCGGGCCACTGCAGTACAGGGGGATTTTTTCTCTTGGAGTTAACACTGGTTCTGACCTCCATTCCCCTTACACAAGTTACAGTCCTTTGAATGAGACTATAAACCGAGGTTCTGTGTGTGAACGCACGCATAACATCTTGCACACATGTAAAATCCCATCACCAACTTTCGGAAGAGAAGGCTAGTTTGGCTGTTGGTATGGATGACATGTTACACGTAGCATGCACCCTGCGTGAGAAATGGAAAGAATGAAGGAAGTAAGGATATTGAGTGAACGATACTGACTTGATGACACGGGAAACGACTGAATGAAGCGCCAGCTGGCAGCTCTTCAGTCGGCACTACCCAGGTAGGCAGCCCGCTGTGTAAATGAGTATGGATTGTAAAGTGTTCAGAGCTTGGTCTCCAGCCAAGGATAGGTGCTATATAATATATATATATGTATTCATGATGATAATGATAATGAAATTGACTGAGATATGAAAGGCTGCTGTTGAATCAACTTAACCACATAGGGTTACTGTATAAAATTGACTGAATTATTAGTGGCTGATGTATAAAAACTGACTGAAATATGTTATACAACTGTATAAAATCACACTAGAAAGGATTCTGTATTAAGTTGACTGAGATACTGTGTTAAGTGGACTGTGGTACAAAAGGGCTACTGTAAAATCAACTGAAATATAAATTGCAATTCTATAAAAACTGAATAAAATACAAAGGGTACTGTGTAAAATTGGATGAATTCAGTGCGGTACCTTGAAACTGATTGAAATTTAGTTGGTTAGTTAGAGTTGATGAAAATGCGAACGCCTACTGATAAAACTAACTGAAACCACCAAGGGCTTCCATATGAAAGTGAAATATAAAGTGATATGTAACAAAAGTTTGCTGTATAAAATTCACTGAAACATATTTAGGGATGTATTGTAAAATTTACTGAAAGGTAAAAGATTATTGCAAAACTGACTGAAATACAGAGGCAGGGCTGGAAATGTCCTGACTTTTTGGTTTGCCTCAGGGACAAAGTAAATACAAAAATCTGTTTGTCCACCAGAATGGCTGTATGCTCCGCCAAAATGTCTATATGCCCACCTTAAGTGGAAAGACAGTTGGTAAAGGCACTAGAACAGGCCATCAAACTATGACTTAACAATGGCATGCACTTCTCACGTGGAATGAAAGGTTTAGGTGAGAGACACAAGACATAAGAAAGTTTGTTTTACCTCTGTACATGCAGAGTACAAATTGAAAAAAAAAAAATTTGCCACTATGTATAAAACTGTCTTAGAAAAGAAAATAGAATGAAGTTGTCATGCTTCCAACATTCTCACATACTTGGACTGAAGAAAAATGATGCAATCTGTATGTTGTCCATCCTGTCTGTCTGCCTGTCTTTCTGTCTGTCTCACAGTCTCCCTTCTCTCTCTCTCTCTCCTTCTCTCTCTCTCTCTCTCTCTCTCTCTCCTCTTCTCTCTCTCTCTCTCTCTCTCTCTCTCTTCACCACATACACATTCCAAATCCATTTCAACTCTACATATATTTGAAAATGAAGAAGAGCAGCTGTAATATGTTCAAATGAAGTAAGCACGACTGTGCATACTACTGTTTGTGTTTGTGTGTGTGTGTGGGGGGGGGGGGGGGTTGTTTTGTTTGTGTGTTTGTTTGTTTTTTTAATTGAACCTTGTTTCAGTTAAAGAGCACTCTGTTGTAGTCTTGTTCTGAAAAAAAAAACCAGGAAAAAAAAACACCAGGATGGGGGTAGTGTGGGGGCTGTTGGAGGTGAGGAAGTGGAAAGGAGGAAATATGATTGGTCAGCGCCGAAGCTGACTGTTCTGTCACCCTTATATTGACTCAGAAATTGTTTTGCCAATGGCAAGTGAAGGGAGCATTGCATTTCATCGGCCAGAAGGTTAAGTTGTCATGGAAATTCAGAAAGATGGGTATTCCAACTCCTCTAAAGGGCTGGAGCTTCGGCATTCTTTGAGGTATCGGGGATCATTGACTCATTGCTGTAAACATGAGGAGTCAGTTTTGAAAATGATGGGCTCCATTTCAATTATCTCATGTGCATATGTGTTTATGAAGAACAAAAAATGGACTCGTTACATGTTAAGTAAGTAGATGAAAAAAATTAGTAGAAAGAAAAATTTGCTGATCAGCTGTTGCATCAGCCAATGAAATGCACTTCCAGTTGAAAGCTGTAGACCCGCTCTGTGACCCCTGACTGTATTAAATGTTAACAGTGACTTGTTGCATTGATCTGACGTCAGCTGATCAATCTTGGACATGAAGAACGGAAGAATGTCTGTAAAACTGAATTAAATGTAAAGGACGATGGTAAAAGTGACTGAAATGTTAATGTTATTGTAAAATGTTACTGAAATGCACAGGACTGCTTTAAAATTGACCGAAATGTAAAAGGCTGCTCTAAAATTGACCGAAATGTAAAAGCTGCTCTAAAATTGACCGAAATGTAAAAGCTGCTCTGTAAAAGCTGCTCTAAAATTGACCGAAATGTAAAAGCTGCTCTAAAATTGACGGAAGCATAAGGGTTACTGATCAGCCTGACCTGAGGCTGAGACTTGCAAAGGGTCTTCTGTAACTAATCAATAAATATCTTGTTTCTGGCAAGTTCAGGTTTGATATTTCTTTGGCGCTCAAATGAGTGTAACCATTTCTGGTGCTCAAATGAACATGACAGTTTGCTGGTGCTTGAACGAGTGTAATCGCATGATTGTGGTTGAATGGCTGTAACCATGTGACTGGTGGTTGAATGAATTATAACTGTTATTCTGGCGCTTAATTAAATGAGTTTTAACAGTTAGCCTGGTACTTAAGATAAGATAATGTTGCTTATAGCCCAGCCAACCGCAGAGGGCCACATCAGGGCTGAGCCTGGTACTTGAATGAGCAGCCAAGTGCTGTGATTTTAGTGTAGCATGCTATGATTTCAGTGGATGTGCTAATATGCTACACTTTGTGATCAAGTGCTATACCCCCCCCCCAAAAAAAAAAAAAAAAAAAAAAAAAAAATTGAAAATTAAGAAAACACACTCTATCAAGTTTAAGTCGGCTTAAACAGAATCAGGACAACGTAGATCTACAGACTGTTGATTTATTTCATGTAGACTGTTGATTTATTTCATGTAGACTGTTGATTTATTTTATGAAAAATGGCCAGGTTCAGCAAGGACAGGATGAATATGTAATAAAAAGAAAAAAATCATTAAAGATGATTGTGATTTGGCCACCTTGTCGATTAGTTTGATTGTCAGACATTTTGATATTTTATGAGTCAGAAGTCAAAACCACATGATTGGTTTCCTTAGTCGAGCATCATGTTGTTTGCAAAGCAAAGTGCAGTTAAAAGCGCATTTAAGTCTTGAGTTGTTGCATCGCGTAAAAGTGCTATGCTTAAATTGGAACACTACGCTTGAAATGTCAAAATGAAACCAGACTTTTGTGTGTGTGTGTATGTGCACGCGCACATGTGCGTGTATGTGTGTGGGTGTTTGTCTGTCTGTCCGACTGTCTGTATGAGCAGCCAAGCAACAGATAGCAGGCATCCACGAAGTCCCCGCCACATACGAGGAAATGCGGCAGAATGTGGACTTGGTGCTGCAGTTCATGACCCAGAACCGCATCAAAATGCACCGCATCAGCTCCCGAGGTCAGACAGATTGTGTCTGTCAACTGGTGTACAAGTGTATGCATATGATGCTAAGATTGATGGGAGAGAGGAGATGCAGATGGGGAACAATGATAATGATAAGAAGCATTGTTAGAACTACTGAGCATAGAGCTGTTGAATAGGCTGTGATCAATAATTCCTCCAGTTTTGCTCAGTTATTACCAAACAAGTCATTGAAGTGCGCACTGCTACTGCTTCTGAATTCAGAGCTCAGTATCGGGTCAAGTTTTCCAGCAGTAACGAGAGGGTTAGACCGTCCACAATTATTTGTTGTTGTTGTTCTGCCACAGAGGGGTTCTGTTAGACCTTTTCATGTATGTGAGCCTGTGCAGTTTCCAGAGGGTGTGTGGTGATCCTTTTTCCTCTGTGAACCATGTGTGGTGATTCTTTTTCCTCTTTGAGCCATGTGTGGTGATTCTTTTTCCTCTGTGAGCCATGTGTGGTGATTCTTTTTCCTCTGTGAGCCATGTGTGGTGATTCTTTTTCCTCTTTGAGCCATGTGTGGTGATTCTTTTTCCTCTGTGAGCCATGTGTGGTGATTCTTTTTCCTCTGTGAGCCATTGTGTGGTGATCCTTTTTCCTCTGTGAGCCATGTGTGGTGATTCTTTTTCCTCTGTGAGCCATGTGTGGTGATCCTTTTTCCTCTGTGAGCCATGTGTGGTGATTCTTTTTCCTCTGTGAACCGTGTGTGGTGATCCTTTTTTCCTCTGTGAACCATGTGTGGTGATCCTTTTTCCTCTTTCCAAACCATGTAAGGGGATCCATTTCTCTGAGATTCACCGTTGGGTGATCTCTTTTTTGTTTTGTTTTTGTTTTTCTTTTTGGGTAGACCTGCAAACCTCTTTCCTCTGAGAACCATGTTTAGTGATCCTTTTTTCCTTTGCAGACCATACTGAGTGATCCTTTTTTGTCTTAGGGGAAAATTGAAGATCCTGGACCATGAATTGAACATTTGTCTGTGAAGAACAAGGATAAACCGTAGTTGTGCCTTTCAAGAGGGGTATAGGAGACGTTTAGCCTTGTAACTTAAAAGCTTGTCCAATCAGCTTTTGAACGTTCAGTTTTCCCCCATATGCCATTGCAAGTCGACCAATGATCTGCCCTTCAAGGGTGACGATGCATTTCATTCCTGTACTAGTTGTTTGGGGAAGCTTGAGCGATAAAATAGAGCATTTTGAGATGCCTGCTGAAACGCTGGTGGCTGCGAATTTGAAAGTGCTTTGATTTGAGCCCAAGAAATTGTGAACATGTTCAGCTTGCATCAAATGTGACTGTGAGTGCAAGTCACTGTCCACTTAAGACAACTGTGGACAGTTTCGTGGCCTAGGTATTTCTTAATTCGTCTCAAAGGCCCAGATGCCGTGTAAATGATATGGGTGAGTTTGCATTGACTTCAAACTGGCGGTGGCAGTATATGAGATGACGAAGAAATGGGGAGTTGGTTTTGATGTATATGAATTGATCTTGGAATGAGATCAGGTGACCACGGTGGTCAGTTATAGATACCACCAGCTCAGAAACAGATGCATGCACAGCAAATTACACTTGTTACTCTAATTTTTTTTTTTTTTTAAAGAAGAAATAATCTGTTATGTGGAGTTGCTTTTTGCTTTTCTTTTTTTTTGGTTTTCTTCTTTAGTGTAGGGGAAGTCTTTTTCAGAACAGAACTCCAGTTTCCTAGGTTTTGTCTGTTTCTCTATAAGATTAAGTCAGGGGTTATGTATATATTACCAAAAAATGGTATGTTGGGGAAAGGGGAGGGGTTTTTTTTTTGTTTTTTTTTTTTTAAATTTGATTTTTGTTTTTGTCTTCTTTTTACTAAATCAGTAAATGGCTGGGGAAAGTTTTTGTTTGTTTGTTTGATTTTCAATTTTGTCTTTTTCTGAATTCCCAAGTGTCACATGCAGCTGCCTGCAGATAGCTGTTGTTTTTGTTGTTGTTGTTCTTTTGGCTTCTCCAGTGAGTACAGGTTAGTTATGAGTGTAGACATGCATTTTGTACAACCCAGATCTTGAAACAGATGATTATGATGCAAGCCATCTTACTGGTAGTATTTTAGATCATGTAGAAACAGGGTTGTATTACTCTCTGAAGCTAAACACACACACACACACACACACACACACACACACACACACACACACACACACACACACACACACACACACAGAGAAAAGTACTGGGAATGGTTGAACATGTATCATTTTGCAAAGATATCATCATGTGTGTAAATTGGCTGCAGGGGATATGCATTCTAAACAAAATTTCACTGACTCCATTGAACCAGCAAGACAATTTTTTCCCCCAGAAGCTACAAAACTGTCAGTCACTTGAGTCATAAACAAACACAAACACTCGCTTGTTGACAACAGTTTGGCTTAGGACCGTGAGAGTACACCACCTTAAGAGTTTCCCCCACATTGATGGTGAAAGTGTCTATGATAGCCCCGCATGAGAAATGTTTACCACTTCCCTTTTGTCAGATGGAACAGTGAGGAGAACACAGTGTTGTTGTATGGGTCCACTCCCCCATCCCCCACCCACCTCCCCATCTCTCCCACTTTAACGAACATTCAGTTCGATCTACATCCCTCAAAAATTCTTGCTGGAGGTAGAATTACCTCCTAGTTTTGAGGTAAAAAAATTAACCTCATAGTTTTGAGGTCAGGTTACCTTGTGGTTTTGAGGTAAAATTACCTCCTAGTTTTGAGGTAAAAAAATGAACCTCATAGTTTTGAGGTCAGATTACCCTGTGGTTTTGAGGTAAAATTACCTCCTAGTTTTGAGGTAAAAAAATTAACCTCATAGTTTTGAGGTCAGATTACCCTGTGGTTTTGAGGTAAAATTACCTCCTAGTTTTGAGGTAAAAAAATTAACCTCATAGTTTTGAGGTCAGATTACCCTGTGGTTTTGAGGTAAAATTACCTCCTAGTTTTGAGGTAAAAAAATTAACCTCATAGTTTTGAGGTCAGATTACCCTGTGGTTTTGAGGTAAAATTACCTCCTAGTTTTGAGGTAAAAAAAATTAACCTCATAGTTTTGAGGTCAGATTACCCTGTGGTTTTGAGGTAAAATTACCTCCTAGTTTTGAGGTAAAAAATTAACCTCATAGTTTTGAGGTCAGATTACCCTGTGGTTTTGAGGTAAAATTACCTCCTAGTTTTGAGGTAAAAAAATTAACCTCATAGTTTTGAGGTCAGATTACCCTGTGGTTTTGAGGTAAAATTACCTCCTAGTTTTGAGGTAAAAAAAATAACCTCATAGTTTTGAGGTCAGATTACCCTGTGGTTTTGAGGTAAAATTACCTGGTAGTTTTCTGGCAAAGGGAACGAATACACAAGGATGTCAAACACTGATGGTCGTTCGCTCAGAGGTTAGGACAGGGGGCTTGATGTTGCTGGTTCCAGACATTGTGGAAGGGAACCTGAAGGCGGTGATGCGGCTGATCCTGGCTCTGGCCGCTCATTACAAACCTCGCAGCGTCCGTCACTCCAGTAACTCCTCTGCGGCCTCCAGCTGGTGCAGCAGCAAGAACCAGAGCATGATGGATATAGCACAGGTCTGTTGGCTCTTGTGTGTGGGGGGTGGTGGGGGGGGGGGGGGGGGGGAGGGGGGGTGTTTGTGTGTTTCAGTGGGTGTGTGTGTGTGTGTGTGTGGAAGGGAGGGTTTTGGGGGTGGTTTGGGAAAGGATGGGGTATGCTTGTTGTGTGTTAATATATAATGTGTGGAAAGTTATGTATGTATGTGCTGAGGATAGATAGGCTCTGTGTGTGTGTGTGTGTGTGTGTGTGTGTAGGGGGGGGGGGGTGCGGGAATAGGTTAGGGATGAAGGGGGGTGGAGGGAGTGTATGTTTGTCGTACGATATGTAGATATATGGAAAGACGTGTATGTACTGAAGATAGACTCGTGTGTGTGTGTGTGGGGTGTGTGTGTGTGTGTGCGTGCGTGTGCGTGCGCACGTGTGCATGAGACACTGTGTGTGACAGCTTTACTTTTTCATAAGAATACACTTAACAAGGACAGCTGTAGGACCAAACCTGTTTCTGCAAATAACATGTGTGGCATTATACATCTTGCAAATGTGAAAAGCATCTTCAGAAATTCCAGTCGTGTTTCTTTAACTTTTTGTTTTGATGCCTATGTTGTGTTCATCAAGATTTTTTTTTCAGTGTTTAAATTCTATGTGAGTATTATTTTGTTGTGATAACAGGGGCATCAGCAGCCCTTACAGAAGCGAGGCGTAATGCGAAAAAAGCGGGCAAAAGATATCCACGCTCTCGCCATGATAGCCGGTGTTGTGTCTGTTATCACATTCCTCTGTGTGTGTGTGTGTGTGTGTGTGTGTGTGTGTGTGTTGAGTGTGTGTGTGTGTGCGTGTGTGTGTGAGCATGCCTGTGCAAATGCGAGTTACTGTTCGTGCCCAAGTGTTTGTTCAGTGGTGTGAGAATGTGTGTGTGTAGATACAAACAAAGTGGACTCTGTGTGTGTGTGTGTGTGTGTGTGCGTGTGTGTGTTGCGTGTGTGTGTGTGTGTGTGTGTGTGTGTGTGTGTGTGTGTGTGTACACAATGGACTCTGTGTGTGTGTGTGTGTGTGTGTGTGTGTGTGTGTGTGTGTGTGTGTGTGTGTGTGTGTGTGTGCACATTTGCATGTCTGTAAATTCATGTTTCATGTGTGTATATGTATGAGTGCAAGCGTATGTGTATGTTACCTTTTTGAGGCTGTTGCCAAAAAAAAAAGAATTAAAGAACAGGTGATGATGAACCAAAAGCAAATGAAAAGAAAATCCCTAACGATTTATGAAAAAATCAAAGTAATGCATAGACAAAGATGAGGTCTGCGCTGTTACACATCACAGGTTGGCCCTGGCTGGCTCTGGCTGGTGTCTGAGATAGCACAGAAGATGATGGTAATGGTAATGTTGTTATAGCCCAGCCGACCGCAAAGGGCCACATCAGGGCTGTCACCTCGTTGAAGTCAACTCACAAGTCATTATCTTAAAAAAAATGCATAAACAAAAACAGCTCATTCACACAACTCTTTAAAACACACCTTCCATGAACGCACTGGAAATTTTGTTAAAAATCTTTTCCTGTAAAATCTTAGATCAGGTGAAAAATGCTAATCTCTCTCAGAAATTCAAAGATCGTATCTGGTGGGACATCTCTGAACAAGGTTTTCATGGAGTCTGCTGTAAAGTGTTTATGTCTCACATCATGCAAGTCCCAACACTCTAAAAGGGTATGTTTCACTGTGAGTGGTACATGATATGGAATGCACCACGTAGTTTTTTCACCTTTTAAAAGATAAGAATGGGTGTAAAACGAGTGGCCTGGCAATCGGCACACAACTCTTTCTTCTTTATGGCCGCCTCAGGAACGGGGTAAAAACTCTTTCAGGTTTAGACAGATTTTGAATAGTTTGTTAACCGTCTGCAAGTTCCATTCCACTAGCCAGAGGTCTTTGACATAAGCCTGACATAAGATGAGACAGCAAAAAAGAAAACCTCTGGGAGCAGCGGTCAGAGGGCATGGTCCTAGAAGACTCCGGGCTCCAAGTTTCAGACAGGGCAGCTACAGGTAGGAACCACAGGGGACAGTCGAAGCTGTGGACGATGAAAATGGTACAAATCTCTTCAGCCTTTTGGCAGTGTCCCTGGTGCTTTGTGTTCTCACCGTGCCCTGCATTTCAGCGTTTGCCATGAGAGATTTTTTTCTTTTACCTGTTAGCACACACACACACACACAAAAGAAAGTACTGACCGAAGGGCAAGTCTAGGTGTAGAGACGCTAGAAGCTTTGGTGATGGTCAAGTCAGATGTAGGGCATGTCTGTACCAAGCAAAGCAGTGAAGAGCAGCTCAGACAGGTGAGAGGGTTCTGCTGGGACTCTCTCATCAAGCGTTCTGCCTCAGTGAGAAACAGGCTCGTGCACCATGTCTCAAAGTGTGTTGACATTATGAGCTGTTGGCCTGCTGACTGTAGCGACTCTTTTTTTTTTTTTTTTTGGTGGTTAAATTCCCAATTTGATTAAAGATACTTGTAGACAAATGAGAGACTGATGATTTATTGAGCTGACTGGTAAACAAAGGAGAGACTGGTGATTTATTGAGCTGAGTTTTAAACAAACGAGAGACTAATATTTGGTTGATGAGTTCTGCAGTCTTCTTCGGTTTAAGCATGTGCTGATTACTGCTGCCATCAAAAGCTTTTGTTGGCTGGCGATATAGTTCAGATTTTCTTTTTCTTTTTTTCTTTTTCACTACCTCACCGTCTTCTTATTCTGCCCTTAAAGTAATCTGTACATTTTTAGCCTGTCAGTGTGGTCACAAAACCTAGCATAGTGTCACATTCAGAGAATATCGATCAAATCACTTGTGACTTGGCTTCATTTAATTAAGAAAAAAAAAAGAGGAGGGTGGGGGGTAAAAAGGGGAGTTGTACACATTCAGACAAAATAAATGACAGTTAATCATAAAGCCCTGTTGTGGTTAGTGCAAGGAAGGAAAAAAAGAACATAGTTAATCTGTGAAAATGCCTCTTCATTCATATTACAGAAAACGTCCATTATGCTACTGGAAATTGGTGTTCTGTTACCACAAGGTATTTGAGGGGTCTGGACAGGTCTTCACAATTCTGTTTTGGGGGATGGTGGCGATGAATTTGTTTGTACATCTAACCGTTTTTGCTCATAATTAAAAGAAGATTAAAATGTTACCCTTGGACAACCTCAATGATGCCACAGGGTTTTTGATGTACTCTAAATGCATTCTGTGTATTGAGACCCTTGGGGTTACCGTCTCCTCAGAAAGGTGAAAGTTCGTGCTGGTGATCACGGGATCCATGCCTGTTCCCAGGTACCAGGAGAGCAGCTCGGAGCCTGCAGCGACTCAGACCAGAGCTACCTTCGCCCCGACTGGCGCCTGCAGCAGCCCGCTCTCCACGAGCGCCGTGAGCTGGAGGGGTGCAGCGGGGGCAGCAGTCCCGTGTCCAGCTGCGTGCCCAGCCCTCGGGCAAGCCTCCACTTTCCTGACGACAGTGCCATCTTGGATGGTGAGGGGAGGTGGGGGGGGGGGGGTGGGTGGGGGGGGGGTGGGGAACGAGGGGGTTGGGTGGGTGATGTTGGGAGGGGGGGTGAGGCGGCAGTGAGAGGGAGGAATCGGTGTTCAGGGTGTTGCTCAGTGGTTAGCTGGCTGCGTGCCCAGCCCTCAGGCAAGCCTCCCCTTTCCTGATGACAGTGCCATCTTGGATGGTGAGGGGAGGTGGGGGGGGGGGGGGGGGGCTGGGGAACGAGGGGGTTGGGTGGGGGGGTGATGTGTGGGAGGGGGGGTGAGGCAGCAGTGAGAGGGAGGAATCGGTGTTCAGGGTGTTGCTCAGTGGTTAGCTGGCTGCGTGGTCAGCCGATGGGTTCTGAGTTCTAGCCCTGGTGACACCTGTTGGGTCTAAGGTGGTGGAGTCTGTAAAATCCCAGGTCATCCTGAACACACTGAAGTGTGTGTTTGTGTAAGTGTGCAGAAGGTTGAATAGGCAGGTGGAAGATCCCATAATCCATGGTGGTGTTTGGTTGGACGATGAACAACAACAGCTCAACCTACACAGTCATCGTAGAGGAAATGAGTGCCAACAGGCATTTCCCGTTGATCCCATTGCAGGCAGGATGATTGACACTCGTATGTGCAATGAGACAGCTGATCGATTCACTGCCTTTGAACTGCCTGGATGACCTTCGCCGAAAAAGCCAGAAATACAATATAGGTAACTGTCCAAACACTGAGATGCCCTTTCACCTCCCCGCGCAGTGGGGAAAAGCTTTGAAAACTGAGCTAGTTCAAGTGTGTTGAAGTGAGATTACTAAGGACAATCACACTTGCCATCTAACTGGGTACTGAGGTGAGGTCATCCCCATCTTGTTACAATGAAATGGTGCTCACTAAGGACAATCACTCTTGCTACGTAACTGGGTATTGAGATGAGGTTATATCCATCTCTCCCAGTTGTGATTTTTGGGTGATCATCCAGATGAAATGGTGATGTTCCACATCAAGTGGGGTAAAAGCATTTTTTTCTTTTTTTGGTAGGTAAGTTTATCATATAACTATTTTTAGGTAGTGAAATTCCTTTTCAAATAAGGTGGAGTCATTGAGTGAGATGCCAGTGAGCATGTAAATAAATGAATAATGAAGCGAATATGTTGCTTTGTTGAAGGGATACGAAAAGGAGACATTGAGTGAGATGCCAGTGAACATGTAAATAAACATGTAAATAAACGAATAAATAATGACATTAATACGTTGCTTTGTTGAAGGGACAAGAGAAGGAGACCGGGCTGCCATGGGCACGCCTTCCAGTCTGGACGAAGCTCAAATGGAGGCCGTCAAAGACGTCAAGAGACAGCTGCTACAGCTCCAAGATCTGGTCAGACTTGCCACATTTGTGTTTTGTCTGTCTGTCTGTTCCCTCGCGCTCTTTCCCCCATGGTCTTTCTCTCTCCCCTCCCACACTTCCTTCCTCTGCCATGGGGAAGTAGGGTGTCTCTCGGTATAGACAGCATCCCTGCCGTCTGTAGAATTGAATGCTCATAGATTTTTTCTTTTCAGTCACTTGCTTTGGCTGCCATTTTTTTACCATTACTATGTTTTTTTGTTTTTTTTAACTTTCATCCGATGTGGGTTTTAGGGTTTTTTTGCTGTTTTTGTTTTGTTTTGTTTTGTTTATTCTTGAAAGGTAGCAAACTATACTGCAGGTGCAAATTGTCAGGTAAGTTATGAGATTTGTTTGTGGGATAAGTGATTTGTTTGACACTCTTTTAAGTTTTTAGGTTTGGTTGTGAAAAAGGACACTCGTTTGGCGCTGTGAGTTTTCAGGTTTGGCTGTGAGAGAAGTGACTGGTTTGGCACTTGCAGTTCTGAGGTTTGGTTTTGAGATCGATGACTTGTTTGGCATGTGGACTTTTGAGGTGTGCTTGTAAGATATGTTTGTTGTGTAGCTTTAAAAGAGGTTTGAACTTGAGGTTTGCTCATGAGAAAGGTCACTTGTTTGGCACTTGATTTGTAAAGCTTGGCGTCACAATTTTATGTTTGGTTTAAAGATAAGTGATTTGTGTGGCTACTTAACAGTTTTGAGGTTTGGTTGTGAGGAAGGTAACTTGTTTGGCACTATTTTGAGGTTTGGTTGTGAGGCAGATGGCTTGTTCAGTGGTACTTTAAGATTTGGTTATGAAGTAGGTGAATTTTTCCGCCCATTGGTTGTGAGGTAGGCAGCGTGTTCAGTAGCATTTTGAGCTTTAGTTGTGAGGTAGGTGAGTTCTCTGGCTCTTGTTTTAAGGTTTGGTTGTGAGGTAGGTGAGTTCTCTGGCTCTTGTTTGAAGGTTTGGTTGTGAGGTAGGTGACTTTGTTTGTCAGTATTTTGAGTTCTGGTTGTGAGACAGTTGACCGGTTTAGCACTATGAATTTCAAGTTTGGTCAAACAATAACAGCAACGGTACCGACCTTAACAGCCACAGTAAAAACTGACCAGACATGCGACAACAATGACCGTTCACCCAGACGATGTTGGTGACTGAAGTCACAGTGACAGTGTGTGGTGACGACGATGATGATTGGCATTCAGATCCTGGCCAACAGTCCAGACAGCGCCGTGGAGATGTCGTTCGAGTCGACCACGCCGGAGAGCCTCGTCCTGCTGAGAAGCCAGCTGCAGCACAGCACGCTGGTCGGAGAGCAGCTCCGAGAGGAGGTGTCACGTCTCCGCAACGAGTGTCTCCAACTCCAGGGGACGAAGGTGAGGAGGGGAGGAGAGAGAGGGAGAGGAGTTAAGAGGAAGGTGGATGGGGAGGAGGCAGGGATTGTCAGGGTGGTGAGGCAAGCTCGGGGATGGGGAGGGGTGTGTGAGGGTGGTGAGGGAAGTTGGAGGATGGGAGAGTGAGGGGGGTAGGGGAATTGGTGTTGATTGGTGTATGTGTAGATCTGGGTGCAGAAGGGAGCAGCTGGGGAAAAAGGAGAGAAATTGGGAAATGTTTGGTTGGTTTGTGCGCGTGTACATGAGAGAGACACAGAGAGAGAGGTGGAGAACAGTGTGTGTGTGTATGTATATGTGTAAGTGTGTGTGTGTGTGTGTGCACGCGCTTGTGTGTGTATGAGAGTTTTTGCGTGGGATACTGTGATGGGAATAAAGTATGTGGCGTTTTAACCAGCCGCCGTGGCGAATAATAATAATAATAATAATAATGGGGATTTATATAGCGCCTTCACGGCACAAGGCGCTTTACAAAGGCAGAAAAAATACAATTGCTAAATGTAAAGAAAATGCATTGAAAAACGGCTCAGAAATGAAAAACAAAGGCTTCTCCCATTCTCTCCACGCGCACACACACTCTCACGCACAGACACACAATACACAACAGCCGCAACAAACACAAACTACTAAGCGATCCACAAAAACAACAAGAGTCAAGAGGCGAAGTGGTTAGCGTCGCAGACTCCTGGCTGGGAGGTCGTGGGTTCGAATTCCGTCAGAGTCATGTGGGTTTTTCTGCCCCGACCGGCTCCTACCCAGAGTTGAGTTTGCTGCAGACTCAGTTGGGAAGACTGGGACCACACAGTCGAGTTTCATCCACTTAATGGATGCGTTTCTGAGAGTGTTGCTCAAATTTCCTGACCAACACTGCAGGTGCCTGTATCTCTCGGGCCTGGTTGACGCCGGGATATATTATGAAAGGAAGCGTAGAGTACAGCCCTGTCATGTAGTCTCAGACGGGAATGGAAGTTCCGTAGCATCTTCTTAATCATCCTCATTCTCATCGATCAGCATTAAAAAAAAAAAAAAAAAAAAAAAAAGTATGTGGCGTTTATTTTATAGATGCACGTCTGTATGTCACTTATCTTTAACTTATCTTTGATTCATCGCCTATCTTGCGCTGAAGGGATTGAAGATAAGGGATTGCTCGTTCATTTTTGTTGTCCTAATTGTTTTGTATCTTGGCTGAAGAAGACCTCAGAGGTCGAAACGCGTTGTGTTTTGTCTTGTGATTCGTTTCTCCACGTTTTTTTTTTTGCAGTTCGCTAACGTTTATTTAAGATCTGTTTAGATTTTCACCTGCAGTCGTCTCACTTTGCAACTACCTCCATTTTTTAATTGAGCGTGTGTGTGTGTGTGTGTGTGTGTGTGTGTGTGTGTGTGTGTGTGTGTGTGTGTGTGTGTGTGTATGTGTGTGTGTGTGTGTGTGTGTGTGTGTGTATGTGTGTAGTGTGTGTGTGTGTGTGTGTGTGTGTGTGTGTCTATGTGTGTATGTGTGTGTGTGTATGTGTGTGTGTGTGTCTATGTGTGTGTGTGTGTGTGTGTGTGTGTGTATGAACGTGTGTATGTGTGTGTGTGTGTGTATGAACGTGTGTGTGTGTATGAACGTGTGTGTGTGTGTGTATGAACGTGTGTGTGTGTGTGTGCGCATGTGTGTGTTTGTCTGTGTGTCTGTGTCTCTGCATGTATTTTTGTGAGTGTGTATGTGTGTGCGTGTGTGTATAAACATATGTTAGAGCATGTGTATGTGTGTGTGTGTGTGTATGAGCATGTGTGTGTTTGTGTGTGTGTGCATGTGTATGTGTGTGTGTGTGTGTGTGTGTGTGTGTGTGTGTGTGTGTATGTATGTGTGTGTGTGTGTATGTATGTGTGTGTTTGTATGTGTGTGTGTGTGATGTGTGTGTGTATGTGTGTGTGTGTATGTATGTGCGTGTGTGTGTGTATGTGTGTGTGTGTGCATATGTGTGTGTGATGTGTGTATGTGTGTGTGTGTGTGTATGTGTGTGTGTGTTCCACTGGTCATCCATGCCATGGCCATGGGCAGGGAGGTCTTCAGCAGCGGCTGAGCGAGCAGGACGCCATGTTGTCCCAGCTCAAGTCGGAGAAACTGAACCTGGAGATCGAGCTACAGACCGTCACTGCTGAAAACGTGAGGAACTTGATGACTTCACCATGCTCCGGCAGGTGCCAGACTGGGGAAGGGAGGAGAGGTGGGGGTGTAGGGAATGGGGCGAAAACAGACCTGGTTCTTTATAAAGTTTCGCCTTAGTTTGTGCACATGCAGCGAAAAGAGATTGCATACGACAAACTGGGGGGAAAAAAAGGCGATGTTGAAAAAAAATTGAGAGGAATTTCTAGAACGAATATTACGCTTGTGGAGTTTAACCATGGTGGGGGCTATGACCAAAGAGTGACAGCTGTTGCTGCATCACGCTTGGGGAATCACGTCAGGCTGTGTCTGCTTCTTCAACAGTGTGTTCCGAACAAACAAAATAGAAGAAAACGCAAGAGAGCATGATGTATCCTTAAGTATACCGATGAATCGGGCTTGAAAGTAATTTGTATTAGAAGAACCTGTTTTCACCATAGTTACTGCAAGATGAGTGCGTTTGAACTGCTGTGGTTCTCTGTTTATTCATGGTGATCATGTTGATGCGAAAGTATGAGTATGCATGCGTGTACATCTGCAGAACATCACATTTGTAAGAATATGATGTGTTCCGTAAGAATATGATGTTTTCCCGGGAGAATTCTTTAATTGTTCCTGAATTTTAGATCATCTGTTACTGATGGGAAAGATTTTGGGGGTAGGCATGTTAACCCTTTCCCCCTTGGACCGTCTGAGTGCTTACTAGTATCAAAATCTTAAGGGAAGGTAAGTAACTCCGTAAATTGGATGTATGATGTTAAATAAAAAATCAGAAAAAATACAAACCTTGGTCATAAATATGTTTTATTTGCTCCAAAATTAAGTTAACATTTTGAAGTAAAATTCCACATGCATCAAAGCTTATATCTTTGTGATAAAATGGTGTAAAGAAAATTATGCTAAGTTCAACACTACTGACCGAACTGCATGAAACGCCATCGTAATCGGCATAGTTAATGTTAAGATTTTCGCGAGATCGCCTCCATCAGCCACCAAAATCGACATCGGACTCCTCTCCTTTCACTATTTCTTCTAATTTAAAGCCAGTAAATAGCTCCTCATCACTGTCACTGCCACCAAAAATGTTCGCCAACATCTCCACCAGTTTCGTTGTCCATCTTGCCGAAGCGAAAATCTCGATCACAAACTTGCTCTCAACTTCAAAAAATCACTGCGACCGAAGTACTCATGAAAAAACACACTGTTTGGACTGGAAGGAAGTTGGAAACCGGAACTACGTCACTGTATAACGCCGCAAAGCATTGTGGGAAAAATTCGTCTGCTAGGGGCAGCCAAACGGCATCAGTGTATTTCGGGCCACAGCGGCGTTACAAGGATACGAAAGGCATCGTGTTTCGGGCCACAGTGGGCGATCCAAGGGGGAGAGGGTTAATAAACCTTCACTAGCAGGTTATATTGACCATCCAAGCCGGCAATGAAAGCAGAATCGTGTGTATTGCCTGTTTAATGTTGATTTTGTGCCTGATTGGGAATCCTTCGTGGAACTGGTTGATTGTGTCGATCCATTCTTGATATCAAGGGAGATGTACCACTTGGGGTGGGAGGAAGGGTGAATGGGGGCGGGTATCATTGCTTAAATGGTGTTGTCAAAACTAAACAAAGAAAAAAGGAAGGGTGAATGAGGGCGACATCATTGCTTAAATGCGTGTTGTCAAAACGAAACAAAGAAAAAGGAAGGGTGAATGGGGGGCGACTCATTGCTTAAATGCGTGTTGTCAAAACGAAACAAAGAAAAAAGTAACTTGGACTGTGTCACAGTATAATCGATAAAACGAAAACAAAAAAAAAGTAACTTTGATTGAGTCACAGCATTACTGATAAAAAAAAAATAAAGGAAGTAGAGAAAATGGTTTTTCCCGGTGGGGAAAATTCTGAAGAACATTTTGCGGGTAGCTAGGTCTGCTATACACGAAAGTAGGTGAGTCAGTCAGTCTGTCCTTGACATGATCCAAAACAATGCACTTGTCTCTTACTTGCTGTCAGATCATGTCAGGCGGTGAGATCAGAATTTGAGCTGGATTCTCCAGTATATGGTTCAGCTGTTCTGCCTGATCAAACAATCATTGCATGGCTGTCAACATGTCATTTTCAGGCAAACCGGTTGTTCACACTGTAAGCAGGCTTGCGAGGTGTACGACTCATTCTCACAAACAGGAGCAGTTACAAGCTCTGAATCATGCCTTGGCCGGGAAAATGTAAAGGATCGATATGGGTGAACTTCAGATTTTCAGCTCATAGGATTTTCTAAACATTGATAGTTTTCACAATCACAAGAACTAAGAATCTCAGATTCAGCGCAAAGTCTTATGAACTGAAAATCTCCAAGTTGCATGTATTAAACCTCAGCCCCTTGGGTCATTAGGAGCCAGTAACTGGCCTCTGTTCGTGAACACGGGTCACAAGCATTTCAGGTGACCTGTGGTTGTCCTGGCTATATGTAGTATAACTGAAATTGACAATGCTGAGTGTGATGAAATATAAGTGTGTGTGTGTGTGTGTGTGTGTGTGTGTGTGTGTGTGTGTGTACACATGTGTATGTGTACATGTGTGTGTGTGTGTGTATGTATGTGTGTGTCTACGTATTTGTGTGTGTATGTATATACTCGTGTGTGTGTGTTGTGTGTGTGTGTGTGTGGAGAAGCAGAGACATATAAAGAGATAGAGTAATTTTACCTGTGCATATGTATGTGAGAGAGAGACGGAGAAAAAAAAAACATTTAAAGACCTAGAGCAACGTTACCTGCTAAATGTACTTGTATACATATGTTTGTGTTGACAGTTTGAATACAGTTACAGTGTAGTGCTATCAGCTAGAAAAAGATGTGTGGTGAAGCTTCAGAAGTAAAATAAACGAAACCAATAACAATTGCATGTTACAGGTGTCACTGCAAAAGGAACTTAAGGACCAAGTGGATACAGTCAAGGTGAGTTGTCTCCCTTTTTGTCTCACCCCTGCACCTATGTCATTTGTTTTTGTTTTGTTTTGTTTTTCATATTTGGGTGCTATTTCATCTTTGGTGCCGCTCCAACATTACCCCCATGTTGCTCACTTCGGCTAACCATCCAGAGTTGTTCCCTGGTTTGTCTTGTGGTAGCCTCGGCTCCGGCAGGCCACAGGGAGAATGCCTGTCAAGTCATCATAGGGCAACCCACCAAAGGAGACGCTGCACTGCTGCCGAATCTGTTCAGAAGTGTCTATTCTGATCCAGCATACACAGGACACCACCGAATAAGCCCCATGCTGACGATGATGATTGCTGAGTTGCAGAGCCAGTGTGACTGAACATGCCCTTCTGGAGGACACCACATCCATCGGGCGACAGTCCTCGTGAACATCGGGATGCCAGTGACTTCAACAACACGAGTTTGCCTTGGGTGTAGACATGGAGTCGAAATCAAAACTGAGGTCACCGTGAGAGCAGGGCATGAAGGGACTCCGAATTTGAGATCTATTCTTTGTGCTGATCGATGAGGATGGGGATGACGAAGATGAGGCTGTGGAGATTTCATTCTGGTCTGAGACTGCCTGATAGAGCTGTGACCTATGTTTTCTTTCATAATACATCCTGGCATCAACCAGGCCTGAGAGATACAGACACCTGCAGTGTTGGTAGGAAATTGGAACAACACTCTCTGAGACACATACATTAAGTGGATGAAACTTGATTGTGTGATTGTAGTCTTTTTACTTGAGCTCATAGCAAACTCATCTCAGGGTAGGAGCCGGTCATGGGCAGAAAAACTCCAGAAATATGAATGGGTCAGATGGAAATCAAACCTCTGAGCTCGGAGCTGGGAATCCGCAGTACTAACCACTGTGCTACAGCAGCTGGTTGTGCATTTTTTTTTTTTTACCTTCGAGGTTTTAATTTCATTCAGACATAAACATTACAAGTTTCGGTTAGTCAGTCCAGAGTTGTAGCCCTTTTGCTGACCCACCATGTATGAAATGGCAGCACTGTGGAAATGCCAGCAGCATCTTCAGAAAGTCGTTAAATCTTAGATGATGAGCTGGGCACTGAAAACCGCAGCAACTTACACAAAGGGCAGGGATGATATCCAAACCTTTGTCTCTGCCCCGAAGAACGGTGGAGGAGGAGGTGAAAGCTGCGGGCAAGACCTGGAGCGAAGTCTGCAGACTGGCTCAGGACAGAATGGCTGGAGGAGGTTAAGGCTCCAGCAGGAGTGCAGAGGATGAACTAACCGTTGACCCTCTTCTGTATGCACTTACCAGTGCTTACTTACACCGAAAACCTACAGCAAGAGAAGTAACTCCGTAATTTGAACATGGTTACCCAATTTAAAAATTAATCTAAAAGAGAGGAAAGGAAATAATGAAATGAAAATGATTTTAGAAAGTTGCAACGAATGTATATGTTGCTATATAATAAGTTTGAAGAATGTCACATGAGCTATTTATTCGGAGGGGAAAAAAATCTTCTCCTTCAGCACCTTCTTATGAATTGTTGTTCATCATACCTATAATGTCATCCCATTTGAAATTTATGTCACTCTCACCTTCATTATCCTGCACTTTCACTAAGTCTTATGCCGTAAATCGTATAAATCAGTTCATCTTCATCACTAAATCCCATGATAGAATGCCAGAAATCAAAGTTAGCCATGGTGAAAAACAGCACTTCGACCACAACACTTAAAAAAGATCATAACTCAAGAACTACGGCACGTATCGAGTCACAGTTTGTTGCCAACGGAAGTGGATTGTAAAGGGAAAAAGGAAGTCACATTCTTGTGAGACTTCCTTTTCTACGAGAAATATGGTGGCGCCCACTGTTGCCACCTGTTTTTACCAGGTGCTGGCAGGCGCTCAGCCTTTTGGCAGTGTGATTTCCAGTCAGGCGCTAGCGGGCGCTTGCTTGTCAAGAGAGTTAAGGCTCCAGCAGGAGCGCTGAGGATGAACTAACCATTTACCAAGGGTATCCATGCTAGCCAGCTGAAGTAGTAGGGACACCTTTGACATGCAGCAGGTGTGACACAGACTATCAGCAGCCCTCACCAGAATGTGTCTGCAGTGCTGTCTAGAAGACGGAAGAATGCAAGCATGGTAGTGATTGAATGATACTGTAACTGCTAGTGCTTACTACAGGTGACAGAAGTCCAGTTACACTGCAGGAGCAAGAGTTGAAGAAAGGTTTTTTGTTTTTTTTAAGAAAATGAATTGAGAAGATGGTGGTGTTTGTGTGTGTACATGCGGTATGTCGGAGTGCGAGTCTTTGTGTGTGTGTGAGAAAGATTGTGATGATGGTGTTTGTGTGTGTACATGTGGTATGTCGGAGTGAGAGTCTTTGTGTGTGTGAGAAAGACTCGGTTCATCTGAAATCTTCAGGCTTCCAAATCAGTCATCCAAAACTAGAAATAGCAAGCCCACCCTCCACCCCCACCCCCAACTTCCTCTTACTTTTGTATTGTGAGTGGGAACTCAGTCTTCCAGAGGAACTGACTGCAACTGGAAAGAAGAAATCCCAGGAGCTGCATCTCCCTTTAAGAGTTTTTATGACTTCAAAGAAATCCCAAGAGCTGCATCTCCCTTTAAGAGTTTTTATGACTTCAAAGAAATCCCAGGAGCTGCATCTCCCTTTAAGAGTTTGTATGACTTCAAAGAAATCCCAGGAGCTGCATCTCCCTTTAAGAGTTTTATGACTTCAAAGAAATCCCAGGAGCTGCATCTCCCTTTAAGAGTTTGTATGACTTCAAAGAAATCCCAGGAGCTGTATCTCTCTTTAAGAGTTTGCATGACTTCAAAGAAATCCCAGGAGCTGCATCTCCCTTTAAGAGTTTGCATGACTTCAAAGAAATCCCAGGAGCTGTATCTCCCTTTAAGAGTTTTGCATGACTTCAAAGAAATCCCAGGAGCTGCATCTCCCTTTAAGAGTTTGCATGATTTCAAAGAAATCCCAGGAGCTGCATCTCCCTTTAAGAGTTTTTATGACTTCAAAGAAATCCCAGGAGCTGCATCTCCCTTAAGAGTTTGCATGACTTCAAAGAAATCCCAGGAGCTGCATCTCCCTTTAAGAGTTTGCATGACTTCAAAGAAATCCCAGGAGCTGCATCTCCCTTTAAGAGTTTGTATGACTTCAAAGAAATCCCAGGAGCTGCATCTCCCCTTAAGAGTTTGTATGACTTAAAGAAGAAATCCCAGGAGCTGCATCTCCCTTAAGAGTTTGCATGACTTCAAAGAAATCCCAGGAGCTGCATCTCTCTTTAATTGTTTGTACGACTTCAAAGAAGAAATCCCAGGAGCTGCATCTCCCTTTAAGAGTTTGTATGACTTAAAAGAAGAAATCCCAGGAGCTGCATCTCCCTTTAAGAGTTTGTATGACTTAAAGAAGAAATCCCAGGAGCTGCATCTCCCTTTAAGAGTTTGTATGACTTAAAGAAGAAATCCTAGGAGCTGCATCTCCCCTTAAGAGTTTGTATGACTTAAAGAAGAAATCCCAGGAGCTGCATCTCCTTTTAAGAGTTTGTATGACTTCAAAGAAATCCCAGGAGCTGCATCTCCCTTTAAGAGTTTGTATGACTTCAAAGAAGAAATTCCAGGCACTGTATCTCTCTTTAAGAGTTTGTATGACTTCAAAGAAGAAATTCTAGGAGCTGTATTTCCTTAGAGTTTGTATGACTTCAAAGATGAAATCCCAGGAGCTGTATTTCCTTAGAGTTTGTATGACTTCAAAGATGAAATCCCAGGAGCTGCATCTCCCTTTAAGACTTTTTATGACTTCGAAGAAGAAATCCCAGGGATCTCCTAGTAAAACTCCCTGTGACTTGCGGGAAGGAATCTCAGGGTCTTTGTCTTCCTGTAAGACTGCTTGATATTAACCCTTGCTCTGGTGATTTAACAATATACTATTAAGTATGTTGTCTGGTGAATTAATGAAGAAAGTTTGAAAAAAAATAGTTACGTTTGTATAATGTGCATAACTTTAAAACGGTTAGTATCTGAACATGACATGCGAATGAAAATTGTGAGTAATTGAATGAAGAATAATATAAAACAGAACTGGGGTGCTTGTGAGTGTTTGATTAGGTGCTGACCTGTCCAGAATGTGAAAATAACAGGTGAAAACAGGTGGCACATCCTGCTTGTCATTCTCAAGAGCTTTTTCACAAATAATCCAGTCAATGATGTTCCACAGTATCTAGATATAAGTTGCAGCCTTTTTCAAAGGAAAATCAGTGTGGATTATACCCGTCTTCTATGCAGGTAATCCAGGTGAGAATGAGTAAGGTACAGTTCAGTTTTCCCATTGAAATCTCGTGCTGATAACACACACACACACACACACACACACACACACACAACAAACAAAATGGTCATTATCAACAAATGTGATAGTTAGCCCACACTGTCCCCATTTACGTTTGAAAGGTTTAGGATCACCTGGAAGTGGTACACAGAGTTTTTCTTCCCCACTGAATGGGATCTTGAGATTTCTGTCGCCCTTAGGCACTCATCCAGTCATTGTCTGTGTTGATCTCAAAATCACAATTACATGGTGCTTGATCTAAATCAAAACTATCACCCACCACACCAGTTCATTAAAAATGTCAATAACTTCTTCACTTGCTTTTTCCACAAGAAATTCGGCAAAAACATCTAACAAGTTCCTAATTCTATCATGTTCTCCGTTGGGTGCTGCCATTTTTGTTTTGCCAGACAAGTCGAGTCGCTCTATGCATTACAAGCTGCTACTAACCATAAAGCAAGCTAAAATGCTGAAAATCCATGTTCCTGGGCTCTCTCAGTCATTCATACAAATTAGTTTCTCTCTGAGCCATAGTTTCGTATCCGTGTGTGTCGGTGAAACTAGGCTTGCAAGGCTCACCCTACAGACGACTTATGTCGCGACAACCGGTGACGGGCATGACGTAATGGTGCGACTTTTGCCGTGACTACCAGCGTAAGGGTTAAGAGAATTTATCTCGGGACTGTATCTGCCAGTCAAACTCCCAGCAACTTGAGTAAAGAAATCAAAGGAAGTGCATCTCCCTCTAAGACTCTCTATGACTTTGGAGAAGGAATCTTGAGGACCCTGACCCTCTGTAAGAATTCCCTATGTCTTGAGTGAAGAAATCCTTGGGACTGTATCTCCCTGTAAGTCTTTCCGCGACTTGGAAGATGGCCTTTAACTGAATATCCCATGAACGCTTTCTGTGACTTTGGAGAAGGGATCAGCAGGACCTTGTCTCCTTGTAAGACACCCTGTGACTCCCTGTAAGACACCCTGTGACTCCCTGTAAGACACCCTGTGACTCCCTGTAAGACACCCTGTGTCTCCCTGTAAGACACCCTGTGACTCCCTGTAAGACACCCTGTGACTCACTGTAAGACACCCTGTGTCTCCCTGTAAGACACCCTGTGACTCCCTGTAAGACACCCTGTGACTCCCTGTAAGACACCCTGTGTCTCCCTGTAAGACCCCTGTGACTCCCTGTAAAACACCCTGTGTCTCCCTGTAAGACACCCTGTGACTCCCTGTAAGACACCCTGTGTCTCCCTGTAAGACACCCTGTGACTCCCTGTAAGACACCCTGTGACTCCCTGTAAGACACCCTGTGACATGACTGCTGGAGTCTCAGGGACTGTGTCTCCCTGTAAAACACCCTGTGACTCCCTGTAAGACACCCTGTGACTCCCTGTAAGACACCCTGTGACTCCCTGTAAGACACCCTGTGACTCCCTGTAAGACACCGTGTCCCCCTGTAAGACACCCTGTGACTCCCTGTAAGACACCCTGTGTCTCCCTGTAAGACACCCTGTGACTCCCTGTGACATGACTGCTGGAGTCTCAGGGACTGTGTCTCCCTGTAAGACTGTTAGAGAATGGGGGGGGAGGGTACCTCCCTGTAGGATTCCCTATCACTTCAGAGAAGGAACTGTATTTTCCTTGGAGACTTTCTGCAACTTGAAATGAGACAATGACTGTATCTTCCCATAAGACTCTCTGTGACTTAGGAGAAGAAATCCCAGGAACTGTATCTGCCTGTAAGACTCCCTATGCCTTGAGAGAAGAAATCCCAGGAACTGTATCTGCCTGTAAGACTCCCTACCCCTTGAGAGAAGAAATCCCAGGAACTGTATCTCCCTGTAAGACTCCCTACGCCTTGAGAGAAGAAATCCCAGGAACTGTATCTGACTGTAAGACTCCCTGTGACTTAGGAGAAGAAATCCCAGGAACTGTATCTGCCTGTAAGACTCCCTGTGACTTAGGAGAAGAAATCCCAGGAACTGTATCTGCCTGTAAGACTCCCTACGCCTTGGGAGAAGAAATCCCAGGAACTGTATCTGCCTGTAAGACTCCCTACGCCTTGAGAAAAGAAATCCCAGGAACTGTATCTGCCTGTAAGACTCCCTACGCCTTGAGAGAAGAAATCCCAGGAACTGTATCTGACTGTAAGACTCCCTACCCCTTGAGAGAAGAAATCCCAGGAACTGTATCTGACTGTAAGACTCCCTACCCCTTGAGAGAAGAAATCCCAGGAACTGTATCTGACTGTAAGACTCCCTATGTCTTGAGAGAAGAAATCCCAGGAACTGTATCTGACTGTAAGACTCCCTACGCCTTGGGAGAAGAAATCCCAGGAACTGTATCTGCCTGTAAAACTCCCTGTGACTTGAGTGACGAAATCTCGGGGACTTTGTGGCCCTGGAAGACTGTTTGACATTGGGAGGAAGAATCCAGGACTGCGTCTCCCTGTGAGACTCCCTGTGACTTGAGTGACGAAATCTCGGGGACTTTGTGGCCCTGGAAGACTGTTTGACATTGGGAGGAAGAATCCAGGACTGCGTCTCCCTGTGAGACTCCCTGTGACTTGAGTGACGAAATCTCGGGACTTTGTGGCCCTGGAAGACTGTTTGACATTGGGAGGAAGAATCCAGGACTGCGTCTCCCTGTGAGACTCCCTGTGACTTGAGTGACGAAATCTCGGGGACTTTGTGGCCCTGGAAGACTGTTTGACATTGGGAGGAAGAATCCAGGACTGCGTCTCCCTGTGAGACTCCCTGTGACTTGAGTGACGAAATCTCGGGGACTTTGTGGCCCTGGAAGACTGTTTGACATTGGGAGGAAGAATCCAGGACTGCGTCTCCCTGTGAGACTCCCTGTGACTTGAGTGACGAAATCTCGGGGACTTTGTGGCCCTGGAAGACTGTTTGACATTGGGAGGAAGAATCCAGGACTGCGTCTCCCTGTGAGACTCCCTGTGACTTGAGTGACGAAATCTCGGGGACTTTGTGGCCCTGGAAGACTGTTTGACATTGGGAGGAAGAATCCAGGACTGCGTCTCCCTGTGAGACTCCCTGTGACTTGAGTGACGAAATCTCGGGGACTTTGTGGCCCTGGAAGACTGTTTGACATTGGGAGGAAGAATCCAGGACTGCGTCTCCCTGTGAGACTCCCTGTGACTTGAGTGACGAAATCTCGGGGACTTTGTGGCCCTGGAAGACTGTTTGACACTGGGAGGAAGAATCCAGGACTGCGTCTCCCTGTGAGACTCCCTGAGACTTGGAGTGATGGAGTCTGAGAGATTTTTGTCTCCTTCGAAGACTCCAGGTGACTTGAGAGAAGGTGTTTCCAGGGGGTCTTGGTCTTTCAGCATGGAAGGGAGCCTTGAATAGAGATGGTGTGGCGTGCTGCTGACATTGTTGCTGTGTGTATGTGTTGACAGAATGAGATGGGACAGGCGGTGGAATCACGGGACACTACCATCAGCAGTTTGAGGGTAAAGAAAGAGTACTTGTTATGTGATGTGTGTGTGTGTGTGTGTGTGTGTGTGTGTGTGTGTACGTGTGTGTGTATCTGTCTGTGTTTGACTGTATGTCCATATATGTGTGTGTGTGCCCATGTGTGTGTGCCCATGTGTGTGTGTGTGCATGTGTGTGTGTGTGTGTACATGTCTGCGTGTGTGCGTGTGTGTGTGCATGTCTGTGCGTGTGTGTGTGCGCGCGTGCATGCGTGTGTGTGTGTGTGCATGTGCGTGTATGTGTGTATGCATGCATGAGTACAAGTGTGTGTGTGTGTGTGTGTGTGCGTGTGTGTGTGCAAGCATATGTGTATGTTTATGATCTTACCTTCACCAAGGAGGCTCTGTTTTCATCTGCGTCAACAGGTTAGTTATTCAGCCTGTCTGTTGACAAGTTTTGCACAAAAAATAATGCAAAATCATCTGTGTGACCGTGGCAGAGGTCTACAGTTTACCAGGTGCCATCCCAGCAGTTTCCTTAGTTTTTGTCTGGCTTTGGGCTTTGTTGGCGTTTTTCTCATAGATCTTGATGTCGGTGTCTCTGCTTTGGTTTTGGTAGTGTTGCTGTTGTTGGCGTGCCTTATTTCTACATGCAGCAGGTCATGTGCGTACATACATACACACATGCACGCGCATGTGCACACACACACTCTCTTATGCTTGTATGCATATACACATGCATGCACGCATGTACTCATGCACATAAGCATGTACTCATCCACACACACACACACACACACACACACACACACACACACACACACACACACACACACGAACACATGCAAGCATGCGTGCCTGCACACACACAAACATACTGATGCACACACACGCTCACGTACACACCACACACACACACACACCACACACACACACACACACACACCACACACACACACTGAGCCCTGGCATGTTGTCCCACAGAGGGAGCTGATGAAGCGAGACCAGATGATTGACAAGCTCCAGCAGGAAGTCAAACAGCACAAGCAAGGTCCGCACGACAGCGGCCAGCACATCCCGCCTCGCCGACAAGGGGGCGCCACTAATCAGGTGAGGCCGGGAATGTTTCCTCCCCCCACACCTCCCCCTCCTCCCCTCCGTTCCCTGTGAGGCTCAACCTTGGGGAAATTTTCTGCATTTGTGACTTCTTTGGTGTTTGGATCAAGTGGATTGGTTTCTTTTTCTTTCTTAATTTTTGTGTGTGTGTGTGTGTGCATAGTTTCATGAGAGGGGCCCGTAGTCGATTGGTTAGTGTGTTTGGCCATGGAGCTGACACGGCTGTTCAGAGCAAGCTACTTAGTTTTGAGAGGCAGGGGAGTTTACAGCTCGCCCACAGCTGCAGAGGCCAAGCCGTGAATGCAGGTCAGGGAAAGGGGTGTTTTCGGCAGGCTGCTCCCCACCAGCCAGCTAACCGCGCTGTACTCGGTGAACTGAATGTCATCTGTGTAAAGCCGGTCTGGCAACAATGTGTTCGGCATTGCTGAGCGGCCATTACAGGTGGGGGCTGTTAGTTTGATGATTAGTGGTTGTCATGAAAAATGTAATATATCTGTGCTGTTGAGATGACTGAATAGGCGAATTCCCGACAATTCTTTTAATACCAAATTTGACTAGGTTTATTTTCCTGTAGATAATGTAGATACGGCATGAAAGCTTGTACACAAGTGGTCAGGCGATATTCAAACAATGACAACACACACACAGTTGAGCAAAAATGATGTCATCGCTTTCTGGAATTTAATTTTCCCTAGTTAACTAGTGCACAAGTTTGATACATGCCTCTGCTCGGACTACAGCAACAAAAATGTTGGGTCAGAAATGTGTAAGCCTTGTTTGTTCGGCCCTTTCACTAAGTGTCTCACATAGGACGGAAAAATAAAGCTGTGCTGATGGTTGTGGGTTTGAAGCACTGAAGGGGAGGGATGGATGTTTATTGCATGAAAACCCATCTCTTTCCACCTATTACTATCGTGTACTGCTTCAGTTCAGGGAAGGTTAAAGGGGCTGAAGGAGAGAGTTAGGCTCTGTCTTCTGTCTTCCCAAAGGCTGTGTCGTAGACATAGTGAATCTTCAACATTACTCTGCTCTTGCCATTAGGAAGTAGGACTTTATTGAGGAAGGTACGTTCCATTTACAGAGATAATGTCCAAACACCAGTGTGCATATTTTCTTCTTTTTCTGTGTGTGAGTCATCCATCCTGCTGGCAATAATGGTCTATTCTTCAACGAAAGTCGCAATGATATTTGTTGTTGTTGTTATTGTGGTACCCTGGCTAAAAGACTCCAGGGATCATCCAAACAGTTGAAGTATTTGAACACTTTGGTACAAATGCATCATCTGGGGATGAGAATATTACGTGTGTGACCGTTTTTGATTACCCTGCCACATGGGCAATGATATTTTTAACATGCATGCAGATTTTAAAAGGTTTATTATTTTAACCGTTTCCACCCAGGGTCAGGCACGTATGAACGCAAATGTCCACCTGCACCTGGCCAAATCTTCACGGGTGTCAAATCTTCGCTCAAATCAAAACACATCCTATAATCTGTGAATGAATAATAACTTTAAAAAAAAAGCGTATGTGGAAGGTATTTCCTTCTCATATTATGTGCTATTTTGAGTGAGTGAAATCTGAATAATTTTCTTTTCTTTCTTTTTTAAAAATTTTTTTAGTTAGTTGATTTTCTCTGACCTTGTTAGCTTGTGAACAAATAATAACTAAAGGAACCATATGTTGAAGGTCTTCCTCTTCATGTTACATGCTACCTTGTGTGAACGAAATTTGAATTATTAGTGAGGCTTTTTCTTTTCTTTAGTTGATTTTTCCTGACGCTATAAGCTTATGAAATAACTTTACAGTCAGGAAAGTGTTAGGCAAAATATAGTGAATTTCCTTAGCATATAACTCTGAAACTATAGATATAAAAAGATATGTGCAAATTTACATTGTTGAAGAATATGTTATATGTCTGTAACATTGTGCTCTCTTAGTGTGCCAGTTTAGAGTTATGTATGACATTTGAATAAAGCAGCTCCAATCTTCCAGCTGAACATCCAAAACATGCCAGGTTTGAAGGCTGCATAGCCAGTCACTATCTCAGGAGGGAAAAGGTTAATGCATGCATCCACACAGAGGAACTATGTCAGGGTGGAAAGGTTAATGCCTGTATCCACTCAAAGGAACTATGTCAGGGTGGAAAGGGTTGATGCCTGTATCCACACAGGGGAACTATGTCAGGGTGGAAAGGGTTAATGCCTGTATCCACTCAAAGGAACTATGTCAGGGTGGAAAGGGTTAATGCCTGTATCCACTCAGTGGAACTATGTCAGGGTGGAAAGGGTTGATGCCTGTATCCACTCAGTGGAACTATGTCAGGGTGGAAAGGGTTGATGCCTGTATCCACACAGGGGAACTATGTCAGGGTGGAAAGGGTTAACGCAAGGCGTCCACACAGAGGAACAGTTCCAAGGTTCATTCAAAGGGCTTGGAGAGGGTTACAGTGTGCACAGACATAAATTTTAAATTTCTTTTAACTTGGTTGTTGGGAGAGGGATCGAACCCACAGTCTGTGGTACTCAAAGAACAATGCTGTATGAAGTAGGGAAACCAGGTCAAACTTTTCATAGAATTTGAGGATTGAAGACTAAAGAAAATCTTGATGAAAACCGATATTCCATAGTGACCAGTAAGAGATGGAGGGAGAGAGGAGGAGATGAAAGCACCTGGTTCCCCCCCCCCCCCCCCCCCCCCCCCCCCCTTTTTCTGATTGTTTACACTTTCTGAGTCATGGGCAACAAGGTAGAGTGACTGTGAAGTCATCGCCGTCTGTTAGCTTGAAGGATGCTCAGCTAGAAGACAATCTTTTTCTTCCTTAGGAGGAGAGAATAAGGGTAGGAGTGAGAGAGGGGTGGAGGAGGTAAGGAAACATCAGGGAAAAAGAGGAGGCAGCGTAGTAGTTCCCCACCTGGTATGCCAGCAACAGCATCGATCAGCTGATCAGTTCGCTGCGATCGATGTGTCTGACTTTCAGAAGTCCGGGCGAGGGGGCAAACAGGACCGGCGCACACAGCACAAGACACAGGTAACACGTTGTTTATCTCCCTTTACAGTGATGGTTCTTTTCTTGGCAGTGAAATTTTTTTCTGCTCTCTAGTGGAAGTTCTCCCTTTTCTTCTTTTAATTTAGAGGGGAAAAAAAAAGGGGAAAAAAAGATGAACAGTTGGGGGGGAAAAAAGGTGAGATAGAAAGAAACTTGACTGACATCATTGTGATTGTTGGGAAGGCAGAGTCCTGGATCAAAGAAGAGGAAAAGGGAGGTTGTGTTTTTAATGTTTTTCTTATGTGTGTGCATGTGTTTTCAGTGCCCATTCATGTAATAACATGCTATGTAAAAGTGCCGAGGAATTAAAGAACATGTCTGATTACTTTCATTTAGATCTGGTTGCAAAGGGAGGCAACTGCAGGGGAAATCTAAACAAATTTAAATGTGATTAATAGCGAACTGCCAAGAAAACATAGACAAATGAATCACAAGACAAAACACGACGCGTTCTTCAGGCAAGTTATAAAACACTCAGGACAACGAAAATTAACGAGCGAATCACTGAATCTTCATCCACTTCAGTGTGAGATGGAGATCAACGCCTCATTGTGCTGAAGTGAATGAAGATCAGTGATTGCTCTTCTTCATTTCGTTGTCTTGATTGTTTTGTATCTTGCCTGAAGAAGACCTAAGAGGTCGAAACGCGTCGTGTTTTGTCTTGTGATTTGTTTGTCTACGTTTTCTTGGTGGTTCGCTATTAATTACATTTAAAATTTACTTTCATTTAGTATACAACCTTACAAAAGAATTGCATCAGAAATGATGAAGCATACTTTGAGTCCCTTTTGTCTTTTTTTTTTTTAAGATTGCTAATAATTGCACATTTCCTGAAAAAAAAATACAGGCAGGTCAAAAAATGACTTAACGCGGCTGTACCCACTTTATGGTTCCCCCCCACTCCCTCCCCCCCCCCCCCCCCCCCCCCCCCTTCCCCTCCATCCCTTCCCTGTTGGACAACACTGCCCTCCATCCTCACACCACCCCCATCCCACCCCTCCCCCCTTGCTTCCCTGAACCCATCCCTGTTGACGCCTCCTTGGTCTCTCTTGAACGCAGGCATAACATCTTGCACACACGTAAAATCCCATTACCAACTTCTGGAAGAGAAGGGCAGTTCGGCTGTTAGTGTGGATGACACATTACACATAACATGCACCCTGCATGAGAAATTGAGAGAATGAAGAAAGTAAAGAAAGGGAGTGAACAGTATTGACTGGATGGCACGGAAATGACTGAATGAAGCGCCGACAAGCAGCTCTTCAGTCAGCACTACCCAGGTAGGCAGCCCATTGCTTACACAAGAGTGTGGATTGTCAGCGCCTAGAACCTTTGGCAAGGTGCTTTCGAGGGCTGACTGCCAGAACCCAGTATCTCATATACATATATATAAGAGAGATGCTGGGTTCTGGCAGTCAGCCCTCGAAATGCTATGTTATTTTTATTATTATTATCTTGATTTTGCCTTTTTAAAAAATGCAAAATCGTCTCCCTTTCCTCTCACCAGCCGGTGGTGATGAGCCAACAGGGGGCAGCAGCAGAAGTGTCCTTCCTGCAAGACTCGCTGCAAGACATGCAGACGCTGCTGTCGACATCGACGTCATCGGCGACGACGACGACGGACACGGTTCCGGCTCCGCCTCTGGACCGGCTAGAGAAGAGCATCATCATGCTGCTGCAGAACTTGAGGGCCACGCGGCATCTGGACTCCTCCCAGGCCTCCCTCTGTAATGTGAGCGGCCAGGTGTTGACAGGGCTGGTGCTGGTGGTGGTGGTGGTGGTGGTGGTAGTTGTGGGTGACGGCGTCAGCGGTAGGGGATGGTTGGGGTGAGGGTGTGGTGGTGGTGGGGGTACAGTGGCCATGGTGGTGGTGGTGTGTGTTGGGGGGGGCGGAGGGGTTTGTGTGTGTGTGTGTGGGCGGGGGGGGGGGGGGGGGGGGGGGGGGGGTTGGTGTGTTGTATGGTGTTTTTACATGTTGATGTGTGTGTGCATGGTCACAAGCATGTGTGTGTGTGTTTGCATGTTGGTGTGTGTGTGTTTTGGTGTGTGTGTGTGTGTGTGTCTATGTATGTGTGTGTGTGTGTGTTTGCATGTTGGTGTGTTTGTGTATATGTGTGTGTGTGCTTACAAGTGTGTGTGTGTGTTTGCAGTTTTGTGTGTGTGTGTGTTTTGGTATGTGTGTGTGTGCTCACAAGCATGTGCGTGCGTGTGTGTTTGTATGTATGTATGTGTGTACATGTGTGCATGCGTGCCTCTCCTTTTGGATTGAGTGATTTTTAACTTTTCCTACTAGAAGTAGATTTAAAATGTGCACCCAGCCCAAGACTTCCTCCTCAGAGCTACCCGGAT
Organism: Conus ventricosus; assembly: GCA_018398815.1. Classification (NCBI taxonomy): domain Eukaryota; kingdom Metazoa; phylum Mollusca; class Gastropoda; order Neogastropoda; family Conidae; genus Conus; species Conus ventricosus. The sequence continues at coordinate 42,347,489 of CM031626.1, read as the reverse complement.
GGGAAAGGTGCGGAAACCAAGTCAAATGCGTAGCGGGGCATATGAGTCAAGGGAGACAAACAGGGGGTGAATCCTGATTGGCAGGCAATGTTTCATGCCAAGTAGGAATAAGATACTTTTGGGGAGGATAGGTATGAATAGAAAATACTTGTGATTTGAAAATTCACCTTTTTTTGTACACATAGATTGTGCGTAAGTGTCTTTGTGTGGTTTTGGTTCTCGCTTCGTCCAAAATTATGAAATAAAAAAATTTAGAAGTTTCAAAGCGGAGGGACTGAGGGAGGAAAATGAAGCAAAATTTTGAAATGGAAGGGGTTAGTTACCGCCAAGGATACAGACAAACAGCACAGGACAAGACACAATAAAATGAAATTAAATGGAAATAAACTCTGTGTGTTGGTGTGTATACAGGAACCCGTGCACCTGAGGAAATTTGCTGAAATGAAGACAACCATGCCTAAGCTTCGACCAGGCGCCACCATCGGTTCCAGATCAGGTAGAGAAAGAGTTTAGAAAGAGTTAAAGGGGGTGTTGTGTTTGTTGATATTGTGCACATCCAAATTAAAGTTAACAGAAAGAGTTAGGAAAGAGTTGAAGGGGGTGTTGTGTTTATTTGATATTGTGTGCAGCCAGATTAGAGTCAAGAGAAAAGAAAAAGTTAAAGAGGGTGTTCTGTTTTGGATATTGTGCGCAGCCGGGTTAGAGTGAACAGAAAGAGTTAGAAAAGAGTTAAAGGGGGTGCTCTGTTTTGGATATTGTGCACAGTCAGATTAGATATTAACAGAAAGAGTTAAAGATGGTGTTGTGCTTTGGATTTTGTACACGGCCAGATTAGAGTTAGCAGAAAGAGTTGAGAAAGAGTTTAAAAAAAAAAAGGTGTAGTGTTTTGGATATTGTGGGCAGCCGGATTAGAGCAAACAGAAAGAGTTAAAAAGGGTGTTGGGTTTTGGATTTTGTGTACAGCCAGATGAAAGTTAACAGAAAGAGTTAAGACAGAGTTTAAAAAGGGTGTTGTGTTTTGGGTATAGCGCCCCGCCAGATTAGAGTGAACTTCTTCTCCAACACTCGGATCGTGACGCCAGTTGCCCACACAAAGTTGGCTGTCAGCACCAAGAGTTAACAAGGGGTTCAAAAGTATCTGGAATAGGTTGCTCAGCCAGCAAAGAGCTGCAGGGATCGTCAAGAATGCTCCACCTTGGGTTTGTGGCCAGCTTACAAAAGGATAATTGTTCTGCATCAGGTATACACCAGCTTTGGAAGAGTGAAAAGGGATGTGTGAGAACGTTTCAAGCATGGTACCTAGCCGGTCTGTAAAGGGTTAATTTAAGGAGGATGTTTGTAAGAGGAAAGGCAGGATGATTGAATGGATACGTGTGACGGAGGGAGACGGGGGGATGGGGTGGTAGGTGAGGAAGAAAAGAAATGAAATATCAAGTGACAGAAAAGTCAGCGCAGTGATAAAAGAAATCCATGCGAGTTCATTTAATTCAAAATTGAAGGAACTAATATGTTGGGGGGGGGGGGGGGGTTTGGGGGGAGGTTTTTTTTTTGGGGGGGGGGGGGAGGGGGTTTTAGGCAGGGGTGGATGAGACGAGATCAGGGTCTCGTGAGGAGGCCGTTGAACCATGAGGCCATTTGTGTTGCTGAAATTTTGCCGCGTCCGGTTTTGGGGTAACTTGTACCAGACTGTAACCATGCGTGCGTGAATAAACTGGTAAACAAGTAAAGAAATAGTTCACCCAGTAAGTCATGTGAAACTGGCACAAGACACAGGGAGAGCAGTTCTGACCAGAAAGACACTTGGGAGAGTGCAGACCCCTGTCACGGTCGGACAAGTCCTGGACCGGCCCTGTGATCCACACCTGCACCACAGGTTGGCACCAGAAGTGGAGTGGGCTCATCCTTGGGCTGCGTCCCATCATTCCACCAAGTGTCGGTGAAAATCGCTTGGCGGCGGTGCAGTGTCTCCTCTGGTGGGTTGCCTGAGAACGACTTGACATTGACTGCTCCATGCAGAGTGCGGATGCCGGGAGTGTGGCCGGATAATTAGGGTGTAGCTGTGGACGGCAGGTTGGAATGAGCAGCAGTGTGGGAGGAATGCCACTGATGTGGTATGGAAGATGACACGGCACACACCCACACACAAAGGTTTCGGTGAAATCACTTCTGTAGTTTTTGTGTGGTAGTTTCACTGTCGGTCAGACACACACTTGCAGACACAAGTGAGATCATGATCTCCTGCATGGAGGTGATTGTGCTGGGAGTGACCAAAAAAACCCCAAACCCTTATGCTTTCATCATGATATCCTTATTTAAAGTTTTGTTTAGTCCATGGTGGTCATCATGGTCGCACTGATGGTGTCCCTTCGCTGACTCTTGTGTGCAGGGAGGTTGGGAGTAGCGGGGCAGAGGGGCGATGGTCCCTCCACCTCCGTCATCTTCTTCGCCGACCACTCCATCCAACCCGTCACCTGCCTCATGCCGGGAAAGTAAGCCCTTTTTTTTCATTGGCCGTCTCTCGGCCATCATCGAGTCGGCTGGCCTGTAGGTCTCCTCCTCTTGAACTGTGAAAATGTTAGATTTGGCTGGATTAAAAAAATTTTTTTTTATAGTTTAGCGAGACAGATTGGGGGAGGAGGGTGGTTCAGAGAGATTGGGGCTGGGGGAATGTGGGGGGGGGTGGGGTGGGGTGTGGGCAGTTTAGGGAAGAGGGTGGGGGTCAGAATCTTCCCACATGATTGGAAGAACCATTTCACTGAAGGTTCACTTTCACATTTCTCATCATGGTAAAATCCTAGACATGTATACAAAGACACATTTTCAGTCACAAAAACTGGAATCATACGTTGCGGTGCTGGAGTTCAACTCCTGTATACAGGAATCAGCATGTCTATAGATCTGGACATCTCAGATTGAAGCTGTGTATCTGCAAGTATTGAACGAAAAAAGAACAACCTTTGGGAACAAGCTGGGAATATTTTAAACGTATATGCAAGGGCATGCACATGTATGTTTGCTAGCATTGCCAAGCAAACTTCACAGGGTTCTTGTTCGGCCATGAGTCAGGAGCTAGTGAAATGGATGATGAGGACAAAATATTGTATCTGCTGGGGTCCCGTTTCTCCACGAATCTGCAGATTTCTGCAAAATTTAAAGATGAAAATCCATGCAAAAATATGTCAGCAAAAAAATAAAATAAAATAATAGATAGTAGATGAATAAATGAATGAATGAATAATAAATGTATACATAAATCATGGGAGAAGAAATCAAAAGTGGCAGTAGTGTCAACGGAGGAACGCTGGGCATATTTTCAGTGTGCTGCAGACAACGCTGACGCTACGAAATCTCATGTAATTTTCTTACCAAGAAATGAGGGTCTGTCGGCGACTGTGGACCTGATAGCTGGCTCCAAGAGTGACGGCCGAGTTGTGGTCATCTTCACAGATGCCCTGTTGACCCTGCAGGACCTGTCTGTGGACAAGTCAGAGGAGCTGAGGGGGCAGGAATAGCTCAGTTCATAGCTGGAGTTGCAGCTTTGAATCTCTGCCTGAGGTGTTTCGAAACTGGGTGATTCTTCCCCGAAAGTCCTTTGAATGAGACTACAAACTGAGGTTCTGTGTGTGAACGCTCTCATAACATCCTGTAGAATTCCATCACCAGCTATTGGAAAAGAAGACCAGTTTGTTTGCTGATATGGAAGACGCATACACACATAGCATTCACCAAAAGAATGAGTGTTTGAATGGAAAACTGACGGACTGAATGATACAGGACATGACTGAATGTAGTGTATGCAGGCATTCCTTCAGGTGACTCTACCCAGGTAGGCAGTCTGTAGTGTAATGGAGAGTGTGGATTTTAAAGCACTTTAAGCTTGGCTCTGACTGGGACAGGCGCTATGTAGTTACCCCCATCTGTGGGTATTGGCAGAGGTATAGGCGCTATGTAGGTACCCCCCATCTGTGGGTATTTGGCAGAGGTATAGGCGCTATGTAGTTACCCCCATCTGTGGGGTATTGGACAGAGGTATAGGCGCTATGTAGGTACCCCCATCTGTGGGGTATTTGGCAGAGGTATAGGCGCTATGTAGTTACCCCCATCTGTGGGTATTTGGCAGAGGTATAGGCGCTATGTAGTTACCCCCATCTGTGGGGTATTGGCAGAGGTATAGGCGCTATGTAGTTACCCCATCTGTGGGGTATTTGGCAGAGGTATAGGCGCTATGTACGACACCCATCTGTGGGGTATTTGGCAGAGGTATAGGCGCTATGTAGTTACCCCCATCTGTGGGGTATTGGCAGAGGTATAGGCGCTATGTAGTTACCCCCCATCTGTGGGGTATTTGGCAGAGGTATAGGCGCTATGTAGTTACCCCCATCTGTGGGGTATTGGGCAGAGGTAAAGGTGCTATGTAGTTACCCCCATCTGTGGGGTATTGGACAGAGGTATAGGCGTATGTAGTTACCCCATCTGTGGGTATTGGGCAGAGGTATAGGCGCTATGTAGTTACCCCCATCTGTGGGGTATTTGGCAGAGGTATAGGCGCTATGAAGTACCCCCATCTGTGGGGTATTTGGCAGTGGTATAGGCGCTATGTAGTTACCCCCATCTGTGGGGTATTGGACAGAGGTGTAGGCGCTATGTAGTTACCCCCATCTGTGGGGTATTTGGCAGAGGTATAGGCGCTATGAGTTACCCCCATCTGTGGGGTATTTGGCAGAGGTATAGGCACTATGTAGTACCCTCATGTGTGGGGTATTGGCAGAGGTATAGGCGCTATGTAGTGACACCCATCTGTGGGGTATTTGGCAGAGGTATAGGCGCTGTGTAGTGACCCCCATCTGTGGGGTATTTGGCAGAGGTATAGGCGCTATGTAGTTACCCCCATCTGTGGGTATTTGGCAGAGGTATAGGCGCTATGTAGTTACCCCATCTGTGGGGTATTTGGCAGAGGTGTAGGCGCTATGTAGGTACCCCCATCTGTGGGGTATTTGGCAGAGGTATAGGCGCTATGTAGTTACCCCCATCTGTGGGGTATTGGACAGAGGTATAGGCGCTATGTAGTATACCCCCATCTGTGGGGTATTTGGCAGAGGTATAGGCGCTATGTAGTTACCCCCATCTGTGGGTATTGGACAGAGGTATAGGCGCTGTGTAGTGACCCCATCTGTGGGGTATTGGCAGAGGTATAGGCGCTATGTAGTGACCCCCATCTGTGGGGTATTGGACAGAGGTGTAGGCGCTATGTAGTTACCCCCATCTGTGGGGTATTTGGCAGAGGTATAGGCGCTATGTAGGTACCCCCATCTGTGGGGTATTTGGACAGAGGTATAGGCGCTATGTAGTTACCCCCATCTGTGGGGTATTGGCAGAGGTATAGGCGCTGTGTAGTGACCCCCATCTGTGGGGTATTTGGCAGAGGTATAGGCGCTATGTAGTGACCCCCATCTGTGGGGTATTGGACAGAGGTGTAGGCGCTATGTAGTTACCCCCATCTGTGGGGTATTTGGCAGAGGTATAGGCGCTATGTAGGTACCCCCATCTGTGGGGTATTGGACAGAGGTATAGGCGCTATGTAGTGACCCCATCTTGGGGTATTTGGCAGAGGTATAGGCGCTGTGTAGTGACCCCCATCTGTGGGGTATTTGGCAGAGGTGCAAAAGGAGGGCTAAAGTCATCTCTGAGAATGGGAGTACAGGTGTGAGGGCAAATGCGATGAAGAACAGAAGTGGATGAGCCATGGTTTTGAGCTGCGTGGTCACAGACCCTGATCATGATGTCTTCATGGAGCGCCCTGTGCGTGCCTGGAACCTGTGTGAACACAGCGCAGACTTCCAAAGGGGGTGCAGGATGGCTCCCAGTTGGTTTGTTCCGCATTTGAGGACAGTCCTTCTCTGGGTCCCGCCCGCACCTTCGGGTTTTTTTTTTTTCAGACCCTGATCGTGACTGCAGGTCATGTGTACAAGTTAGCCAACGCAGCTGGGTGCCAGAATTGATGTTAACATACACAGAGTACTTCAGAGTATAAGACAGTGGTCAGAACTTGACACACAAAAAAGGTGAACTTCATGGTCTGGAAATTTATTACCAACAGTGTTTTTCAATGTTTGGGCAGTAGGAAAATGGACAGTACCTTTAACTCAGTGGTGACACGAAAAATAGTCCTGTCATCATTTCGTAATATAAAGCTTTTACCATCTTCTGAACAGTCGGTGGACTCGCACAGAATGGCCAAAGCGTAGAATCTATGCATGATTTAAGGCCTAACATGTTAACTTTTAAAATATCAAGATTGATTTTTTGATAAGTGCTTGCAAATTTCTGTGGTGGCATACATCATGTAACTATATTATTAGAAAGAAAAATTGTGAAAGATAGGTGTGCTCATCTTAGAGTGTTTCTCCTCCCTCATATAGCAGATTCATTGAGAAGACTTAGATGACTTTTCCATCAAAATCATGTTCCTCCAGTCATATTTCTTCCTTTTTTTCTGTGTACGCAGGCTGATACTCCTGCAGACACTGCCTGTATAGACAGGCAGTGGAGTTTTTTGTGTGTGTGACCGGTTTTTTTATCCCACCATTAAGGCAGCCATACTCCATCTTCAGGAAGGTGCATGCTATGTGTAACGTGTCATCCATACCAACGGCCAAACTTGCCTTCTCTTCCGAAAGCTGGTGATGGGATTTTACGTGTGTGCAAGATGTTGTGCATGCGTTCACACACAGAACCTCGTTTATTGTCTCATTCGAAGGACTGTATGGGGGAATGGAGTCAAAATCAATGTTAACTCCGAGGGAAAAATCCCCCTGTACTGAAATTCGAACCCGCAACCCCAGGATCACGAGTCTGGCGCTCTACTAACTGAGCTATTCCATACCTCTCCCCCCCCCTCCCCCTCAGTCATATAAACAGGTTCATTGTCATTGTCTTTCGGTGTCAGCTATGACAAAGTACAGCTGCCTCTCAAATCAGCATTGCATTTGTTCTGCTGTCTTGTTAGGGGGCAGAATGACCTCTGACTTACCTTCAAAGAAGGCTTTCAGAGGGAAAGCTGCGCCCTTGTTTGTTCTGCTGTCTTGTTAGGGGGGCAGAATGACCTCTGACTTACCTTCAAAGAAGGCTTTCAGAGGGAAAGCTGCGCCCTTGTTTGTTCTGCTGTCTTGTTAGGGGGCAGAATGACCTCTGACTTACCTTCAAAGAAGGCTTTCAGAGGGAAAGCTGCGCCCTTGTTTGTTCTGCTGTCTTGTTAGGGGGCAGAATGACCTCTGACTTACCTTCAAAGAAGGCTTTCAGAGGGAAAGCTGCGCCCTTGTTTGTTCTGCTGTCTTGTTAGGGGGCAGAATGACCTCTGACTTACCTTCAAAGAAGGCTTTCAGAGGGAAAGCTGCGCCCTTGTTTGTTCTGCTGTCTTGTTAGGGGCAGAATGACCTCTGACTTACCTTCAAAGAAGGCTTTCAGAGGGAAAGCTGCGCCCTTGTTTGTTCTGCTGTCTTGTTAGGGGGCAGAATGACCTCTGACTTACTTCAAAGAAGGCTTTCAGAGGGAAAGCTGCGCCCTTGTTTGTTCTGCTGTCTTGTTAGGGGGCAGAATGACCTCTGACTTACCTTCAAAGAAGACTTTCAGAGGGAAAGCTGCGCCGTTGTTGGTGTGTGGGAAAGAAGCAACATACACAGAACTAGGAAAGAAATGCATATAACTCATCTGATCAGGCTAATGGCGTAACCTCGTACTCATCCAGAAAAATAAGTTTTTTTCAGACGCCTCTCCTGTCTCCCATACTACAACTGCGATTGTTATATTATCACCTAGAGTGGTGGTAACCCTCTCTTGATTATTTTTTCAATATTTCTATCATCATAATTGTCTTTATTATTATTGATATCAGTATTATTATTGTTATTATCATCATTACTATTTTAACTTGCATTGTCCCCTTCCCGACAGCCTCGTTGTCATTCAATCCTGCACCAAATTCAGTGAGATCAGTAATTGCTCATGTTTCATCTTCATTGTCCCCTTCCCGACAGCGTCGTTGTCATTCAATCCTGCACCAAATTCAGTGAGATCAGTGATTGCTCATGGTTCATCGTCATTGCCCCTTCCCGACAGCCTCGTTGTCATTCAATCCTGCGCCAAATTCAGTGAGATCAGTGATTGCTCATGGTTCATCGTCATTGCCCCTTCCCGACAGCTCGTTGTCATTCAATCCTGCGCCAAATTCAGTGAGATCAGTGATTGCTCATGGTTCATCGTCATTGCCCCCTTCCCGACAGCCTCGTTGTCATTCAATCCTGCGCCAAATTCAGTGAGATCAGTGATTGCTCATGGTTCATCTTCATTGTCCCCTTCCCGACAGCCTCGTTGTCATTCAGTCCTGCGCCAAATTCAGTGAGATCAGTGATTGCTCATGGTTCATCTTCATTGTCCCCTTCCCGACAGCCTCGTTGTCATTCAATCCTGCACCAAATTCAGTGAGATCAGTGATTGCTCATGGTTCATCTTCATTGTCCCCTTCCCGACAGCCTCGTTGTCATTCAATCCTGCACCAAATTCAGTGAGATCAGTGATTGCTCATGGTTCATCTTCATTGCCCCCCTTCCCGACAGCCTCGTTGTCATTCAATCCTGCGCCAAATTCAGTGAGATCAGTGATTGCTCATGGTTCATCGTCATTGTCCTGTAGTGGTGTTTATCTTGCCTGAAGAAGACCTAGGAGGTCGAAACGCGTCGTGTTTTGTCTTGTGATTTGTTTGTTCCTGTTTGGTGGATACAGTACTTAAAATTGATTTAAAGATAAGTTTATCAGAGAGAATGCGACAGAATTACGTTTGTTGTTATGGTCAGGCTGATTCTTTGAAAAATTTCCCTTGGATTGAAAAGTCCTTGTCAATACGAAACGGGGAGCATGTGGGAGATTGTTCGAGTGAAACAAAGTTTTGAGGCAAAATGAAAAAAGAAAAGGGTAAATAAAAAGACTTTCTTCCTATTGAGAAACATATTGTTCATCAGTCAATGTAAGGATATAGAGTATGAGCTCTGTGCTGCTATTATTGTCCTGTATGTTAGGCCTGAACCGTTCTTATTTTTTTCCCCTATGTTCAGATCTGGTGCTTTCAGGTTGGGGAACATTCGACTGAGAGACTTCAAGCGGCTGTTTGAGGACAGCGACAAGTACAGGTTTTATTTCAAGGCTCTGGATCCTGAATTATGGCACGGTTCAAAGAGGAGGATGTGTGTGTGGTGTTGATATTCAGGGGGAAGGTTGGTGGTAGGGAGAGGCGTGGGCAAAAGGGGGATGAATGGCTTTGAGGCGGGGGGGAGGGGGGGGGGGGGGGGGGGTAGTAGAATGTGTAGAATGTGAGTGAAGAGGGGATGGGAACTGGGCATGATTTTGTTGTACGCTTGAGTGGGACAGAGAGGAGAAAGAGCGAGAGACAGAGAGAGAGTGTGTGTGTGGCTGCGTGTGTTTGGATGTCTTGTCAGTAGACTTGTGTGAAAGTGGTTTGATTGTTAGGGAGGAGGGAAGGGGGGGGGGGGGGGTTGTCACCACAGAGGAAAAAATAAAATGAGGGGAGAAAACAGAGAGTGAGAGGGGAGAGGAACAAACAGAGAGAGGCAAGGGGGGGGGGGGGGGGGGGGATGTGGGTGGAGTAGGGAAGGGGAGAGAGGAGCAAAGAAAGACAACCGCTGAAGGAAAGATTACAAAATGATCAAAGAAAAATGTGTTTCATGATTTTCTTCTCACCTGCAAGAGGTGAATACATCTTATGAAAATATACTTTTGGTGTTTTCGACCCCCGTCGTCTCCCATGCCCCCCCTCCACCCCCCCCCCCCCCCTTTCCCTTCACAACCATCCCCACCTCTTCCCACCCCTCGTCACTGTCATTGATTGCGTTCTTTGCCATACTCCTTTGACATCGTGTATGTGTGTGTGGTTATGTTTTGTGTCTATTTAAGTGTGAACTCTATGTATGCGTTGTGTTGTGAATTGTGTGTGTGGTTGTGTGTGTGTGTCTGTGTATGGTGTTGTGTGTTATCTCTGTGTGTGTGTGTGTGTGTGCATATATGTGTGTGTGCGTGTGTGTATATGCGTCTTTGTGGTGTGGTTTGGTGTGGTGTCTGTGTTGTGGCGGAATGTGTTTGTGTATGCATTGTTCGTGTGTATGTGTGCGCACGTGTGTGTGTGGGGCGTGTGCGTTTTGTATGTGTGTATATGTGGTGTGTCTGTGTGTATATGTGGTGTGTCTGTGTGTTTGCACAGCTGACGAAGGAGGATGCAGTGGTACCAGGATGGGAGAACAAGATCGTGGCTTGGCTGGAAACCGAATCAGGGACTCTCTGCTGACATCATACAACCACCACTTCCCTCTACTTCCCCCACCTCCCCACCCCGAACTTGCCCTTCCCCTTTCCAAACCCTCTCACCACTACCCCCACCACCCACCCCATTCTTCCCCAACGCCCTTCTTCCCTTACTTGGCACTCACTGAACCTCCTGTTTGAGCACACACGTCTCAGACTCATCAACATTGACCTCCCTTTCCCCTCCACCTTCATGCTCACCCCCCCCCCCCCCCCCCCCCCACCACCCCCTTCCATTACTGGTACGATTTATGACATAGGCTTCCGTGGTCTCGGGCTGGACAATAGAACTGGACATGGGTGGAATTTTTTTCCCAGGAATTTTTGCCTTGTTTTGGAAAAAAATCATTCACACATTCCCAAAGTAGTGGCAAGGGGAAAAATTCTTGAATGTTAAAAAGAAAATTCACGATTGTTTATAAGATAAAAGGCAGCAGAATGTGATGTTTTCTGCTTTGCTCTGGGTTTTGGGGGTGGTTTTTTTTTTTTTTGCGAAAGGGATGTTGAAATGTTGTGAACAGTGTCGACACAGCGCTCTGTGGATGCCACACCAATGGGATTGTGACAGAAGGAACTTTTCCATTTTCTTTTCTTTCTTTTTTGTTGTTGTTTTTGTTGTTGTTGTTGTTGAAAAGCTCTGCCTTGTTCAGTTTGGGCCAGTGGGAGTAGGATGTTTCTTCAGCTGAAAGCCGAGCCCTTCTTCTTCATTGTTGGGCTCCTGAGTTGTGGCTGCAGAAAGGTATTGGCGTTGCATTGATGGGGGGGGGGGGGGGGGGGGGGGGGGGGGGGGAAACAAACAAACAAACAAACAAAAATAGCCTCCCTCTGTAAATGTTGTTCACCAGTTTGACAGTGTCAAGGTAGAAAGACTGCGTGAATCGTGTTTTTGTGGAAACGAAAGAAGGGGCATTTTCTTTTCCGTTACGTCAATAACCATGTGCGGCGAATGATGCTCGGGATTCGTCTCTACATGTTGTACCATCTCGCTACCATCTACCCCCCCCCCCCCCCCACTACTTCCCCATACTACTCCCCCACTCTCGCCACCTGCCCATCCCCACTGCCTCTCCCCTCCTCCCCTCTCTTTCCCCTTCTTCCATCTCCACCACACCAGCGGCCGGCACTGGAACAGCGGAAGGGAGGAACGGCACGTTGCAGTCCTCGCCCGAGGGGACGGTGATGTCATAGTTCCAGTGAGACGAGAATCATGGACTGTACTGTGGTGGAATTCTGGGAGACGGGTGACTTCATGCCTCCGGACGAGGCAGGGTCATGAACTGTCCCGATAGTTGAGCAGCAGCGGCGATGGAGGTGGTCGGTTCTCCCAAAAAAAAAAATTTACTGGGTTCGTTCGTGCTCATATCTACTGGAGTGATTTTATTTTTCCCTTTTGATGTGGAAAATGGCTAGAATGTAAAACAAGGAGCAAAAGCCTAGAACTCACAGACACGCTGTCACACATCAAGACACAGGCATGTACTCACATTGGGCATCTGTACATAACGCACGTTCAGATAACTGCTCATGCACACATCATGATGTCTGTACCAGCGCATGATGACACTCCGTTTGAGTGATTTTCTGTTGTTTTTTGGTGGTTTTTTGTTTGTTTGTTTGTTTGTTTTGGTTTGGTGTGGAAAATGCTGAGAATACTGAAGGGAGCATAGCATGGCACACCAAGGGTACTCACCCATACATCAAGACATCTGTAAATGCACACAGCAGGACATCTGCATGCGCACACAATCATGACATCTGCATGTGCTCACATCAAAACATCTGCTTTTGCGCACATAAGTACTTCTCAGTGTGCACACATCAAGACATCTGTATGTGTAATGTATACATCAAGACATCTGCATGTCATACATCAAAATATTTGCATGTGCTCACATCAATCATCTGCTTGTGCACACATCAAGACATCTGCATGTGCACACATCAAGACATCTGCACATGCATGCTTAAAGACATCTGTATGTGCACATCTGTACATACCCACTTCAAGATACCAGTATGTGCACACTTCAGTCTACCTGTATACACACTTATCAAAACATCTGTACATGTGCACATCAAGATGTCTGTCTAAGCACACATTGATGCATCCACAACCACCTTGCCCCGGTTTCTATGATCGTCGGAGCTGTAAACAAGACGACTTGACACAGGCGTTGCATGAGAGACTTCTTTACGTTAGGGGTCAAGTCCAGACTTTGAGCAGACCAGCGTGTTTCGCAGATCCTCTGGATTCTGTGCATGTTCAGGAACGATAAGTCATGGCATAGGTTGTGATTGGTTGGGGGAGAGAGGAGGGGTGGGAGGGGGGGGGGGGGATGTGGTTTGAATCCTACGCATTGACCTGACTACTTAAAGTTGCGAGTGTTTTTGAAAGCAAGATGGGAACTTTTGTTCAGCTGTGAGAACTGGGTTGGGCTGCGGTAGGAAGTTCAGATGTGTCGAGGAGAAATGAACAGGTGTGAGAGGTCGGGCGGCTACGCCTTGATTGGTTTGCCTTGTGACGGACATGAAATTGTGTTGGTGAAATGTGCATCAGTAAGGGAACGAGAAACCAGGTTGGCCTGTCATTGATCATGTGATAGTGGGACGATTTGGTACAGTGATGTGACTTGCATTGTGAGACAGGTCAGTCAGAATCTCATTACCCCTCAGGGTACTTTGTGCTGTCTCTCTCAGTTTTTTCTTTTTCTTTTTTACATTTTATTTTGTTGTTGTTGTTTTCTTTTCTTTCTTTTTTTCCCTTTTTTTGTAAATAGACAACAAATCTGATGACAGATGCTGTAATTAGCTTACTAACGAAGAGGCCAAAATCAAGTCTGTTTCAGATGTGTATGAACTATATTAACGATAATTTGCTTTCTTTAATTTGTATGTTTCACACTTCAGTGTATTATGGTCCTTTCTTTTCAGTTAAGCTGCAGTCTGTTTGATTATCGTACTAACGAAGAATAACTATGTTTATACTTACGTCTTGTTCCAGGCGTGTTTAATTTTCTTACTAATGAAGAATAACTAAATATATTCCTATGTGTTGTTCTAGGTGTGTTAACAGACGCAGAGATGGTGCATTTTAGTTATTGTTGGGGCGCATCTGTGTTGAGTGTCTGGTAGGCTAACACGGTGGCGGACATAGCCACAATGTACAGATGAAGCTAGTGTAGTGACTGTGCCATGACATATCCAGCACAGGTCCACTGGGTAAAGACTGTTTGCCCCAATCCTCCTGACTCGTTGTCAAAGCGGAGTTAACCCTGTGGCCAAGGCTCCCTGGAGGAAAAGGCAGAAAAAAAAACAGCACACACAGCAAAAGTGTCACAACTCATTTCGGAATAGCTCAGTTGGTAGAGCGCTGGACTCGTGATCCTGGGGTTGCGGGTTCGAATCTCGCCGGGCCGTTTCGGTACAGGGGATTTTTCCCTCGAGTTAACATTGGTTCTGACTCCATTTCCCATACAGTCCTTCGAATGAGACTATAAACCGAGGTTCCATGTGTGAACATACGCATAACATCTTGCACACACGTAATATCCTATCACCAACTTTCGGAAGAGTAGGCCAGTTTGGCCGTTGGTATGGATGACACGTCACACATAGCATGCACCCGCATGAGAAACGGAAAGAATGAAGGAAGTAAGGAAGAAGGAGTGAACGATGTGAACGATACTGACTGGATGACACGGGAAACGACTGAATGAAGCGCTAGCTGGCAGCTCTTCAGTCGGCACTACCCAGGTAGGCAGCCGTTGTGTAAACGAGTGTGGATTGTAAAGCGCTTAGAGCTTGATCTCTAGCCGAGAAATAGGCGCTGTATAAGTATTCATTGTTGTTATTATCAGTATTTCTCTATGCACAGACCTCCAAGGAACGTTGTGAGCATGTCGGGGAAAAGAGACTGCAAATTTTGACAGAATAGCGAGTGATCAAGGTAACGTATGGCAGCCATATTGAAAGAATAGCGAGTGATCAAGGTAACGTATGGCAGCCATATTGAGAAGGGGAAATAACATGTTCAATTTCTTGAGCTGTTCATAGGATAGTTTAAATATGAAAAAAACGAATCATTTGATGTAGGTTTACCGTACTTCAAGTTTCTTTCAGAGAAAGATAATTGTTCATTGTCAGAAGGCTCTCTGTTGAAGACAAAACTCTGTATCTATATTTTACTCTATTGAGTGCTGCCAAAGTGACGATGCTTGACTGTATTTTCAAATTCATGACTTATGAGATAAACTTGTTACAAGATGGCCGCCACCACACCACTCAATTTATGAGATAACACAGAATAGCAAGTGTAGTCTAGATCCTTCAACAAGCCCAGTTCTTTTCAGTTAGGATGGCATTTTCATGCTTATTCCTCTTGTAAAAATTCTATCAGAATGTCAGATGTGCATTGTCACTGACTTGGAATTTGTCATTGTTATTTTTAATGTGCAGACTGTTTTTTTTGTTGTTGTTTTTTTACATAATTTTCTTCAAGGCAACCTCAGCCGTAGGGTTTTGGCAGGCGAGTCAGAAATAAGTTAAGAAGTTTCGCAGTGTGAAACATTTAGTTGTCCTTCTAGGAAGTCTGAAGAGGAAATTTCTCCTAACCTGGCTGTTAGGTTGGAAGTCTGAAAAGGAAATTTCTTCTAACCCGGTTGTCATGAGTGGGAATTGAACCTTGGAACATGAGTCTGATGCCTTATGCCACAGGGCCAACCAGCCCGCTGAATGTTGTCAGTCCCCACAGCCCATGTTAAACCAGCCAACGTCAAAACAACAACAGCAACAACAAAACAGAACAGGTGACTGGTACTCGGCCTGCCCTCCAACGATACCTTCAGGCCAGGAAAAACGCGCTCCAGCCGTGTTTTGAAGCTCGTCCATTTGCCGGCGAGAACCAGTACTCCGAAATGCAGCGTGCTTTCCCCGCGTCATTCCAACTTGGAATTCTCTTCTAGTTTCTGCATCTGAGGTGCCCTGCTTGTTTTCTTTTTCAGCAAGAGCTCTCTTGCCCATTAGGGCTGTGACAGGTGGTTGGGGCGAGGCACTGGAGGGTCATAGAGTGGTGGGAATGGTCTGACTGGAGTTCTCCACAAGTAGGAATGAAGGCAGCGTATGCTGTCTGGGTGAAAAAAGAAATTACACGTTCATAGTGCCGAATTCGTACTGTTCCGAGCGCAAAGCGACAAGTTTCCCTATTTCTTCTGTGTGTCATGTCTGCGTCTGTGCTGGGTGAATGGGTCCTGGAAGCATTTTTTCAGAGTTGTGCATTTGTACTTATGTCACCAAAGGGGTGAAAGTTTCTGTCACAAGCAGATAAAGGAACATAAGCAAGGAAAAGGACATGACTGTCGTTGATGAATGTTGTCATGTTCAGATGACTCCTTAGCGATGTTTTCAGGTGTCTGTTTTAAGATCTGACCCTAGTCTACTTGTATCTGTTTGACAAAATGTAATGTTTACATGGATACTGAATCGGTGTTAAATGTGCTAAATTGAAAATTTTAATTCTGTTTATCAGTGGGTGTAAAATGCATAGATGCAAATGTTTTCATTTATTTCACCCTGTAATGTACTTATGGGACAGAAATTCATTTTAGCAGTCAAAATGAAACATTTATGTAGTAGTTGTTTTGTCATAAATTGATAATCTGATTCAGTGTTTTAGGTTAAAATCTCATGAATATCATTGAATAACATAAATTGTCTTCCTAAGAAAGACCTCCATTCGCCTGGTATTTGTTTTCGAACCATCTGTCCCAAAGGTCCTTCATTGTTTGATTTGCTCTCATTTCCCCTGATTGTTTAGTTCTCTGTGACCTTGTGTCTCGTTTAGTTCTCTGTGACCTTGTGTCTCGTTTAGTTCTCTGTGACCTTGTGTCTCGTGAATAGTGTCTTAGTGTGACCACAAAACCAGAGCATACAGTGTCTCTGCCAACACACACAGTGCCTCACAATTGCAGGCTGTTGTTGCATCGACAGTCACTGTAAGTCCAGACTGCCAAGACACTAGCTATATACCGGAGGGGCCAGAATAGCCTAGTGGTAGAGCGCCGGACTCGTAATCTTGGGGTTGCAGGTTCGAATCTCCGTTGGGCCATTTCGGTACAGGGGGATTTTCCCCTCGGAGTTAACATTGGTTCTGACTCCATTTCCCATACCGTCCTTCGAATGAAACTAGAGGTTCCGTGTGTGAACGCCTACAAACATCTTGCACATACGTAAAATCCCGTCACCAACGTTCGGAAGAGAAGGCCAGTTTGGCCATAGGTATAGATGACATGTTACACATAGCATGCACCTTCCCCGAAGTTGGAGTATGGCTGCCTTAGTGGCAGGATAAAAAACGGTCATACACACAAAACTCCACTCCCTTTGGTGGGTAGATGGGATTAATTCATGCCTGTCTATACAAGGGAGTGTCTGCAGGAGTGTCAGCCTGCGTATGTGAAAAAAAGAAAAGGAAAAAAAATCTATATACCCAACTGATAATTCTCTCCCATAGTTCATTGCGCTTTCAGTTGTTTTGGGTGGTGGGGGGGGGGGGGGGGGGGGGGGATCTAGCTGGCTTTTTGTAGGAGGGCTGTCCAAAGAGCTGTAACTCTCCAACAGCAAGTGTCGGTAGCAAGATTATACTGGCTTGCGGGCTTGTGTCTGTGCATATGCTTGTGTTGCTTCCTTAATCACTGTATTATCTTCCTGCCTCATGAGAGAATTTATTTGGAGTTCTGAAAGTGAAGAAGGTGCTGTATTCTCTTTGTGGGTGTTAGTTTTAAGTTGTTGGCGTGGCCATCGTGCACTGTCTTAAGAAAAAAACCACCAAAACAACGGTCGTTCAGTGTCAAAGATAGCTTGTGTCAGTGCCATTGGAAACCTGTTCAATCCAGGTGGTGTGACTTGTTTTCGTGTAAACCCCTTCAGAACAGTTGTTAAGTGGATATGCATTTATATTGATTGGGACTGAAGATCTGGACTTGTATATAGTGTCCTGTCTAGACTGAAAAAAAAAGAATGTAGATAAATCAGTCATGACTCTGGCTATACTCATTGCATTTGCTTTACCATAGTTATGACTTTGGCCATACCCATTGCATGTGCTTTACTGTAGTCATGACTTTAGCTATATCCCATTGCCTTTGCTTGATCATAGTTTGGCCATACCATTGCATATGTGCTTTACTGTAGTCATGACTTTAGCTATGTCCATTGCATTTGCTTGATCGTAGTTTGGCCATACCCATTGCATATGTGCTTTACCATAGTCATGACTTTAGCTATATCCATTGCATTTGTTTGACCATAGTTTGGCCATACCCATTGCATATGTGCTTTACCGTAGTCATGACTTTAGCTATATCCATTGCATTTGTTTGACCGTACTTAGTCTATACTCATTGCATTTGCTTTATCGTAGCTTCGGTGTATGTTTCTGTTGTGTTAAACATCTGACTGACAAGTTTCCTCTGCAGTTCCAGTGTGTGTGGACCTGACAGTGAAAACCTTGTCGTGTGTTCCATGGTGAACACTGCTGCCAGCTATGGCTGTGAGCACTTTCCATCAACTATGGTACTTGTTGCTGTTTGTCGGCAAAACCAAAACAGCAACGCCTGCGACTCTTGTGATCTTGTCGTGGATCGCTTTTTAACGACGATGACCTCAGCCATGTCACGCAGCAGTTCCAAGCCTCGCTCGAAAGTGCTTCCAGCAGCTTTGCGCAGACGCTGTGATTCCTGACTGCTCCTCAGTCTCGGCAGCCAAGCCGCCGTCAGCAGCTTTCTTGATGGTACACACAGCTGGGCTGTAGGCCTGGGCACTCACACACATCATGTGAGCTGTGTTTCCTGGTCAGATTCCAACACACAACCGGCGATTACCGTGGCTAGTTCAGTCTGAGTGTGGCTTGGGCGTGGGGTGAAGGATTGGTGGTGGAGAGAGGATATTGGGAGGGGGCGAGTCACTTCTGTGAGAGGTTTTCGTTTCGTTTGGTTGTCTTATTGCGAGAGAGAGAGGACGTTCTCCCTTGGACTTGCTCCATGCTTGCACTACCATTTGGCCCCATGACGAATAATGAGATGTTGCGATGTGCCCTGTGATGATGACTGTACTCAGATCATGTGAACTAATCAAGCAAAGTGTTCTGAATCCTGCCTCCTGTGTTTCAGTTTTTTTTTTTTTGTTTTTTTTTTTTTCGCTGTTCAACCTTTCTATAGTTGGTTGCAAAATGTGATGTTGTTCCTATGATATTGGATGGTGAATTAAAAAAAAATTTTTTTTTAATGTGTCTGTGAGGAATTGGTCAATGGTCCATCAGCCTCCCAGCGGTGGTTTGGATAGATGGCTGTACGTGATGTGTTCATCATTTGGGGATTTGTATATGTGTGTGTGCATCCTCTTTTCTTATTATCAGTTTTGAATGTCTTACATGTGGAAAAGGAAGAGGGAAGGAGAGGGAGGACGGTGGTGGTGAAGAATGGGGTGGGTGGGAGGAGGGGGCGATGTCGTTCTCCTCACCCCTCTTATCCTTCCCCTCCATCCCTTCATTCCAGTCTGCACACCATCCCCCCCACCCACCCCCCAAAAAAGGAAAGAAAAAAAGAGAGAAAAAAAAAAGGAAAAAAGAAAGAACATTTTCAGGCAAGTTACAAACCAAACTACATTTTTCATCATGTTTGCTTCACTTGTCCTAACGCTAAACTGTGCTTAGGCTACTTATGCTAAACACAAGTTTTCCTCTAATCCTGCGTCCAGTTTGTGCTAAAAAAAAAAAAAAAAAAAAATACAGCGACATGTGCATGACACTGTGGTCTTCACTAACCGGTGAAATCCTTGAAACAGATCTGAAAGAGACTGCTGTTCTCCTCTTGTTCTTCTAATGATGGAATGGAAAGAGAAAGACAGGATGGAGAAGGGAACAGAGAGAGAGAGAGAGAAGGATGGACGGAGACCGAGAGATAGGCAGATGGGGAGAAAGAGAGTGAGACAGAGAAGAGGGATACTGGTGATAGAGTTTTATGCGCTGTTGTGTGGGATGTTGGGTTCCATTCTGTTGTGAATGTTGTTACCTCGTAATCATCGATTCCAGGCTTCATGCTGCACTCAGAACTTGTGACCCTGGAGAAGTGGATTCTACGATTTAAACCCTTTTTTTTTCTCCAGAAATTAGGGCTCTGTGTGTGTGTTTGTGTGTGTGTGTGTTGTCTGTGTGTATGAGTGTGTGTGGTGTGTGTGTGTGTGTGTGTGTGTATGTCTGTGTGTGGTGTGTGTATGTTTGTGTTTGTTGTTTGTGTGTGTGTTTGCATGTGTGTGTGTGTGGTGTGTGTTTGCTTGTGTGTGTGTGTGCATGTGTTTTTGTTTGTGTGTATGTGTGTGTTTGCATATGTGTGCACATGTACATGTGTGTGTGTGTGTGCATTTGCGTGTGTGTGCGCATGTGTGTGTGTGTGTGTGTGCATGTGTTTTTGTATGTGTGTGCATGTTTGCATATGTGTGCATGTGTTTGTTTGTGTGTGTGTGTTCATGTGTGTGTGTGCGTTTGCGTGTGTGTGTGTGCATGTGTTTGTGTGTGTTAGCGTGTGTGGCGCATGTGTGTGTGTTTTATGTGTGTGTCTGTGCGCAGTATTGCTAGAACTTGGTGTTTCTCTGCTGTTGTTACTTTCCATGTCGGGGCTTCAGTACCAGGGTACATTAAGGAGTCAGCGGGGCGAGACTTGAAGCAGTAGAATCAGGACGGAAAGGTTTGATGCTGACATGTTTTGTGTACTCTCATGATAGTGTGTTTTGAATGCAGAATGTGAGTGTTTGATGATGTGTTTTGTCTACTCTCATGACAGGTGTGTTTTGAATGCAGAATGTGAGTGTTTGTGATGATGTGTTTTGCCGCTCTCATGTAGCGTGCATTTTGAATGCAGGACTTTTGGTTGGCTGGTGGTTTGCATTGAAGTCAGAGAAAGAAAAAAGAAGAATGATGGGTTTCATGTGCTGTACTTGTGGATGGCATTAATCGAAGGCATTTATCGTTACGTTTATGATCATTACAATGGCTGTTCTTGCTTATATTTATTATCAGTACAATTCCTGTTATTGCTTGTTTATTGCATTGCATTTGTGCTGGGAAAGGTTGGAAGGGAAGTTGTCGGTTTGTTAGCTCCGCCCTTTTAGGTGCGTCGTTTTTGTCTGTGGGAATCATATCTTTTGAAGAGTGACGCTTATCTGTGATGACATGAATTATGTCCCCTGGCATTGATGATTCCCAGCATTCCCTGTGTTTTCGCTCATGCTCACTGTGGATGTATTCTTGGGTATGACCCCCACCCCCACCCCCACCCCAGGGCTTGTACAGTGTGTTTGTTGACTAATCCGTCACCTCTTCATATTCCATTTCAGTCGAGGTACCTCTCTTGTATGATGGGTACATTCCATTCTGGGTTCTTGGCCTTTTTTTCATGGAGGTTTGCTAAGGATGGGTCGGTTGTTCTACTTCAGGTAATTTGTGATATGCCCGCAGTGATAGTGTCACAGATGTGCTTCAAGTATTAACGTTGATGAATGAATGATAGCTGTTACAGACTTGTTAGGATTCCCAATGTTTACCATGTATTGATAGCATGACAGGCTTGCTATAGGTAACGGATGTTTGCCATGTATTGATAGGGTGACAGTCTTGCTATAGGTAACGAATGTTTACCATGTATTGATAGGGTGACTGGCTTGCTATAGGTAACGGATGTTTACCATGTATTGATAGGGTGACAGGCTTGCTATAGGTAACAGATGTTTACCATGTATTGATAGGGTGACAGGCTTGCTATAGGTAACGGATGTTTACCATGTATTGATAGGGTGACAGGCTTGCTATAGGTAACGGATGTTTACCATGTATTGATAGGGTGACAGGCTTGCTATAGGTAACGGATGTTTACCATGTATTGATAGGGCGACAGGCTTGCTATAGGTAACGGATGTTTACCATGTATTGATAGGGTGACAGGCTTGCTACAGGTAACGGATGTTTACCATGTATTGATAGGGTCACAGACTTGCTACAAGTGTCGATGTTTATCCGGGACTGACTGATAGCCTCACATACTTGCTGCCATTACCGATTTTCCCATGTGTTCAAAGCGTCGCAGCTTTGCTTCAAGTATCGATGTTTACTGTGCATCGATGGCATCGGTCTTGTTGTAAGCACTGATGTTCATCAGGGATTGATGGCATCATAGACTTGCTACAAGTATAAAGACATGGACAGCTACTGTCTGTTTTAAATGGTATAAAGTTTTGACTTCCTAGACGCTGGATAGCAACAAAAACGGAAAACCGAAAAACAACAAAAAAAAGGTCATGAATTGTAATGAGAAAGAAAAGAATATGCACTTTTCAAAACAAAAAAAACCCCAAACTAGTGAATGTACCGCAAACATAGAAAAACTGGAGGGCAGGGGAGGATGATAGAAGTTCAAGGAAAAGCCAGAGTTCAAGAGGGTGACAGGAAAGAGGGAACGACCAGGTGAAACTCCCTGAGGGACAGGTGCACAATGTACAGCAAAAGAGCCTCCAGCATTCCCAGGACTACAGTGGTTTAAATGACCTCGAGAGTCAACAGACCCAGACGGAACAGACCCAGCCTGGGACACTCACTGTAGGACCGGGTTATGCCACTTCAGTTCTCAGGGTACGGGCAGCGAGATCAAACCATCGCCTCTGCCGTCTTCTCTGGCATTGCTGGCCTGCCTTGGAAGCGAAAGACGCGTCCTCCACGGCACCACCTGTCGCCAGGTTCTTTTTCGACACCTGTCCTGTCCAGTCTGCATTGGGCACGAGTCATGGCAGACTTTGTGTACCTAGGACAGTTCCAGATCATCGGTTCCCGCTCCTCCAACGCAGTTAAGTTTTTTGGAAAGAGGCTTTCGATGTCAGCATACCGCACCTTTTTTTTTGCTTTAACACTTGTTCTTTATGAAGGTGTTTGGTTTATGGTTGTGTTTTTTTCCTTTATATGTGGGACAGTTCTGGATCGAGCTGTGTTTTTTCTCCTTTATACGTGGGACAGTTCTGGATCGAGCTGTGTTTTTCTCCTTTATACGTGGGACAGTTCTGGATCGAGCTGTGTTTTTCTCCTTTATACGTGGGACAGTTCTGGAACGAGCTGTGTTTTTCTCGATGTGTCAGTGTGTTGACTTTAAGATCTGATCTCTGTGAAATAGTTGTAAAATGCACCGGGGATAGGATGGGGGGATGGGGGGGGGGGGGGGGGGGGGGATGTGTCGGATGGGGCATCTTCTCATTTTTTTTCCTTTTGCTTTTAAAAACACAAAACCAATTTTCAAAAGCGCTGTATGTCTATGGGTCGATCAGAACGATGTGGAGGTTGTTTAGGTCGGACGGTTAAGTAATGCGTCTACTGCACATCAGTGCGCCATTGTGTGGTAAACTTGACATCCTTCCGACCTTTCGAAACTGTGTTTTCACACTGGATGAATGTCGCTTCACTCTCGTGCTTAAAGAATCATTTATGCTTGTTGTGAAGGGGATGTTAAGAACCCTAACACCACACACAACACACAACACTCACACACACACACTCTAAGAAATTCCATTTCTCATTTGCTTTTTTATTTTTCAGACATTAGTTGTATTCTTAAATCCTTTAACTCTACAGTAACTAAAGAAAAAAAAGCCTGTGTAAAGCTCAGCTCAGTAGCTGATTTGTGCACCAGTTCTAACATTACAACTGTTAGCCAAATAACAGACCTTGGGAGATCGGGGGAAAAGCAAAAATACTGACACAGCTTCAAACTAACCACCGTTTCCTGTTATTTGACTGAAAATTGGGAAAGGCTGGCTTCCAAAGGGGCGAAATGACAGGTGTTTGAAGCGGACCGTGGTAAAAGTGGCTGGTTATGGGGAACGCCGACTCTCCCTGCATCTGGTGGCCAAAGGGTTAATAACAGCCTTAGCAGGCTTCTTTCAGTTTAGTTTGGAGAAACTGGGGTGTCCTTTTTAATGCCTTCAAAGTCGGTTGAAAAAATGACTTGGGTTTGTAAACTTGATGTTCTGTTTAGAAAATAAAAGAATGAAATTACAAAAAAAAAGGAAAAAAATTGTGGGGGGGGGGGGGGGGGGGGGTTATTTGGGGGAGGGGGGTCCACAAGTGAAAATTTCCAGCATGGATTACTCTCTAGTTTTGTAGAGGTTCTTAGGAAACTGTATCCTGTCAACACTACTAGCATCATGACGATTTAATTCTGCCCTTATTGACAGAAATGGATAATCTGCTCTGGGAAGAAAAGTAGGTTATATACATGAGTTGTGGAGCCATCTCTTTTGGTGTGTGTGTGTGTGTGTGTGTGTGCACAAGCGTGCATGAGTAGATGATTTTTCTAAAATTCTGTTACTGGCTTTGTGCCATTGAATCACCATTCACAAAAATACAATGATGAAATAACAGAAAAAAGAAAACAAACTAAATCTTTCTTTGCTTTCTGTTCTTATGTATACGTACGGACGCATGCATGCGCATAGGATGCACAGATGTTTTCTTTCATTCAGCGATCTCATGCATACGTCTGCGATATGATGTCTGCAACTTGCAAGCAGTTTGAGCTATGCATACCAAAGGTTCAAGTCCCCTTTTTTCTTTTTTCCAGTGAGGTTGTTCACATAAAAATACTGGAGTTTTGTGAAGATCTAGTGCAACTGTTGCTGCTTCATGACCACAACAGTTTTCCTGTGAGCTATTTAGCCGATGGTCTCTGAATGCCTATTAGCTTACCCGGTTGTTCTTGTTCGTGAGCATTACGTCAGGGTGTCTGTAATTGTAGAAACTATTGCCTAAAAATTGTGTGAAACAGAATTAAGTATAGTTTTGTAATTTTTTAAAATTTTTCTGTTTATTCGACAACAATGGATACGTCTGGATTAATGGAGGTGTGGGAGAGAAATTTATCCTTTTCTTTCAAGTTTTACATATCCGCTGGACACAGATTGTGATTTTGGGTGTTCGTCCATGTTTTTCCCCCCCAGCTTATTCAAGAAACATTGGCATTGTCAGAGCCCATGGCCGCACGTGGAGGGAATAATGGAGTAATAGGGGAATTGCAATGTGACCGTACCACTGAAATCTCACAGAATTGGTGGTCATGAAGCAGTAACATTTGCACTAACAATATTGCAGTTTGTAGTATTCTTTGGCTTGTGCCGAGGGAGAAATGGGCCTGGCAATGTGTAGCGACATCTTTGGTTCAAGTTGGCGACTAGCGATTGTGAATTCACATTGTGAGTCAAGTGAACTGCTCAAACGATTCAAGGAAAAAAATGCATAGATGTTGGGTTGATCCCCAGTGTGGCTAACGCTCATCTCGCGCCTCAGTTTTCCTGTGACAGAATCCTCCTGTGACAAATATGACAGAACTGTCCTGTGACCAATATGACAAAACTGCTCATGGTGAAATCAGTTTGCTTGACTCTCATGCAACTGGCAACTCTATAGATAACCTTTCCATTCAGCCTGGAACCTTTCCATTCAGCCTGGAACCTTTCCATTCAGCCTGGCTTTCTGTGTTGCTGGACAGAGATTGGGGATTGATTTAGATTGATTTATCTCCCCTGATATGATATTGTTCAGTAGGTCCCCCTGAACATGGATTTTGTTCGGTCAGACAGGTGCTCCTAAACACATTTAGTGAAGTAGGCAGATTCAATATGTCATTCGCTTCGTGCATTTGACAAAAATTCATATCATATCCATATGATGTTTTGTCACATTCCTGTGGGAAAAAATGCTAGCTAGGCCAAAGTTAAAATCTGTTGTTTTTGTTTTTTGTCCAGCTTTACAGATTATTTGCTTTGTGAACTATTTGCTCCGAGAGTATACATGTTTCTGTTTGTGTGTGTGTGTGTGTGTGTGCGCGCGCGTGTGTGTATGTGTGTTGATGGGGACAGCATTTTCAAAGAAAAATTATTGCGAAATATGTTACTTCCAAGTTGTGCTAACTTTGTGTTGAATGTATGCTCACATGCTCTTGTCAATTTGGATGACTATTTTTGTTGTTGGATTTTTTAGTTTTTTTTTTCTCCCCTTTTGATGTCAAATAAAACTGACAATGCTTCCTCAGAATCAGTGTCTAGCCATGTGAATGTGTCTCCATGCTGATGGCGTTTGCACAAGATGTTGTTAACTTTTACAGCAGTTATTGTCAATACGCGCTTTAAGATTATTTCAAACTTTTTTTTTTTTTAACTAGCACCATTCTTCCTTCTCATTGGGTCAAAACACTTCCACAGATATCTCGGCAAACAAGCACACATTATCACACACTGATGTCCAATTTGAATCAATTTAATGTGAAAAGTATGCAACATCCTGTATATATGTGTGTGTGTGTGTGTGTACATTATTAACATCATCACATAACATTCACATCATCACTTCAGCGTCCCGTGTCCAACATGATCAACCATGTTCCCATACTGACAGTGACATATTTTCATTTGACACCACTCCACAGGCAGAAGCCTGACTAACAGTAACACACATGAACACTTCTCGCACAACGCTCAGTAATTTTCGGCACAACTCGGATAATGACCTTTTGATAGCCACGTGCAACGGACAGTTAGAATAAACAGTTGTGTAACAAAATAAAAAGGACCCTGCTCATAATTAAACTGGTCAACTGACAGAAACTGACACAAACTAAAGTCATCAAGTCAAGTTGGATATTTGACTAAAAAAAAGACTCGTGGAAGGTAAGCCGCATCAAAACACTTCAAATGTGTCGTTTTAACTTTCTTTTCTTTCGAGGGCCCGTAATCAATTTGTCGATCATACTGGCAAACTGATCCTTTACTGAATACATAAATGACCTCGAAACCATAGTCAGATAGGAGGAAATTGATGAAACTCAGGTCAGCATGAGAGTATGACATGACGAGTCAGAGAACTTGAATCTTTTTCTTATGCAAATGAATGATGATGATGATGATGATACAGTAGAGTCCCATTCTGGTATTGTGCAACAGGGTTGTATTTCACGTGTACTTTGATGATATATATCCCAGTGTCAACCAGGCCCAAGAGATTCACACACCTGCAGTGTTGGTCAGGACACACACCTGCAGTGTTGGTCAGGAAATTTAAACAACTCTCTCAAGAGACATGTTCATTAAGTGGATGAAACTTGACTGTGTGGCTCAAGTCTTCCCTACTGAGCCAACTCAGGAAACTCAAACCCTGGATATGAGCTGTTTGGGGAAGAAAAACCTCACGTGTAAACATCTCTGATGTAGAAATGAAGCCATGACCTCCAAGCCAGAATTCCGCTACACTAACCACTGTGCTGTGGTCCAAGTGCCTTTCTAGTGTTGACTGGCTGGCAGAATTCCGCTACACTAACCACTGTGCTGTGGTCCCAAGTGCCTTTCTAGTGTTGACTGGCTGGCAGAATTCCGCTACACTAACCACTGTGCTGTGGTCCCAAGTGCCTTTCTAGTGTTGACTGGCTGGCAGAATTCCGCTACACTAACCACTGTGCTGTGGTCCAAGTGCCTTTCTAGTGTTGACTGGCTGGTTTCTTTTTTGCCGAACCATGATCTTCCATGACCTCAACATCAGGCTTGAAAATGACAACTGAAAAGGCGTTAGGGTCCTGGGGGCCTTGGAAGGGTTAAGGAGCAACGTGCCCTTAATCTGCTGATTTCTTGCACTTCATTCATTCTAAACTGCCATTTCTGCTTAAACCTAACACTGCAAGGAAAAGTACACATTTACAACTGTTTCCATCCCAAGCTCTTGCATGTTTTTTTTAAAGTCTGAATTACAATTTCAAATAGATTGAAGTTTTACATGCTAACCCCAGTGGGCCCGTGGATCCAGAACAGCTCAGCTGGTTGAACGTTAAGACTCATGATCCTGGGGTTGTGGTTTGAATCTCTACCAGGCCTTTTTGATACAGAGGGATTTTTTTTCCCTCACAAGTCCACACTGCTTCAGACTGTGTATTTCCAAAACTCCTTTGAATGAAACTATACTGAGGTTCCATACCTGAACGCACTTATACTATCTTATGCACAAGTCAAATCAATCACAATTTTTTTGGAAGAGCAGGCTAGTTTGGCTGTTGATATTATAGGTGACACATATAACACATACCATGCATCCTCTGGGAAAAATGGAAAAAAATGAGTTTGAAAAAAAGTGAGCAACTATATTCCAATGACTAACATGGGAAACCAATGATAAACGCCAGCCGTCAGCCCTTCAAACAGCTCCTTGAAGGCAGGAAGCCATTGTGTAAATGGGAGCGTGAAGAAAGTGTTTAGAGCCTGGTCTACGACTGAAGATAGGCACCGTACAGAAGAATTCTCTATAGGAATACTAAAAGCCTCATCGGCATTACTGTCACTCCCCTCATTCCAGCTCTCCCACACACAGCCGCACCAGGGTGGGACATTAATCACGGCAAGGCAGGCAATCACTTGTGTTGAGGATGTAGTGAATGCTGCCACCCTGCCCGCCATGCAAGACCAGTTTTTTTCAGTCATCTACAAGGGACAAACTGAAGTGTGGCATAATTCTGACCATGCTAAATGATCATTGCCACAGCTGGAAATTTCACTTAGTCAAAGTATCATGACAATGTTTATGACGCGCTAACTTAAATATGTACCATGTGGCCCGGTCAGAAAGCATCAACCAATTGGAATGGAGCTAATAGGTGGTTTAGTTTTGTCCATCTGCTGACAAACTGGCAGACGACAATAAATTGTGTTTCCCTTGTCCTTCCATTGTTTACTATTTTAAATAAGTTAAAATTACAGCCAACCGAGGGGCAGACAGTTTGCCTGGGGGGGGGGGGGGGAGGGGGAGAGGCGGTTAAAAACATCTTCCTCTCCCATCCCCTTTGCCCCTCTCCCTTCCCCCTGCTCCCCCCCCCCCCCCCCCCCCCCCCCCCCCACACACACACTGCACACTAAAGCTCATCCAGTTGCAGTCCCAGGGGCTGCAATCCTCAGTGAGGTTCTTCCTCTGGAAGACAGTCGCTCATACTGGCTATGTGACAGAGCAGTCAGTGCCGTCTGTAGGGGTCCTGGTACCTGGCGTCCTGCGTCTGTTGGATCAGGACATGACAGAGCAGTCAGTGCCGTCTGTAGGGGTCCTGGTACATGGCATCCTGCGTCTGTTGGATCAGGACATGACAGAGCAGTCGGTGCCGTCTGTAGGGGTCCTGGTACCTGGCGTCCTGCGTCTGTTGGATCAGGACATGACAGAGCAGTCGGTGCCGTCTGTAGGGGTCCTGGTACCTGGCGTCCTGCGTCTGTTGGATCAGGACATGACAGAGCAGTCAGTGCCGTCTGTAGGGGTCCTGGTACCTGGCGTCCTGCGTCTGTTGGATCAGGACATGCACCACTGAACACCGCCAAAGTCTGTCAGCAGCATTGCAGTGTCTCCTCTAATGAGTTGCCTCATGGCAACTTGATGTTGACTGCTGCCAGTGGACTGAAGCCCTGGGGCTGTAGCAGGACAAGGCTGGGTGTGGCTGTGTGCGCGGGGACCAGAATGAGCGGCATGTGAACAATGCCAGCAGGGAAGCAAGGAAGATAAGCCAGCCAAAAAAAAATGGTAAAGAAAAGAGAGATTTAACTTAAGATACTAACAGACCTACAAATCACATCATCTTGTTTAAATACTCAAAACACACACACACAACAAATCAAAAGAAGAAGAAAAGAGAGAATCCTAACTTAATGGCATTAAGAGACAGGTCTACGAATCACATCAACTTGTTTAAATGACAATCAGCCACAGCCATGCTCCAAGGATTTAAAAAGTAGTTCATAAACACAGAAATCATTAAATGAATACACAGAAATACAAATAAAGAAAGAGTGATAACTACGAGGAGAAAACTGAATTTTGCAAATGATTCCATGGTGATTTTCACCCTTGCCAGCTTCCCGAGAGTCCTTCTTCAGCCACAAACAGCAGAACTCTGTCATGATGACAGAATGTCTTGCATTTTGTCATTGGAAAAAGTGCTTGGAAAAGGCTGGAGATATCGAGTATAGCCAGCTTCCATGTTCAAGGACTTGTACCTTTGAGATGATCTTTAAAACTTCTCCAACATTTGCCTTTGGTATGGCAAGATTTTTTTTTTCATCATGCAAAAAGAGAGCTTTGGTAACTTTCGAAGCTGCGAATTGCCAAGAGAAAAAAAAAAGTCATGAAAAGAATGAGAATATGGAGCAGATATATTTGTCTGAGATCTGATCAGATACTGATAACCTGCACTTTGCTGCACATGATAGCATGCGGTTTGAACAAAATGTTAACAACAGCATAGCATGGACTTGCAAGCCTTTACTCCTTTTTGCAACAAGCCGGAAAAAAAACCCAACTCAGCCTAATGGGTCATTAATGAAGACAAACGCTTGTTTGATGAAAACAGTTTGGCTTTGACTCCTTTGCGTCTGATCTCTGCACCGAATGATGGAGTACACTCGCTTTGCACACACCGAAAGTGGAAGTGTCCCTGTTGGCATATATATATATATATATATATATATAAACTCATTTCAGTTTAATCTGTACGCCTGAAATTCATCTTCCCTACTTTTCTAAGTCTGATTATTATTTTCGTTTAAAAAAAAAAGTTATTTCATCATAAAAAGCAATCAACTTCAATACAGTTCAATAACAATTTCATGTTCAAAAAGTGTAGAGTATCAAACTGGGTGTACTAGCTGTTCTTTGGCAGTATGTTTCAAAAGCTCAGATCTGCGACACTGTGACAGGATATAGTGACAGAGAAGTCATGTCCACAGTCTGCAGTGTTTCCCTTAAAAGGAACCTTTTGCAGATTTAGTCAGATCCAACGGCTTCAACACAGAGACCGACA
The DNA here is from genome assembly GCA_018398815.1 of Conus ventricosus. NCBI lineage: Eukaryota > Metazoa > Mollusca > Gastropoda > Neogastropoda > Conidae > Conus > Conus ventricosus. The sequence goes on along the minus strand of CM031626.1, from coordinate 42,317,223 downwards.
ACATGGCTGATGGCGGAGAATTGAGAGTGCTCCATCCTATGTCTTTTGAAGTCTGACAGTTGTAACAATGTCCACACTAGTGGAACACACACAAAAAACTTGGCATCACAGTGAAAACAAACAACACAAAGCCTTCAGTGATGGCGGCTTAATTGTAACTCCGAGGCTAAGTTTATGTCACTGCTTTTTTCAGATCGTATTTCCTGCGAGTCTTCCTGACCCTAACGGTAACCTAACCCTAACTGCCCATTAAAAAACTGTACAAACAATATTTAACTCTTTCATCCTACAACCCAGTTTTCCGGTTTGCAGAAATCCTACCCTTCCTTCCTGCAGCCTGGAAAACCAGGCAGCACAAAATCCCTCCTTTCCTTCCTGCAGCCCGGAAAATTGGTTCTCGCGGTAAGCGCTTTGAACTTCGCGCAAGTGCGTCATCAGTACACGTCATGACCAGGTCGCTCACGTGGCAGTGTTTATGAATGGAATGGATGCCAGACAGCCCCTATAGTGTGGGAAAGTGCTC
>CM031626.1:42284200-42311700 GCA_018398815.1 Conus ventricosus | reverse complement strand
CAGTAAAAATGATTAGCAATCAGAGCGCAGGCGGATTCAAGTGCTTCACAACCAGCCATCTCCTCTACACACCAGCCATCTCCTCTACACACCAGCCATCTCCTCTACACACCAGCCATCTCTAAACACGATTTTTCTATTGTTCTCTTGTTCCTTATCAAGATGATAATTTGACCTCACTTTCAACTCCTGTGTAAAATGGATTCTGCTTGTATTCTTTTTTTAACTCATCCCTGACATGACAAGAATTTCAACAACTCTATGCGTAAACAAATAAACGACCTGGAGTGACCTGCCGAAGCGAACGAGGAGTTAAGCACCCAAGTCAGTGACCCGTCTACACACTGCTTCCTCCAAACTGGCCTGGTGTGACCAAAGAATCGTGAAGTGTGGGAAACTGCAAGTCCAATATCAAAATTTTAAAGCAAAATGTCTGAGCTGTTAGTGTTTGAGCAAACGGCTCGCCCAGTGTGATACAGGCCTCAGACTGGTGCTGTAGCAGCACAGATGGAGCAGCTTTTTCCATGGTCACCTCCCTGAGGTATTCACATGTTACAGGTCACTTCATATTCTCTCCAGCTTTGACCTGTATGGGTGAAGAGGTCTATAGCAGAGCAGACAGAAAAAAAAAATACAGCTCTGGACAAAGTCTTCACGTGGTTCTTGTGCAATAACAGCCTTAATCGTTGGTCAGTGATTGACAAAATATTAGCACACGCGCACTGAAATAGTGAATAAAAGCGCACATTCTTCTACAACAAAGTTTAATTAGCTTGTCCATAGCTGACAAATGCACTGCGCAAAAAAAGGCGCATTCTTCAACAGTTAAGTACAGCTGACCCAACCTTTCCACTGGCCGGTTAAAAGCACTCAGGATTTGAAATCATTACAGACAAAAATTAAGCACTCATAAAATCTTTGATCAATTGATACAAACATACACAGTGCACAAACTCAAAGTCAACCACAAAGCCTGCAATTCAACACCTGAATACAAGAAAACAGGTCAAAACAGATCACAACTCACGCAAGCAGCCATCATTCTACTGTTTGTGTAGGAATCTGAAGACATATATATATGGGCCTCAACCATCTGTTCTACTGTGAAAAAGAAGAGCAGAATATTACAACTATATAACATGGATTGCCTGTACAGATCCTCAAAACCACTTTATCAACACCTCTTCACTGGTCTCACTAAAATCAATAAGAATTTCACATTCAAATTTCTTTTCCAATTCTGGCTTCTTACTTCTATCAACTGTGCCCTCGAGTCTGAAGTCCATGAAAATCTTTTTTACATTTTCCTCTTACCCCCTCAAGTCTTGTTCATTGGCATTATCCCCATGGATGCAACTCATCCTGGCTATCCATTCATAGCCACATCCTGGCTATCCATTCATAGCCACATCCTGGCTATCCATTCATACCACATCCTAGCTATCCATTCATAGCCACAATCCTGGCTATCCATTCATAACCACATCCTAGCTATCCATTCATAGCCACATCCTGGCTATCCATTCATAGCCACATCCTGGCTATCCATTCATAGCCACATCCTGGCTATCCATTCATAGCCACATCCTCGCTCTTCCATCACAGCCCTGCCTCCAGTAGGTGAATGGAATTCATTGCTAGGGTGCAGTCCATGTCAAGTCATCACAACGCAACCCACCACAGCCCCGCCTCCAGTAGGTGAATGGAATTCATTGCTAGGGTGCAGTCCATGTCAAGTCATCACAACGCAACCCACCACAGCCCCGCCTCCAGTAGGTGAATGGAATTCATTGCTAGGGTGCAGTCCATGTCAAGTCATCACAACGCAACCCACCACAGCCCTGCCCCCAGTAGGTGAATGGAATTCATTGCTAGGTGCAGTCCATGTCAAGTCATCACAAACGCAACCTACCAGAGAAGACACTGCACTGCTGCCCAATAAATTTCATGGTGTTCAGCGATATCTGTTTTGATCCCACGTATGAGGGCACCACCTACTAGGCCCCCTACAGACGACAATAATCGCTTGGCTGTGGAGACAGCGTGAGCATCCCCTCCTGAAAGCGTCACCACATCCGTCCAACAACAGTTCTCATGAACTTGCCAATTGATTATCGATGACCCAAGTGGCATGAACTCGTTGAAGATGTGGAAAGGAAATCAATGCTGAGGTACAATACAGCAAGGCAAGAAAGGCCACAGAATCTGAGACTTTCATTTTTAATGCTGATCGTGAGAATGAGGAGGATGAAGATGAAGAAAAAGGAGAATTTTCCATCCTGTCTGAGACTGCATGACAGAGCTGTACTCTACACTTACTTTCATAGTAGATCTCAGCCTCAACCAAGCCAAGAGATACAGGCACAAATTCAAGCACAAACTGTACCAGAGATACATCCATTCAGCGGATGAAACTTGACTGTGTGGTTCCAGTAAAAATTGCAACTGTGTCTAGAGCAAACTCAATTCTAGATACCAACCAACAAGACAGAAAAATCCTACGTATGTAAATGGCCCTGATGAGATTCTAACCAACAACCTCCGAACACATCATTCATGACGCTAACCACTGCACCACTGCAGCTAGTAGATCGCATGTCATGGCATAAAGCAGACCTGCCTACCTCATGTTATGCTCATCAGTACTAACCACATAGATTTTCAGTAATTTTGCATTTTCCTTCAGTAATTCCACGGACGCGTAATACACGGCGTTTTTGAACAAATAATGTGTACAAAACTCCAACTACATTTTTAACATTTTAACAAAAAATATAAACAGTAAAAAGGAACAAAAACAACAAAGCAGAATTAAAATACCTGGGATGATGGCTGATGACGGACTCAGGATAGGAGTTTCAGGTCAATTCAAAGGTGATATACTTGACAGTTTGTAACTTACACAGCAGTCACCACAGATGACACCACTGATGAAGAACCTAATGTACAACCCCCCCCCCAAAAAAAAAAAAAAAAAAAAAAAATGTGTGTGTGTGTGTGTGTGTGTGTGTTGCACTAAGCCTTGTATTGTGCCTGCTGCTTGGAGTAGGCACTCTTGAGATGGTCCAGTTCCTCTGCTCAAGATCTGTGTTCTCTGCAGGCCGGGATTTGAGAACAAGGAGTGCCTGAATGGTGTCCTGGTGCAGGGTAGACCTTTGGTCAGTGAGGTTGAGCGTTGGTGATCTTCCGTGTGTGGGTCTGACGGCTGCTCTCGCTGGATTTCGTAAACAACGATGTGATCTTCTGACGGGAGGCACTCGCAGCTGTCTCTTTGTGCATTTTCCCCGAGATATGGCGCTTGCAGTCATTTGCTCCCCCATGTCCGATGGAGAAGTCTGAATTGCACACCGAGCAGTATACAAATCCAGCTCCATGTTTTTTGGATTGCAAAAGACAAGGCCAATCCGCGTGTATTTACTTCAGAACACTTGCTTCTTCGCCTTCTTCCGTTGTGGCACCGTGGTTTTCGAACCCTCATCGTCGGTTTCATGCAAACGTTTAGAAGATTTCTCCGCCATTTTCACAATCGCCGGCAAAAAATCGGTTGAGAAACTTTGTCTTACAATGGCTGAACAAAGGCTTCGAATGGCGCGCACAGATGTGATGGCGCGTCGTGTTGGCCCACAGCACCACATTGACCAATTGCAAGTTCCGAACCATCTGTGGTTTCGGCTTTGAGTCAAGGGAAGTTACTCTGTGGTCTCGGAAAGGTCTAGCAGTCGACAATTTTTCGAGTCTGGAATTTGCATAGTTTTTCAATTTTCTTTTCCGTAATTTCGCACGGAAAATCGTACCTCCGTAATAAGGGGTTAATTTCCGTAAGATTACGGACGATTACGGAAGGGTAGGCAGGTCTGCATAAAGGGAGGCGATTAGGGAATTCTCCTCTTCTCCTTGTCTTTCTTCCCCTAGCATTCAATGAAAGTTTCACGCCCATGGCCACTCCGGAAGATAATTTACATGGTCTAGTAACTTTCAATGTTAAAACAAACAGCTAAACATGATTACATCAAATTTCCTGATCAGGCTTACAATTCAATTAAAATTCTAAAACAACAAAAAAAAGAAAAAAAGCAGAATATTGCAACCTGTTTTCACTGCCTTTTCGTTTTGTCAAACTTTTGAAGTCTGCCAATACATGATCTAAAATAATAATGACATCACTATCCAGCATTTCAATAAATCTGTCATAAAATGTCAGTCAGAACTAGGCCCAAGTCCTCCTGGCACCGGTCAAAGAGTTGGAACACAGCTGGAGACTGTTTTCGTTTGAGTCAGCACAATGTTAAAAAAAAAAGGACCAGCTTGTCATTTAAAGGAAATTTTTATTCTAAAATTACGTTTAATCTAACACACTTACCGTGGCTCACTAATGCAATAAGCGGCAGCAATTTGCTATCCCTGCCTCGTATACAATAAAGTCCGTATGGACAACAAAACCCTTGAAAGGGCCTCGTGCCTTGCGCATGCTCAGAACCATCCTCTTTTCGAGGTATAATCAAACCCTGACTGAGAACTCCTGATGGAACCAAGAAGGCGGGGAGGTAGGGAGGGCCTCTGCGTGAGCACAGTAAGTATGTTAATTAAACGTAATTTTAGAATAAAAATTTCCTTTTAATTACACATACTATACCGTGGCTCACTAATGCAGAGTCACACTACCTGGAAGGAGGGCTCACCTGGTTACCGCCTGGAGGAGCGAGAAGAGCCGAGCGTGTGGCGGAGATGGAGTGTTGGGCCACCACAGCTGATGTGATGCCCCTAGACCCATCATCGCGCAGACGAGAAACGTCGCGCAGGTAGAATTGGATGAAGGTGCCACGGAACGCCAATATGCGGCATCTAACACACTCTGAATGCTGGCATTATGAGCTACTGCCAGCGAAGACGCCCATGCCCTAATCTCATGAGGTCTTGGTGAGAAAACAGCCAAATCCCCTTCAGGTCTCGCGTACGCAGCTTTAATGCCTTCTCTCAGCCATCGAGAGATTGAAGAGCGCCTGATGTCCTCCTTATAACCTTCGTTGTAAGAGAGAAACAGGTGCGCTGCTTGGAGCGAGAAGATTTTGTGTGTTTCCTATACTCCCGCAGAGCGCGCACCGGACAGAGAGTGCGGTCTTCGTCGTCTGGGGCGAGAATAGAAGTGAGAGAAGAATGGAGAAAGTCGGGAAGGAGAACCTGGCAACTGGTTTTTTCGCTAAAAATTCTGGGAGGAGGCGAAGAGATATCGAGCCATCCGGTTCGGAGGCGACGTCCCCAGGCAGGCCACTAAGGGCGTGACTTCACTGCAGCGCCTCCCTGAGGCCAGGGAAACGAGAAAGGCTGTTTTGAAGGAAAGGAATTTCAGAGAACACTCCCGGATGGGCTTGTAAGGGGGGAGCCTGAGGAGGAAGGACTAAGAAAAGATCCCACGCCGGGGTACGGCGGGCATCAGGCCTCCTGTAGGGCTGCTCCTCTGACCAGATCCCGCAGAAGAGGGTCGTCCACGAAGGAGTGGCCCCCTAACTGGCGATAGTGGTGGAAATAGCCGCCCTGTGAACCTTAACAGAGGAGGCTGAAAGTTTTTTCTCCGATGAAAGAAAAGCTAGGTAGTTCGCCAATTGGCATTGAGAGGAGAATGAGGTGATACTGCATGGTTGGAGCACCAAGAGAGCCAGCCATTCCAGTGGACACTGTAGACACTATGGGTGCCTGGCCTGTGGGCATGTTCCACAAGGCCGATTACCGCTGGGGAGGCGCCTTGTGCAGACAGCGCGTCCCGCACAGTAGCCAGGCGTGAAGATGCAGCACGTTTGGATTGCCGTGTGGAATGCCTGACCGTGCTGAAGCAGGGACTTTGCTTTTAAGGCGAGTGGTATCGGAGGCACGTGAGACAGGTGTAACAGTTCTGGAAACCACGCTTGGGCCGGCCAGCGTGGAGCCACAAGAATAAGCGTGGCTGCGTCTTCCCTTGCTTTGCGGAGAACTTTTCCCAGAATGGGGAACGGGGGAAAGGCATAGCCCGTCAGTCCGGACCAAGGGGTCCACAGCCCACGCTGCCGGATCCGGAACTGGGGAGACATACAGCTGGAGACGGTGGTTGAACCGGGTGGCGAACAGGTCTACCTGTGGTTTGAACCATACAGTCCAGAGAGGTTCCAGGATTGAGTGGAGAGTCCATTCTGAGGGAAGAACCATGTGCGACCTGCTGAGGGAGTCCGCGAGAATGTTGATCTTCCCGGGAACGTGCTTGGATGAGATCCGATTGATTGTGTCTCGCACCAAAGGAGAAGCTGTTCCGCCCTCAGGGACAGGGAGTGAGAACGCGCCCCCCCTTGCTTGTTGATATAACACGCCACAGTCGTGTTGTCGGTGTTGAGGAGAACGTGTTTTCCCTTCAGGAAGGGAAGAAACTCCTTGAGGGCTTGGAACACAGCTTCCAGCTCCAGCCGATTGATATGCCAGGATCCCATCTCTGGGGACCATTGCCCGGCCGCCGTCAGAGAGCTGACGTGGGCACCCCACCCGGACTGGGACGCGTCCGTGAACAGGTCCTCCTGTGGAGGAGGGGGTGTGATGGGGACTCCCTGAGCCAGCCAGACTGGGAGTGCCATTGGGCCACCGATGATTGGAACCACTGACCGAGAAGGATCGGAAGGTCCCACGACTGCAACGCCTGAGACCAACGCTTGTGAAAGAGCGTTGAAACGGCGTTTGTGCAGTCGTCCGAGGGCACTAAGGGGCCAAGGACTCCATCAGACCCAGAAGAGAGGCCACTTTCTGGCTGAGCCTGATCCAAGGAAAGGAGATGGTCCAAGAGGTGCTGGAGGCGAACCAGGCGTTGGGTGTTGAGAGACCAACCAGTTGGTGGTGTGGAAGGACATGCCCAGAAACTGAAACTGCTGCGACGGGATGAGAATCGGACTTCTCCTCGTTGCGAACAAATCCCAGCTGCTGACAGAGGTTTAAAACCTGGAGGGCTTGCTGGGAGCACAGAGTGCTGGATGAGGCAAGAAGAAGCCAATCGTCGAGATAGGCCTTAAGACGAATTCCTTTCTCCCGAACATGCAAGCAAAGTTCCCGGGCCACCTTCGTGAAAACCCAAGGGCCGGGGCTAGCCCAAAGGAAGAGCCCTGAACTGAAAAACGCGGCTTCTCCACACGAAGCGGAGATACTTCCTGTCCCTTGGGTGGATCAAGAGATGGAAGTACGCATCTTTCAGTCGATGGATACCGCCCAGTCGCCGGATGCATGGCATCGCGGATTGACATGGGGTTTCCATCCGAAAACGGAGGACGATAAGAAACCTGTTCAAGGGCGAGAGGTCTAGAACCGGTCTCCATCCTCCAGAAGCTTTGGGAACCACAAAATGCGGCCATAAAAGCCCGGAGAGGAATGGAAGAGGACTTCCTCTGTGGCTCCCTTGGCTAACAGCGAAAGGACCTCCTGGTCTAAGGCCTGAGAGGCCGCTAGATCCCGAGAGGAGCGAAAGGAGAGGGAAAGGAGTTGAGAGGAGCCTTTACTGCACCCCAAGGAAGAAGAAACCCTGACCTGATCACCCGCAGAGCCCAAGGGCTTGCGGGAAGCCGCTCCCAGCACTGAGTGCCTGGACAGACTGCCCACAGGACCGCCCTGGGTGAAGTACCCATGTCGGGGGCAAGTCATTGGGGGTGGGCCGTCTGAGACGTGGGAGCTTTCGGACCCGCTGGCCGTGCCTGAGGCCGACCCCTGCTGGGTTGCTTGCCTCGGATCCCCCGGGTCCAAATGACCGTCGTCCCTTGGGTTGAGAGGGACCCGGTGATGAGAAAAGGCGCTGGCGCCTTGCGTTTTGAACCGGGGCGGGGGGGAGGGGGCCTGAGTGAAAGGCGAGGTCACGCCAATCTCGGCCTAGCTTTTAATGGTAGCCTGTACGTGATTCCCGAACAGAGACCCTGACTTGACTGGCAAGGCTCTGAGGGAGGCGCGGGCAGAGGCAGAGCGGGCCACAGAAGATGCCAATAGGACAGCATCTCTCCTCGCTAGTACCGAGTTCAGATGAAGCCTAGCGAAGGCCCCAGCCGAATACTTAAGCCCTTCAGCCATTGACTGAATACAGGCTACCACTGCCGCTGGGTCCGCGGACTGGCGGATGGTGAAGGATTCTGAATCAGGATCCTTAAGGCAGACACTAGTCCCCCTAGGAAGGAATCCATGATTGAGATGGCCTCCAAACCCCTCCTCGCAGACTCTTCCCACTCGGCAAGGCAGCGCTCTGAAAGGGCCACCTGCCTAGTAGCGTGTGATTTCGACCTCTCCTGGACCAGAGGAGGTCCTCCTGGGAGAGGGGTAGAGGGGCTTCCAGTATAGTATCATTTGCCAAGAAGGCCTTCTTGGCAAATGGAAGCCTCTCTGGCTTAAGGTACTTCCCACACGCCACGCACCAGGAAAATCAGGGACAGAACCAGGCGTGATGTCCTGTGCCTCAGTGCCCCTGACTTTTATTTGGGCCCTCCTCATGCAGTCGGCCACCATGACCGACTCCTTTAGCAGAGAGGAGGGCATAGCTGCCAGTGGGTGAGATCCCAGGGCGAGTTCCGCTGCCGAAGGGCAGGGGGCTCGGACCTCCTGAGAGGATGACACCGCCTCCGGGACAAGGGAAGCCAGAAAGGCCACCAAGTCCCGGAAGGAATAAGAACCGGGCGACTGGCCCTCTTCCTCTGACTCAGAATCCACCAGGTCGGAGCCACAGACCGAGGGGGTGGCCGCCCTTGGCGAAGCGGTGCGCGGCGAAAGCCCAGGGTGGCCTGGGCTGGCTGATTCCCCAGACACTCCGGGGAGGATCATCACCAGGTGGGCCGAGGGGGCCTGGGAGGAAGAGGCCTGCACTGGTGGAGGGCTGGGCATAAAACCCGGCCACCAGGGAAACCCCGGAGCAGGGGCTGTGGAAAGCCCATGGTTGGGGGATATTGCCATTGGGCCCATGGCGCCCAAGACAAAGGGCCCTGACCCCATGATAGGGGGGGCTGAGGTTGTGGCTGCTGGCCCAACCCAGTAAATGGGGGGCCTAATGCGCCGGTCCCCCTGAGGGGCACTCGGAAATGAGGGCGAAACCCAAGTGTTCTGCCCAAAAGAAGGGGCAGACACATGAGGTGGGGGAAGGGAAACAACCGGGGCCGAACGAGATTCAAGCCCCTGAGAGAAGTTGCTTCCCTTGCATCGCCTACCGAGCGAGAGGGAGAGGTAGACGAGAAGTCTGCCTCATTGCCCCATCCCGGAGCCTCCGTTGTAGAGGGCTCAAGCATCTTCGGTTTCTGCCATGGAAACCGAACTGTGTGCAGTAAAACCGCAGCTGAACTGAACACAAGATGCAGTCACGGGAACGACAGAACCGCAGCTGAGTCGCTGGCCGTCAGGGGACAAAGGGACGGGATCGACAGAACCGCAGCTGAGCCGATCACCGTCACAAATTGTGGGTTGCGAGAAAGAGCTCGCTGTCACAACAACAGAACCGCAGCCGAGTTGAAGTGAACCCTTGGAGAAGAAGAATAGAGAGAAAGTGACGCTGAAGGGAGAGGAGGTTTTGGCGCGGCTAGAGACAAAGAGCCTGCCGGCGAGATGCGGGAATCGAATGACGAAACCTTCTTAACTCTCGCCTTACCCCCAATCGCTTCACGTACGTTTCTCCCTTAAGTGAAAACATAAGCAAGGACACCAAAGAACAGCAACAACAATCGATCGATTGCGAGAAAGGCAAAAAAATACATAGATGCTCGTGTACACGAGCTTAACGGGAAAAGGCTGCCGAGAAAAGAGGATGGTTCTGAGCATGCGCAAGGCACGAGGCCCTTTCAAGGGTTTTTGTTGTCCGCACGGACTTTATTATATACGAGGCAGGGATAGCAAATTGCTGCCGCTTATTGCATTAGTGAGCCACGGTATAGTATGTGTAATTAAATTAACGTTTTACTCTTCAGCCAACTAAAGACACATGCATATTTAATTCAAATAGATCTTTCTGTTACACAACTTCGACCATCAGTTTTTTTTCAGCTTTTTTTTAGTGTGTGTGTGTGTGTGTGTGTGTGTGTGTGTGTGTGTTTCTGCCTTTAGGGTGCTGCTTACTTGACGTGTGTCAGAAACAGAAACCAACTGTAGTTTAAAGTTGTAGTACTGCTTAAACACCAAACAGCCCCCCCCCCCCCCCCCCCCCCCCCCCACAGAAACCATTACAAGTGAACTTTCAAAGTATTATTTAAAAAGTACACAGCCCAGCATGCAGATTCGGTAACCTTTTTCAAATGATTTGAAGCTCTGAAAACATACGGCCCACATAAAACATGCGTAACGATTATGAGAGTTAAATGTTAGTTTGAACATTAAGAACTGAAAACCCAGACAATGTTCTACATGCTTTAGTCAATGATCCCTCCCCCCCCAACCCTGCCCCCTCCATCCTATGTCCCATCACTTTCCTCAAAACTAGACAGGCACTTCAATATGCCCCATGAACCTGATGGAATTCAGGACACTGGCAAATATGGCGTACAGGATGATGGAGCAGAAAAACATACTCAAGTCAAACTTGGTCTGGATTTTGGATCCTTCATGTCTCAGTAGTCAGCAACAGGTTATAATTTGCAGGTCCACATGACCTCCCCTGCCCCCCTTCCCCAACAGCTACTGACATGGATGACAGGACATGAAGGTGGGGTAGGGAGGGGAGGGGGAGGGGGTTGAAGCTCATATGGATGATAAGATGGCTACTGCTTTGTTCTCTTTATTTTCACATGTGTGCATGCGTGCGTGCATGCATGCAAGTTTCATTTGGGCAGGCTTTTTTTTTCTTTTTTTTTTCTAAAAAAAAAAATGAAGTACAGAGTCACCAAAGAGAATAAGGGTTGGTCAAATCACTGTTGTCACTTCCCCCTCCCCAAATAACTCATTTATAAGGTATCAGGCCCCTGTCAGTCTGTTAACATTATGGTAGGTGAAGAATCTGACACTGAATGTGGCATGACAGGGAAACAGTACACTAAGAAAAATCAGTTGATTCTCCCTCACAAGTATATTTGCTGATAGACAGTTCACAGGAAGTAAGCACGAGTACCCGTCACACCCTTTCTTTAAAATTTAGTGACAGAGTAAGAAAAATTCTAAGTAGCCCCCCGTCATGGACATTTTAAAAACATGTACACATAAAAAAAATTTCAAATCTAGTACATAGCTTTTATGATTTTCTCAGTTGTGCAAGTCTGACGAATTTCAAAATACAGCCATAACATATAACAGCCTTCTAACCTAATGACTATCTACACCAAAAAATTTACATTTAGTCGTCGTGCACACATTCAGAGAAAAGGTACTTTGTTCAGGCTTGACTTTTCATCTCACTGATCTGGCGCGTCAGATACTGGTCAGATGTAACCATGGGAACAGACCCTCCAGTGCTGTGTAAAAACTGATCGACTGGGTTGTTTACAGCAGTATCCGGCCTCCAGCACCCAGTACAAACCTGATCCGACTGGGTTGTTCACATGTAAATAGTAGTTCTGGAACCAATCCCTCTACCAGTGTCTAAAACCTGATGAGATGGTGTTGCTTACAGCAGCTGGGGACTGGCCCCCCCCACCACTGTGTACATGCTGATCAGACTGCATCACTGCCAGCTGGGTGGAAGGTGTAGGAGCTGGTGTGGGGACAGCATGGTGGTGACATGGCCCAGTGTTCCTGGACCTGAAGTCCGTGGTCATAAAGCAGGTGCTTGTCGCTGTGTGTTGTTCAATTCCAGCTAGCTTTGGAGGTTTTGTTTCTGGCACACTACCAATTTCAGATGTGGAGTTGTGCAGTGGACACGCTTCTACACAGGAATCTACACACAAACACGGGTGTGCGAACATGCTCGTGCGCACGCACACACACACGCTCATCCAAGACACAAGGCTGTGTTCAGTTTCCAAGGTTCAAACGCATGCTGAAGTTACACAATGTCTCACCATGATATGATAACGCAGAATTCTGTGGTAAAACAGGACATACATACACACAATCAAGAATGACACAGCCCAAGTGACCTGACTCTGACATGCCTGTGCACTGGATCCCAGATGATTTGGGAAAGTGAAGTTGCAAGCTGCAACAACTCAGTATTTCCTGGGTACACTGGCATGCTTGGGCAATGCAAGGAGGTAATGTTGCTGGTGTCAGAGTTCAATCTCTGGGTACCGACAACCTCAGTCTGACCTGGGCGTACACTGGTGCCTGATGCAGATTTTAATGAGCTGAACCTCCAAAGTGCATCAAAGTTAATGACCAGGTCAAATTTGTCCCACAGGATAAAATGGTCACTCCTGGGGTTAAAAAAAAAACACACCTGAAAAACTGGTCCTATGATCTAAACATGAACCTGCTTTGTATCCAGGAAAAACAAATGCAAATGGTAGACAATAATGAGTACTGCAACACCAGTACGTAGTGCACCGAGGGATTCTGCATGTTTGGCTCTGCTTAAAACTTCATTAATTTGACACGGACTCAGCCATTCACATACTTTGTTCATCGATTCATTTTGTGACGCTAACATCAATCAATCAAGGAAGGTGCTCAACACTTACGAACAAACCCTCTCACAGCACACACAGGAAATTCCACGACCCAAAAGACACTGACAGGGTGATCAATGCAAGTCAGCTTCAACTTCCATGCGTGCAGTCACTCACACTACATAGCTGACACAATGTTGCAGACAACGAGGAATTCATGCATACACAGGCTATGTTTTACCAGGCACTGCCGGTGCCGTAAGGAAGTTTGTACACATGACTCTGACACACGACAAGGTTCAACCATCTACTCCTGGGCACATGAACATCTCAAAATTGACCCTGAATACAAAGTTGCTTCTCCAGAACACACAGCAGAAACTGCAGATCTGAAGTCACCTTCCAACACTGGCTTGCTCTTCCCTTGTTTAAGAGCACACAGACTTTTCCACATTTAGCTTAATAAGCACTGTGCAGATCATTCATTCAACAAACCAATCGAGCACTACGCCGAAGATTTTGTTGTTAAGTTCAAACACAGATGATTACATAAAAAACAACCATCGCCAATGCTATACTGAGGTTTCCGAGTTTAACCTTAAAACGAATTTGTTGTTCTTGGGATCTATAACCTCCTCCGTCACACTAAAATGGGGCATTTTCCGCACATAGCACATCAGCGACACATCGCCGTGGCGAAGCTGGAACTCCATCCCATCCTCCATCTCACGCACTACGTTGTGGTCGCAGACCAGGATCCAACGGTCCACGGAGTGGTAATCCCTCTCGCTCATGATGACGGCGCCCTGGCTGAGGTACCTGGCAATGAAGGCGCGGGGGGCCAGGTCATGGGAGATGGAGGTGGCCAGGTGGGTCAGCACGCTCTCCATGGAGTAGCGGGGCTGCTGCCGCGTGATGCGCAGGTACTTCTGCAGCGCTCGCGCCATGGACGGGAACACAGCCTGTGCCGCCTCCTGGGGATCCATGGGAATGGCTGGCCCTGTCAGCGACACACACAGCCAACCGTCAGTAACAGGCCATGATAGTGGGAGTCCTTTAAGAATGGAACAGACCGCAACATCACTAAAACCAAGGCAAAACAAGAAGTCTGGAACAAATTCCATGGGTCAATGGAATCAAAGGACAGCTGGAGATTATCAGTTGCTTTTAATTAAGTCTACTTTCATTATCATCATCAGACAGGGCCTTTTAAGGGCCGTGGTTGTCTCCGCAATGGGTAGAAAAAAGCCCTGTCCTAGAAAGAACAACTATAAGCAACAATCCACACACTACACATTATTATAAAATGATGTTGATAACTAAATACTGATATCCTCAAAGGTGATAGTACTAGGCTACGCTGAAGGCACCAGACACTCTTCTGAATTCACTGCCCCAGGATAAAGAAAAAAAGTAAATAATTTATGACATGTAAAAAAAAAAGTACCCCCAAAGGCATGGATACTTATCACACATTGAAGAATGGACAGTTTCACTACTTAATCATCAGATTGCAAATAAAAACCTGGCATGCTATAATCTATAAGTTCTTGTTAGGGAGCTTTTTTGTCATTACATTGACCATGCCTGTGTTGTGAGCCATCCCAAAGAATGATCACAAACATCAGCAATAAACAAACTGATAGTGAACATGCACTTGTTACAAGATCCATGACTGAGTTTCTTTATAAAACATGACTCCATCTCCCTTTTTTTTTTTCTTTCTTTTTTCTTTTTGCTTTAAAACTGTACTTTACTTCCCCTTGTGCTCCGTAAAACAATAATCTGGTCGCAAAAGGAAACCTGCATGACAAAATGTAGACAGGTAAACGGCCGAGAAGAATGCCAGCCATGTGACTCACCCTGCTCCTCCTGTAAACGTTTGATGTGCGTGAAGGCTTCCTCTGCTGCCACCACCAGCCTGGCCCGACGCTTCCTCACCCGTCTCTCATACTCCTGTTCATCGTAAAACCTGTCGTTGTGGCTCGAATCCCTCCGCCGCGCTGCTGCCGCGAACACCGCTCTGGACCTCCCTTGGTTCATGGATTGGTTCGGCCCGTTGCCATCCACATCGTAAACTTTGAACCCTGTCAGGTTCTGCTTGCCTGGTCGCCGGCCAATCATATCCAGGTAAGGATTGTACGCAGGAAGTCGCGGTAGTAGTGTTCCAAGACGTGACGGCGGCGCGCTGAATCGACAGCAGCCCGACGCTGTAGCAGTTGGTCTCTCCGTCGGGCGAGCGGTCACCCTGACCACGAACTGAGGCTGAAGCTGTCGGATTTCCAGCAGCACCAGCGCCAGGTAGTGAATGAAGAGAAGCCCGTCCACCAAACTGTCGGCAAACTGAACAATGCCGTAATAGACAGTGCGTTTCTCCCGCACAATGCGCACCCCGTAGAACAACCAGAAGGCGAAGGTGAGCACAAACACCAGGAAGAGCACGACGGCGCGGAACACGAAGATGCGGGCATGGTGGCCTTGGGCTGGCGAAAGAACACGGCCAGCGTGCCCAGCATGAGGATGAGCAGCTTGAAGGAGAAGGAGATGAGCAGACCCTCACACTCCGGGGCACATATCTTCATCACAGACACATCCACCACCGTGCCGTCGGTCTCTGGCTCCAGTCAATGATGTCTAATCTGGGCAGCACCACCATGGCCACCGGGGAGAGAAATCCAAAGAGGGAGAGGATGACCGCCACAGCGGTGCCCATGAAGCGCACGCAGTTGAAGCCGACCCCCGGGGTGAACTCTTTGGGAAAGGAGTACTTACTGAGGTCCTCCATGGACATACCCGTTTCACTGGTGTTACCCGTGATGGCCGTGGTGTTGTCGCCCCAGTTGTCATCCTGAGGGATCACCTGTGGACAACCACCACAACTATACATGAAGCAATCATCCATGGCAACCACATACATCAGTTACCCCTCTCAACATCTACCCCACCTGTGGACAACCACCACAACCATACATGAAGCAATCATCCACGACAACCGCATACATCAGTTACCCCTCTCAACATCTACCCCACCTGTGGACATGTAAACACCCATAACAGGTATGCATTAAAAAGCTCCATCCCAGCAACTGACAATATGAATCGTACATATCATCACACACCCTGAGATATGAACAGTACAATCCTTACCATTACACTAAGAGGTATGAACATCAAATTCTCATCACACCTATAACTATGAACAGTCAATTTATACCAACCACACCTTCAGGTGTGAACAGTCAGTTCTGACCACAGCCACAGGCATGGACAATAAATTTCCATCACACCTATAGATATGCATGAACAGAGAATACCCATCATATCCACAGGCATGAACAGTAGGTACCCGTTATATCTACAGGTGTGAACAGTAGGTACCTATCATATCTAAAGACATAAACAGTAAATACCCATCATATCTACACACATGAACAGCAAGTACCTATATACCTACAAGCTTGAACAGTAAATACCCATCAACTGTAAAGGCATGAACAGTGAGTACTCTTAATATCTACAGGCACAAACAGTATATATACCCATCATATGTACAGTATGATTATTAAATACCCATCATATCAGCTGGCATGAACAGTAAATTCCTATCACTCTTACAGGCATGATCAGTAAACACCCATCATATCTGTAGGCATGAACAGTAAATTCCTATCACTCTTACAGGCATGATCATCAACACCCATCATATCTGAAGGCATGAACAGTAAATTCCTATCACTCTTACAGCATGATCATCAACACCCATCATATCTTCAGGCATAAACAGTTAAATATACCCATCATGTCTACAGACATGAACCATACATACCCATCGTATCTTCAGGCATGAACAATAAATACCCATCATATCTGTAGGCATGAACAGTACATACCCATCATAGAGATCTACAGGCATGAACAATGATTTCTCATCGTATCTGCAGGCATTGACAGTATATTCCCATAATTTATCTACAGGCACAGTCCGTAAACAGCGATGCAGGACTGCCTAAGTTTAGGGCATCACTATTTGTCCTGGACACAATGGAAACAGATTGTCTGTCCCTGAAGGTTCACTGAATAATGTTAACAAGTAGCTAGACGACAGTAAACGTCGGAATGACCAGAACAAAAATTATGCAGACAGCCCAACGTAATTTTGATACAGACGGGAAAAAAAATGTGTTAAAATGAAGCGAAGCATTGTGGCAAATTTGTAGAAAAGACCAATACCAATCTCTTCAGAACATTTACATTCCACCTCTGCACCTTTGTGGAGACCTTAAAAAGTGATCATTGTGTACAGTCAGGAAAAGCAAAAAAATCCTATAAAATTCTATGAGGGATGGAGAGGGAGGGGTCCTGTACATGCCCCCCCCCCCCCATTCCCTCTCATTGGGGCACTCTGACACAAATCTAACAATCCAGACCACCACTGTTTTTCTTTTTTTTTTCCCCCTGAACTACAAATACTGCCACTTGATCATGGAGATTTTGTGTTTCTCTTTCATTCCAGCATCATCTTGCAGACACACAGCATCTCACTCACGCAAAGAAGTTTACACAAGATCTCGTGACTTGAATGTTGTGTGCTGCGCATTTATAAAAAAAAAAAAAGAAACAGAAAAAAAAACCTAGCATTCTGCCGATTCAACCGATTCTTTTTGTCTGCTGAGCATTCCAAAAACATGAGTGGTGCTCTGCCGATTCAACTGATACTTTTTTTTTTTCTTTTTTTTTTTCTTCCCCCCACCCTAAATGTCTTTCTTTTGCTCTAAAAACTCTTTTACTGCCAGTTTCTGATTCTTATATTTTTCCTAAATCCAGGGAGCGTGGGCCCCGAGTTTTGTGGTGAGTTAGCTATCACCAGCATAAGCCAGTATAAACATATTTTCCCATGCCAAGTTTCCAAAACTGCCACCGTATTTTGGGGTGACCAACTGTCTGTTACAGACGGAAGACAGTGAGCAGGTTATCTTTTTACTGTCTTTGCCTCCCAAATTTGACCAAACAGAGCTAACTAACTGCTGAAGCTTGCAAGACTTTGACGTGGCACAATGGATTATGCTTCAAAATTTCATGAAATAATCTTGAAATACACACAGATCAACTCTGTTGGAACCTTTCTGAATTGAGCTTTTCAACTTGATAACAATGTATGCCACATCCTAGTGCTCGATTTTCAGCACTCGACTCCTCATTGAAAACCACAAAACATTACTTGTAATTTAATTCCTTTCAGTTATTCCAAATGCGACAAAACTGTTCATGAATATCCCACCACCAACCTGCTCATCGTGTTTTTCCTTCAATGGGCATGGAGAGAGATTTTTTTTTTCAGTGGTCAAACATTAAAACAAAAAAAAGGGTCAAGATTTTGCATCTCAGAACAGGTGGTTTATGCATATATGCAGTCACGCCCATGCAGATGTCTTGTGCGTCACACTGTGTGGACACTGACCTGAACCTCGATCCTCTCCTCCATGTTGCGGCTGTCCAGGTCCGACTCCTGGCCAGGCATCTTGATGGTCACTGAACGATCGTCCCGATCTCGCTCCCTGTCGTGACGGTCGCGCTCTCGCTCTCGCCCGCTGCCGTGACGACTGTGACCATGAGGTCGGCCTGACGAGGACGAGGAACCATGGTGATGAGAGTGCGTGGCGGGGGACAGATGAAGGCGGGGACTGGTTGAGAAGCTGGTGGTGATGATGGTGAGAGTGTTGGGTTGTGAGCGCTGCAGTTGCTGATGGTTGTGGTGGTGATGGTGGTGGTGATGGTTGCTGCTGTGGCTCCGGTGTGAGCGCTCCGACCTATCACTGCGACCAGATCGCACAGACTCCGCTCCATCCATGACGGAGCCGATGGTAATGGAGTAAGGTGGTAATGGGGGTCAGAAAGTCGGAGGGAAGAGTGGTCGGCTTCTGTCTGAAAGTCCTGCAATACACAACGGTTAACTGTAAGACCCAAGATGAGTTTGGGGTGAAAATACAAGTAACTCACAAAGAAACTACAGTAAAATACTATAGGGGAAAAAAAGGAGTATAACAACAATTATCATTATTGTTACCAGCTCTCTGCACCACTGTATTAAGTTCTCTGGCACTGGCAAGTAGTTCATCATCTGACTTGACAATGAACTCAAATTCAATAAATCACCATCGCTAAGTGAAATGCCTAAAGCCACATGATTGTCATTGTTCATCATTAAAATTTACCACAATGGGTGTAATCCAGATGGACAAATAAGAAAAACTGAACAAGCCAGTAATGAGAAAATTCTGTAAATGTAGGATACATCTCAGGAGAACCATAGATGCCTATGAGCAATGACCTCCACAGTGGAAGCCACCTCTCTCTTTCTACAGATTTTGACAAAACCTCCCAAAATAGACCTCCCTTGTGAAGACTCCCTACAGATTGTGAAACAGAACCTTTCTTCAAATACAATTACCTCCTTCTGATCATTACTTCTCGGTTAATGCAATTTTTGACACCCCCCCCCCCCCCCCCCCCAAAAAAAAAACCTTCCTGAAAAGAACTCCCTTGTGAAGACTCCCTCCTTCCAAATACAGGATCTGAAACAAAACCTTCCTTCTCTGCAAAACTTCCCGAAAAGGACTTCCTTTACAGAACCAGCCCTGATGTGGCCCTTTGCGGTCGGCTGGGCTATAAGCAACATTATCTTATCTTATCTTTACAGACACTCTCTCTCTCTCTCTCTTTTGACACAGAGCCTCCTTCAAAAATCTTCGGTGTTCGCATTGTGTCTCTCACACTTTCTTTAAAGCTTTGCTTATCTCTGTCCCTCACACTTTCTTTAAAGCTTTGCTTATCTCTGTCCCTCACACTTTCTTTAAAGCTTTGCTTATCTCTGTCCCTCACACTTTCTTTAAAGCTTTGCTTATCTCTGTCCCTCACACTTTCTTTAAAGCTTTGCTTATCTCAAACACCCTTTTTTTCCAGATTTACCTGCCATTTTATGACTCCCTTTATCCACGCAAGACTTGTTCACTTAAGAACTATCGGAGGCGCTTGTGGAGAAGTTCTAGACTAGGGTTTATCAAGTCTGGATTATACGGTTAACCCCAGTTGCGTCAAAGGCAGCGTTCAGCAGCTGTTCATACATGCCTCACTGAAAAGAGGTCAGTGAGGTACTCATGTGTGGAAACAGCAGGTGCACCTTGACTAAACTATCGTCCATATGTTCCATCTGAAGATTATACCATCCATTCAATTCTGATCACACACACACACACACACACGCACGCACGCGCACGCGCACCACACACACACACACACACACACACACACCAACTGTGATTATGAACATAAAATTGTGTTTAATAGCTTTCTATGGATATATATACCGATAGGTCTTACTTGGACACGCCCCACCCGTCCCACCCCCACCCACCCCCTCTCTCTCTTAAAGGATTACATTAACAGATTTTGAACCCCTCTCCCTCTCACAGATCTATAAACATAACATGAAGTCATGAACAATGACCCAAACACTGCAACTTTCTGATTAGAGTGACACAAACACATTGATGATTTTGTTTCCTCACCATAACTGCCTTCCAACCCCACCCCTCTCTCTCTCACACACACACACATACACACACACATAGGATCAGATGCACAGACGCAATCACAGAGCATCACACACAGAGGGTCTCACACACACACAGACACGCGCGCGCGCGCACACACACACACGCACACACACACACACCACACACAGAGAGAAGGGGAGGGAGGGACTATTCTGAACACAGAACCAAGCACTACCCCTTTGTTTAGGACTCCAATTTCTCAGTACCAAGGCAAACTCCAGCCAAAGTAATCCAACTGACAACAAAGAAACCCAACCCCCATCCTCCCTCCTCCTCACCCCCACTCTCCTCCCCTTCCACCCCCAGTACAGGAGTGGGCCTGCCCACACTTTCTGTTTGACCTGTTCACTGCCGCCCAAACCTTTTGCCCAAGGGAGAACAGACCTGCTCCCATGGCAATTCTCTTCACAGTCACTGTCTGTTTTCAAGGTCTTGTAACTTCACAGTAAAATACCTTGCTGGCTACTCTTTCTGAAAAAAAAAAGTGTGTGTGTGTGTGTGTGTGTGTGTGTGTGTGTGTGTGTGTACACGCGCGCGTGTGTGTGTGTTTACATGTGTGCATGTGTGTGTGTGTGTACATGTGTGTGTGTGCGTGCGTGCGTGTGTGCGTGCGTGTGTATACGCACGCATGTGCGTATGTGTGTGCATGTGTGTGAGTCAGTGTGTTTGTGTGTGTGTGTGTGTGTGTTGTGTGTGTGTGTGTGTGCGCGCGCGCGCGTGCGTGCGCATGCGTGCGTGCGAGAGAGAGAGAGAGAGAGAGAGAGAGAGAGAGAGAGAGAGAGAGAGAGAGAGAGTGTGCATGTGTGTGTGTGTGTATGTGTGTGTGTGTGTGTGAGAGAGAGAGAGAGAGAGAGAGAGAGAGAGAGAGAGAGAGAGAGAGAGAGAGAGAGAGAGAGAGGTGTGTGTGTGTGCATGTGTGTGTGTGTGTGTGTGTGTGATAGACTGTAGTTTTTTCTTTTTTTTTCCAGATCAACATACCTTTTTCTTCTGAATTCACTAGTTTTCTTTCTTCCAACAAAATACAGCAATGAAGGTTGTTTCATATATGATGCCCAGTCTAACTGAAGCATTGATGCTACATTCACAGTAGCATGGGAAGAGACACCACTGAATCATACATGTGCATGCACACACACATGCACGTACAACACACACACACACACACACACCACCCCTTTCAAGCCCCAGTGAACAGCACTCAGGTAGACGCTGTCTGTAGTGATGTGTAATTTTCTACACAGAGTGACACCCCCTTCCTAAGCCCTCATCCCTTGTCCTCCTCTAACGATGACTGCACTGTCGCTGGCAATGCACGCCACATGCAAAGCAGCTCCACACTGCATCCCAGTGAAAGATGTTGCTGGTGGAAAACAAAACAAGTCTCAATCACCAGCCGCCGTGGCGAAGTGGTTAACGTCACGGACTCCCGGCTGGGGAGGTCGTGGATTTGAATCCCATCAGAAGTCATGTGGGTTTTTTTCTGCCTCGACCGGCTCCTACCCAGAGTTGAGTTTGCTGCGGACTCAGTTGGGAAGACTGGGTCCACACAGTCGAGTTTCATCCACTTAATGGATGCGTTTCTAAGAGTGTTGCTCAAATTTCCTGACCAACACTGCAGGTGCCTGAATCTCTCGGCCTGGTTGACGCTGGGATATATTATGAAAGGAAGCGTAGAGTACAGCCCTGTCATGTAGTCTCAGACCGAAACGGAAATCCGTAGCATCATCTTAATCATTCTCATTCTCATCGATCAGCATTAAAAAAAAGGTCTAAATTCTGTGGCCCTTGATGCCCTGCTCTCATGGTGACCTCAATTTCGATGTCCTCTCCACGTCTGTGACCTTGGTTTGGTTCCGTCGAGGTCACCGGTATCGGGAGTCCATGGGGGCTGTCGTTGGAACGGACATGGTGGCGCCCTCGGGAGGGAGAGCTCACTCACGCCGGTCCACGACTAAGCAATTATTGTCGTCAGTAGGGGCTTAGTAGGTGGTGTCCTGCGTATGTTAGATCAGAACAGGCGCCACTGAACACCACCGAAGTGACTCGGCAGCAGTGCAGTGTCTCCTCCGGCGGGTTGCCTCTTGACGACTTGACATTGACTGCTTCCTGTGGATTGCCGGTGCCGGGGCTGCGGCGGGGCCGACCGGGCTGTGGCTGTGGACGGGGTGTCGGAATGAGCGCTGGGTGCACTGCCTCTGAGGTGGCGCAGAGAGTGGGACACAAAAAAAAAAAAAAAAAAAAAAAGTCCAATCAAAAAATTTTTTTCCCACTATTTTCAAAAATACCACTTTTTCGCCCCTTCTAAAGGCAACAGTTCATGTTTTTTCACACCCCCATAACCCCCCACTTTTTTCCCCCAAGGCCGACAGGACGCTCCAAAAGGGTCCAGGCACTGCACAGCCCTACCCCACGAGACCCTCTTCTTTATTTTCTCTCATCTAACACTGATGCACTTGTCGTCATAAAGGGCTAATCTGCGCAGTGTGGCCTCAAGGCTTAGCGGTTTGGGGTTTAGTTTATGGGCTAGTCTGCACCTGTGACCCTTGATGAACCTAAAAGATGCATAGCACAGCACAGGCCAAGGGGGGAAAAATTTTCCTTTTTAGGGGAAAGGGAAAAAACTCGACAGTGCGGTGGTTTTTTCCCTTTCAGACTTATTTTTTTTATAATCTTTTATACTTTAGAACGGCTATTCTGTAAAAAAAAACATCGGGCACATCCATGACCCATAATGAACATACTTCAAATTTTCAAAAAAGATCCCCCCGACGTTTTTTTGGGAGCATGTAAACATTCTGACCAGAGGGGACACACAGACAGACAACACACACACAAGAACAGCATTTTTCCTTCCCATTGTAAATACTCCCTGTTCTATACAACTGTGTTTTTGGTGTGTGTGTGTGTGTGTTTTGGTTGTGTTGGTGGTGGTGTGTGTGTGTGGCGTGCGCGCATTTTTAATAGCAAAATTTTTTTGGGGAGGAAGGGGGGGATGGAGAGACAGACAGACAACAGAAAGAAGAGACAGAGAGGGGTTTTGTACTGTTTCTGAATAAAATTCATTTCAAATTCAGGTCATGAAAAATTTACAGTAATACACAGGATCACCATTACAAATCATCAGAATTAGACTGTGATTTGTTTTTATGCCATTCCCTCCATTCTTTCCCCCAAAATTCCACCCCCCCCCCCCCCCCCCCCCCCCCCCTTAAAAAATTTCACTCTCGACCAGATAGGATGCACAGTCTCCACCCCATTTGTTTTTCTTTCACCATTTTTTTGCTTCTCCACTGTTTTGATCCTTCTGCCACACCAAAAACCTTACCTTCTTCACACAAACACGGGCACACATGAACCCCCCCTCCCCCCCCCCTCTCCTCCTTCCCATACAATCTCATCCACACACCACACCAAAACCCACAACACACACACACCCAAATTTCAAACCTAGCTTTTTTTCATAATTTCTAAGATGGTTTTGGGGATCTCTTTTTTTCAACCAAGGAGTTTTGATCTAGACTCTTCATCCCAAACCCCCATCCCGTCTCCACACCCCTTCCTTCCATGCGAAAAAACCCTTCTTTTTGCACATCCAAAACCCCCTCTTTTTTTTATCCCTTGAAGGGATAAAAAGAGATGGGAAATTCTCTCTCTCCGTCTTCTTTCCCTTTTCCCCTCCTCCTCTCTCTCTTCACAACTGACCTCAGCCATCTCTTTTGGGAAGCCAGTACCCGTTTTTTCTGTTTTTCTCTAACATGCAAAAGTTAACAAAGGTACACTTCCCCGCTCTCCCCCAACTGTTTTCCGTGTAGAAAAAGCCATCTCCAATCAAACCTCTGAAGAAAAACCGGGGTCTCATACACCCCCTTTTCCCGCCCTCTGCTCACTTTATCAAGGGTCCCACAACTCTCTTTTCCCCTACCTCCCCTATCTCTGCTCTCCCTCCCCCCCCCCTAACCCCCCGCCCCCCCCCCCCCCCCAAAAGGCCTTTAAAACCACCACCACCTCCCTTAACCTCACCTTTCTTTTTCATCCCCTACCCCCACTAACCAATCCCTTACTTCCTTCTGCCCCTAATTTTTTCTTCCCTATCCATCTCCCTTCCCCTCCTCCCCCCCTCCCCTCGCCTCCTACCCATCATTTTTAAAACCCCCTTTTTTTTCCCCTCAACCCCCCCTCCAAGCCCAATTTCATGCCCCCTGCTCTTCCTGTGCCTGGAAAAATTCCCCCCAAACCCCTTACCCTGGGCCCCCCCCGACAGGGGCGTAGTTAGTACCCAGCTCAGTAATGGCTGTTTTGGGCCCAAATTCAAATGCCATGCTTACCTGAGATCAAGCTGACATGGCTAGGGTTCGCTATGATGCCTGCAAGGGGTAGAGAGAGGTCCAACTCTTAATTCTACTCTTTTTGTAAGGGGAATACCCTTTTGCAAGGGGGGGAACTAAACCTTTAAATTCTTTTTTTTTTTTACTCCCTCACAAAAACGTTTCAAACTCTGAAATACTCATGAAGGAAAAAGAACTATAACTTAGAAAACCAATGTCCTTCAAAAACCTTCAAATTTAACCCCCAAATTCCCAAACACACTAAAGAAAACTAAATACACTTTAAAACGTACTCGGAGCACACAAACCATGCCCCTGCATGCACCCCGAAAAAAAAAAAACCCCCCCCACCACAACACACACACACACACACACACACAACACTTTTTGTTTTTGTTATTTTGTCTTTTGGCAAGTATTTGGGTAACTGCATGTCTGACAAGAACATCCAATTTTGGATACTGACAATGTAATCTAATCTTCTCTGAGTGGTAAAAAAAAAAAAAAAGAAGAAGAAAAAAAAAAAGAAGAAGAAAAAAAAAGAAGAAAGAAAAAAAAAGAAGAAGAAAAAAAGAAGAAAAAAAAAATCTACCGTGAGAGGTAACCAGAAACATCCACTCTTAACAGGTAACCAAAACAATCCACTCGACATGTTTGGGGAAAAAAAAAATGACAGGTGAAATAAAAACATCCACTCCGACTTACCAACAGAAATGTCCACAAGGACATGTCAACAAAAGCAACAAAAACAGAACAAAAAAATCACTCTGACAGTCAATATAAAAATCCACATCTTAAAAATATCCACAAACACATCCACTCTGATAGGTACAACACAGAAACATATATCTGACATGTCAAACAAAAATATCCACTGTGACTGTACAGGTAAACAAAAACATCTGACGAGGTGATAATCTCCTCCGCTTTAGTTTAATAGAAATATCCAATCTAACATGTCAACAAAACCTTCCACTTTAGTAACTTGGAATAATACTCTGACCTGTCATTAAAACATCCACTTTAACACCACTCTGACAGGTAAAACAAAACCATCCACTAGACAGGTAAACGAAACCATCCACTAGGACAGGTAAACAAAACCATCTACTCTGACAGGTAAACAAAACCATCCACATAGACAGGTAAACAAAACCATCCACTCTGACAGGTAAACAAAACCATCTACTCTGACAGTAAACAAAACCATCCACTAGGACAGGTAAACAAAACCATCTACTCTGACAGGTAAACAAAACCATCCACTAGGACAGGTAAAACAAAACCATCCACTAGGACAGGTAAACAAAACCATCCACTAGGACTGGTAAACAAAACCATCTACTCTGACAGGTAAACAAAATCATCCACTCTGACAGGTAAACAAAACCATCTACTCTGACAGGTAAACAAAACCATCCACTAGGACAGGTAAACAAAACCATCTACTCTGACAAGTAAACAAAACCATGACAAAACCATCCACTCTGACAGGTAACAAAAACCATGACAGGTAAACAAACCATCTACTCTGACAGGTAAACAAAACCATGACAGGTAAACAAAACCATGACAGGTAAACAAAACCATGACAGGTTAAACAAAACCATCTACTCTGACAGGTAAACAAAACCATGACAGGTAAACAAAACCATCTACTCTGACAGGTAAACAAAACCATGACAGGTAAACAAAACCATCCATTCTGACAGGTAAACAAAATCATGACAGTAAACAAAACCATGACAGATAAACAAAACCAATCCATTCTGACAGGTAAACAAAACCATCAAACATGTAGCGACAGGAAAAAAAAAAAAGGGGGGGGGGGGGGCACTATCCTCTATGCTTGGCTGCCTGTTGGTTTAACAAACCTGTTCACCTACAGATCTTTATAAACTCATAAGTAAATTTCAACACTCATTCTACATGTCATCTATCTTGATAAAACTATAAATAATTTGAAACCTTATCCTACAATCAACTGATGAACAACATAACAGAACCTTCTGTGGAAGCAACCTGAATTTCCACCAGTAAAAAAATCTCTTTTGACCATAACAAACATGTATGAAGACAGAAATCCCACAGACCCGCACCCTGCCAAATATAATGAACAAACTGGTATTTCTCTACAAAAAAATACCAGCCACATGCATGTGCTTGTATGACAACTGTACCTTCATGACAATACTGCTGCACAAGCCATTTTCATTGTTAATTTTAAATGAACTCATATTAGACTTTCACACAGCCATCATTCCACCAGATTGATTGTAAACCGAATCCTATTCTCAGCCCCGTCAAATGCTTAAACTGTACCTCACTGTCAAGGCAGGCATGTAGGCAACTCAACAGCGGCACACTTGAAAATAAAAAAAGTGACATCTTCAGACTCAACGTTCCCGCTGTATTTCACAAAATTCAATGCATAAAATCATGTTTCTTTCTTTCTTTCTTTCTGCGTACGCAGGCTGATACTCCTGCGGACACTCCCTGTATAGCCAGGCAGTGGAGTTTTGTGTGTATGACCCTTTTTTATCCCGCCATTAATATATAAAATCATGTGAGCAAACAGTAGATATATGGTTTGCCATTGGTGCAACTTACAAATTTAAATTCTAAAAAAAGAAAAAAACAATTGTAAGGGATATGTACTTACCATACAGTGTTTCAATAGCCCATTAACAAACACTGAGAAATTAAAGATGATTTTTCACCTGACAAAAAAACCAAACCGATTATCTCTGAAAATGGAAATAAGCATCGCCTGCATTCTTCCCCCGTCTTGTTTGAAGATCTGTGTCAAATATTGAGATCTGTTTTTAAAATGAGACTATAACTCCCACTAGTACCAGACAAGAAAGTTACAGTGTTTTTGGTCAACAGGAAAGAACTGTCTAGATTGGAAAAAAACACACCAAAAAACCCTGCATGTAGCTCATTGGCCTCTGAAGAGTCGAGTCCCTGGAACTGAAGCCTGCATGCTTTAAGCAAAAATCCCACTCTGCGTAAGGTAATAACTGTGGCATGTCACAATGTTTATCGGCGAGTCACCTGAGTTT
>CM031626.1:42219200-42279200 GCA_018398815.1 Conus ventricosus | reverse complement strand
TTTTAATCACTTTGATCTATATATATATATATATATATATATATATATATATATATATATATAAAATGGTCTGGTGCACACCTTCTTTATTACAGACTTCCCCTTTGTTCAACATGACAAACTGAAATGAACATAAAGCTATCCCAGCTTCCTCCAGCTTGCAACAACCCTGAGTCAATCACAACATAGTCCATTGTACGGTGCAGCAGGACCACTTCTTCCTTTGTCTGTGTTCAATCTCTTCCATTGCCACTTTATTTTTATTTTTTGTCTCCAAACCCCCCCCCCCCCCTCCCCGAAACACTGTACTTTTCCCTGATTTTCCCTTTCAGTTTCCCTGAAATTAGCAAATTCACTGAGAAGTGGAAGCCCTGCTGTGTGAAGTAGTGGCAAAGGGAGGCGACTGCAGGCAGAAATCTAAACAAATTTTAAATGTAATCAACAGCTCACCGCCAAAAAAAAAAAAGAAAAAAAAGGTAAGAAAAAAGAATCATAAGACAAAACACCACCTGTTTTGACCTCACAGGTCTTCTACAGGCAAGATACAAACATTCAGGACAATGAAAATGAATTCATGAGCAATCACCTATTTTCATCCACTTCAGCTCAAGATGGACGCTGAGTGAAGTTCAGACAGTGTCTCCCCCCCCCCCCCCACTCCCTCCCACACCCCCACCTGACAAAGTGAGAATGCCTGGACATAGTACAGCACCACATGTTATCACCCCCCCACCCAGGTCTGCGAATGTCTTCCTGTACCTCTCAAAGTGGATTTTCCTAAGCAGTGTTGCCAGGGACGATTCCTTACTGTCATGACTTCATTTCACAGGCGCTTAGGCTCTACCCCTGCAGTTTTCATGAAGTTTACCAGTAACTTTCTTTCTTTGTGCCAGTTGCTAACTGTCCCGAGTTGTACCAGGTTTCATTTACTTTTGTAAACTGTCCTGGAGAAGATGTTTCACCAGCTGTCAGCTGTCCAGCTGTAACAGGTTTCACAAACAAAGTGTCCTGGAGTTGTAACATGTTTCACCAACTGTCAATTGTCCTGGAGTTGTAACATGTTTCACCAACTGTCACCTGTCCTGGAGTTGTAACATGTTTCACCAACTGTCAACTGTCCTGGAGTTGTAACATGTTTCACCAATTGTCAATTCTCTGGAGTTGAATGAAACCAATTGTCAACTGTCCTAGAGCTGTAATGGTTTCACTCACTGTCAACTGTCCTGGAGTTGTAACATGTTTCACCAATTGTCAATTCTCCTGGAGTTGAAACCATTGTCAACTGTCCTGGACGTAACGTGTTCACTCACTGTCAACTGTCCTGGAGTTGTAACATGTTTCACAATTGTCAACTGTCCTGGAGTTGTAACATGTTTCACAACTGTCAACTGTCCTGGAGTTGTAACATGTTTCACTAATTGTCAACTGTCCTGGAGCTGTAATGTGTTTCACTCACTGTCAACTGTCCTGGAGTTGTAACATGTTTCACAATTGTCAACTGTCCTGGAGTTGTAACATGTTTCACAACTGTCAACTGTCCTGGAGTTGTAACATGTTTCACCAATTGTCAACTGTCCTGGAGTTGTAACATGTTTCACCAATTGTCAACTGTCCTGGAGTTGTCGCATGTTTTACCAATTGTCAATTCCTGGAGTTGAAACCAATTCATTGCCAACTGTCCTGGAGCTGTAATGTGTTTCACTCACTGTCAACTGTCTGGAGTTGTAACGTTTCACCAATCGTCAACTGTCCTGGAGTTGTGATGTTTTCACTCACTGTCAACTGTCCTGGAGCTGTAATGTGTTTCACTCACTGTCAACTGTCCTGGAGTTGTAACGTTTGACCAATCGTCAACTGTCCTGGAGTTGTGATGTGTTCACTCACCGTCAACTGTCCTGGAGCTGTAATGTGTTTCACTCACTGTCAACTGTCCTGGAGTTGTGCCATATTTTGCCAACTGTCTATGGTCTTGGCATTGTAGTACGTTTCACCAACACCTTGTTTAATGTTCAAACATACGCCGCCCACACACACATGTGACACCTTTACAGTCCATATTCTGGTATACATTACACATGCAACACATCATCTTATCTATCTTTCTGGGACATCATCACACGCATACACTGAAACAGTTTTTTGGTGCGTGTGGTTGTTTTTTTAATGTAGTACTGCCATACCCACTCCAACCGCCCCCCCCCCCCCCCCCAACCATAAATAGTAACACCATCTGATTGGTCCTTTGATGTGCATGCTGTTCACACTCTTCCAAGGAAGCAAGCAATATAGGCTGGTGGTGAAACTGGTGAAAGAAGTTATCCAAAATCATTCCCACATAACATTCACAACATTGCAACTAATTGGCTTTCTACGCTCCAAATGGGACGGAGGTCGTGTGGTGTGTGTGTGTGTGTGTGTGTGTGTGTGTGTTTTGTGTGTGTGTGGGTGTGCGTTATCAGCGGTAGAGATGGTGGGGGAGGGGGGGGGTCCCTGTAGCAGACACCTGGCTGACGACCCAGCCAAGAGTCACAGGTAAACGATTCCAGGTGTGGCCTATGGTTCCTGGCACTCTGGGAGGTGAGGGGAGTTGGGGGGGGGGGGGGGGGGTAATAACAGCTGCTCACTCACCTGTGAAACGTTTTCAGCAGTACTTGAGGTCTTAAGCACTACTGCTGTTAAGTGTTAAAACTTCTTTCTTTTTTTTCTTTTTTTTTTCTTTTTTGCTGATGGAGAACTGTCCTACTTGACTTTTTAATCAGCTGTGAGACTGTGTTAGCAGCCAGCCAGGTTATAAACATGAAACGAAAAAAGAAGTTCTCAGCCGCAACAGACAGAGAACAATAACAATCAAACAATTAACTTAGGAGCAGGGAAATTTATGCAGAGTAACTACCAAATGACTTCCTTCTCCTCTTTGTAAATATTCACTACCCCATAACAGGAAAGCAGAGAAAATATGATCAAGGGCAGGTTTATGCAGATGATGTCTTGGTACACAACTCTCTTGGTGCACTGAGGCACCCACGCATGTAAAATGTGCAGACATCAGACCTGTTTACCCGTAATCTGCATTTGGTGTACTTTTCAAAGAAAATGAGCATAATCTCTACAAAGAGTGCGTACAAAATTACAAATTTCTGTAAAAGCAGCAGGAAGAAGGGCGGGTCCTTCATTTCATTTTCACCTGCCATCACATTGCAGACACTTCTTGCCAGTAGTAACTACCTGATCTTGTACCAGACTATGGAAAAACGGGTTCTTTCTGAGACAAATGACTTTCAAACCTGAGTCATCAGCATACTTTGGCACATGCTCATGCTCTCTTGACGGTTTTTGGATGTTTCAGGGCATGTTGTCAAAGAAAAAGATACTGCAAAACGCGATTTGGCGTGCAGAAGATAACAAGAGTCGTCGCTCTTTGGTCAAAGCCTCCACCGCAATTATTTTCCAAAAGTTCAAAAACCACTCCAGAACTTTCATCTCCAGAAATTTTTTTTACGTATTTCTTTTCAATTCGTTGCATTTTCGCCAAACATGTACAAAATAAGGCGAAATCATATCGGTAAGCAGGTCTGAGATATGTTTTATGCAGCTGACCATTTGTGTGGACATTTGACAATTCCAGAGAACTAGCACCAGATAAAGTGAGAGAGAGAGACACACACAGTGAGTGAGACAGAGAGAAACACCCAGACAGACAGCTGACCTATAATTTACCCCCTCGTAATGAACAGACCTTAAGTGTAATACGACAGGCAAAAAAGTATCATCCAAGGTGTAAAGTCAAAGTTAATCTTGGGTGCCACGATAGGTCAGCTGGTTAAGCATGGTGATCCTGGGTTCATAATTTCACATCAGCACCGTTATGGCATGGTGATCCTGAGTTCATAATTTCACATCAGCACCGTTATGGTACTGGCATGATTTTGCTCTCAGAATTAACACTGACTCCATTTCCCTAAACATCCTTCAAATGAGAATGTAAACCAAGGTTTTCCTTGTGTGATCACATGCATAACATTTCACCCACATGCACATTTCCATTATTTACAAGTTTTCATAAATGAAAGCCAGTTTGACCATTAGTATGAATGGCACATGTACATAAACAGCGCAACATCCATGAAAAATCAAGGGAATGTGAATGAAAAAGTGAGGAACTGACATTTGACTGAATGATATGGGAAACCAATGATCAGATCCAGCAGGCAGCTCTATCCAGGTAGGCAGCCTGTTGGATAAATGTGAGCTTGGAACTGGATAGTAAAGTACTAAGAGCTTGGTCTCTGAACAAGAACAGGTACTATGTGAGTACTCTCAATAATAAAATAATCTCAGAGAATGCACTCCAAAAATACACATTGTACCTTAACACTTTGAGCAACTCGACAGATTCATGCAGACAGTATGGGTTACAAAGCTCTCAGAGCTTGGCCTCTTACCTAGAACAGGCGCTATGTAAGTATTTTCAATAGTAAAACCGTTTTTACACTAGTAAAATAATCTCATAAGGTGCACCACGAAATAGGCTTGGTATCATAACACCAAGAGCAATTCAACCGATCCCCATACAAATTCTGTATACATGCGACCTCTTTCTTGACACCATGTTGGACTGATATGGGGAAAAAAGTGCCAGCCAAAGTCGCTTATCTTTCATCCCTGTATCTCAGTGCCAATCAGCAACATCACAACACCTGGCAGCGCTACATTTAATACACATTAGGTGCTCATCATATTGAACCAATCAGCAACATCACAACACCTGGCAGCGCTACATTTAATACACATTAGGTGCTCATCATATTGAACCAATCAGCAACATCACAACACCTGGCAGCGCTACATTTAATACACATTAGGTGCTCATCATATTGAACCAATCAGCAACATCACAACACCTGCAGCGCTACATTTAATACACATTAGGTGCTCATCATATTGAACCAATCAGCAACATCACAACACCTGGCAGCGCTACATTTAATACACATTAGGTGCTCATCATACTGAACCAGCCAGCTGCATCCTCAAGGTCAGTGAAACCAAGGAAGGGGGTTTTCTCACCCATGCTTCTGGCCATCTCTAAAGGGAATGTAGGGAGGGTAAGAAGTGTCATGGTGGAATGAAGCCTCCAAAAGAGTACATCCTGAGAGGAAAGTGCACAGGTCTAAGTCAGGGACAGGGAGAAAGACAGTGACAGACAGACACTGAGACAGACAGAGAGCGAGACAGTGGGAGACAGACAGACACGTGAGAGGCAGACAGACATCTTAGTCTGCACCAGGTAGAAAGTCATGACAGAGACAGAGAGAGAGAGAGAGAGAGAGAGAGAGAGACAGAGACAGAGACAGAGAGAGAGAGAGAGTGGGAGACCGACAGACAGATACTTGGGAGACAGACAGACAAAGATGTCTCTGTAACAACCAGGGAGAAAGTCAGTGACAGACACACAGAGAGTGAGAGAGTGGGAGACCAACAGACAGACATGTGGGAGACAGACAGACACACAAATAGTAAGAGCCAGGGAGAAAGTCAGTGACACAGAGACAGACAGACACATGGGAGACAGACAGACAGAGACTGACACACAAAAGACAAACAGACAGACACGTGGGAGACAGACAGATACACAAAAGACAGGCAGAGGCACAGACAGACCATATAAATGTCCAAGAAATATCTGCATATTCATGCATGCAAAAGATACAT
This sequence comes from Conus ventricosus, assembly GCA_018398815.1. NCBI lineage: Eukaryota > Metazoa > Mollusca > Gastropoda > Neogastropoda > Conidae > Conus > Conus ventricosus. The sequence continues at coordinate 42,273,488 of CM031626.1, read as the reverse complement.
TATAGACCTGTATTCTGTATGTCTCGGTGGTGTGTACTGCTGTGCTTTGCGGATGATTGTTTGGTGTTGGCACTAATTCATTCAGACAGCCAGAAAATGACGGCAAGATGGATAAAGATAGAAAAACAAAGGCGAAGACTGAGAGAGACACACACAGAGTGAGTGAGCCAGACAGCGAGAGAAGAGAGCGAGAGAGAGAGAGGAGAGAGAGAGAGAGAGAGAGAGAGAAGATGAGCAAGTGTGCACAAACAGGCATCCATCCATACAACAGAAACATCTGTCTGTATGGGCAGATGTGTTTATGCAGATGACCCTTCCTGGGGGGGGGGGGGGGGCAAATCAACTCTTAATTCATGTGGACACACACGGTGCCTGCACATGTAGCCAGCCAAATCATGCTAGGACACCCACAAGCTATGTCACTTATGTTACACACATCAATACAACTTGTACCCAAACCATATACCTCCCACATCCCTTGAAGGGAAAACATTCCCCAACCAGAAACATACAACCTCCCTTCCTCCCCCCCCCCCCCCCCCCCCTCCCCCCCCCCCCCCCAACTTCCTAAACTCCTGATCACCTCCTGCCCCCATCCCCACCCCCACCCCAGCTCTCCATCACCCACATCCCCTAACCCTCTGGACAGACACAAAGATGTGTAGTGCTGCACACCTGATCCAGTAAAGGGGGGGAAACCAAACCCATCTGACCAGTTCCAGTTCCCTGTCATTTCCCCAGGTCCCAGTCACGCCTGGCTGGCTACCTGCTCAGCTAATGGGCCATGGAAAAGAGGGAGGGTGGTGGGGAGGAAGGGGGGGGGGAGGTGGAGAAGGTGGGGGGGAGGGTGGGGGGGGGTGGAGGGCCAAACACACCTGGTTCTGCCAATCCTGTTTCGCTTCACTACCCCTCCATCCCAGGATGGTCCCTTTCATCCCACAGGTAACAACATTTACACACACTGCAAGAGCTGGCAGGGAAGTCCGAGAGGAGATGGAGTGGGGGTGAGGCGGTGGGAGAAGAGGTGGATAAGAGGGAGGATGAGGATGGGAACGATAGAAGGGGGGGGGGGGGGGGGAGAAGTAGGAAGATGGGGAGGAAAGAAAATGGGATGGGGAGGAGAAACAGAGGGAGGAGTTAGAAAACAAGAATTTCAGAGGGAGGGTGGGAGAGAAAGAAGGGTTGGGTGAGGGCAGGGGAAAAGAGTCGAGAGACAGCTATTTGTGTGTGTAGGATAAGATAAGATAATGTTGCTTATAGCCCAGCCGACCGCAAAGGGCCACATCAGGGCTTTTAAACCACGTTAAAAATCAACTCACCAGTCATTTGAAAAAAAAAAAAAAAAAAAAAAAAAAAATCACACATCTCAGTAAATGACATCATCTAGAAACGCACCAGAAACTTCGTTAAAAATCTTTTCTTCCGTAAAATCTTAAATAAGATGAAAAATTGTGTGTGTGTGTGTGTGTTGTGTGTGTGTGTGTGTGTGTGTGTGTGTGTGTGTGTGTGTGTGGCAAGTCAAAGTCAAGTCAAAATTTTATTTTCAGATGGAACATTGAATAAGCAATAAATCTGCTTTTTTTTTTTTACATCAAGCCATCCATAATTATATCAACAACAACAAAATTAGACGAATCGACAAAAAATCACAGAAATTTATGAAAATGAAAGATAAATTTTTTTTTAATAGAAACCAGAGAAAAATGGATGGGGAGAGAGGGGGGGGGGGGGGGGGGGGGGGGGGGGGGGGCAGGGGAGGGGGGAGGTAGGGAGTGTACAAATGAGAAGGGGAAAAATCTAGAGAGTAACGAAATAGAACAAGAGAGAGAGAGAGAGTGTGTGTGCGAGTGCGTTCAGTTCAGTTCAGTGGTTTATTTAATGTCTTTTCATCGCAGATGATATTAGACACTTAAAAATAAAAAAAAAATACAAGTAAAAAACACCCTCCACACTTAACTTATCATCCACATTAGTACTTTCAAACCCACATCTTATATATGCATATTGACATGAGTGTAATAAATACCCTAGCGGTACACAAAGTTGTTGATCTTTATAAAAAATTGCTACCTGTGACTGCGAAATAACCATGGCAATTTCAGCAACATATGAACCATATAAGACAGTATTGACATTATCAATGTTATTCATCTGAATACCTTTCTCCTCATAGAGTGGGGTCAACACTGAGCATTCAAACAAAAGATGATGTACAGAAATGTTTTCTCTGCATACACAAGAAATACCATGAGAATATTTAGTGTTCCAAGCGTTCAACCTAATTTATGAATTAATCTAACAATGTGCCTTGGGCACGACGGTAAAAATAGCCATTTTTTTACTAGAATTCTGCTTATGCATACATTTTCCATAATTTGGATTAATTCACAAGAGGATAGATCTAAGGGATTGTTTAGTAAATTTTTTGTCTTTCTGTTTGCTCCTTCTTTTGCAAGACTGTCTGCTATTTCATTCCCACTTTATACCACAGTGAGATGGGACCCAACAAAAATCTATTCTTATGCCTAGTGTAATGAAACAATGCGGGAGAATTTTATTTCAAAAGCAAATCTTTTTAGCTTTGCAGTCCCAACGCTCTAATGACTGTAAAACTGATTTGGAATCAACACAAAGTAAAATTTGATAGAAAGCAATTGATGTATCTATATTAAGTCAAAGCCTTCAGAATTGCATATAATTCTGAGTATAGATTGAAAACCCCTTTCCTACATAATATGATTTCCTGACATTTAAGGTTGGTATTATAAAGCCTGAAACCACTGGGTGCGTGTGCGTGTGTGTGTGTGTGTGCCTGCGCACATGCGTGCAAGCTTATGTGTGTCCATGCACTTGTGTACATGCGTGTACATGCGAGCAAGAAACAGACCGACAGATAGTGTGTTCGGTGTTGTGTCTGTATTATGCGAGTGATTGTTGTGCAGTGATTGTGGAGTGTGCGTTAGTATTAACTGTAAACGTGAACAAAAACAAAACAAAAAAAAAATCTGTGTAGGCATTCCCACCCACACCAGCATGTCTAGCACTGTACATACATAACCACGAAATCCCATTCCTAACATCTCTCTCTCTCCCTCTCTCTCCTCTTCTTCTACGAGCAGGCTTTTGTAGTAACTAAGCTACAGAACAAACACTCGCCTAATCACCACACGGTAACAGCCACATCGCACTACATACTACCCACCACACACACACACACACACACACACACACACACACACACACACACCACACACACAAACACACAAGGGCACACTGTGTGTGTCACCAGGGACAACTTTTCCTTCCATCTCTCTCCCCTGTAGCTAATCTCCCACCCTCTCTCTCCCCCATTCCCCAAGAAACGCTATACCCCCCCCCCCCCCCCCCCCCCCCCCCCCCATCTATCTCTCTCACACACTGCATGTTAAAACAAAAAAAACAGTATACATGGGGCAGGAAAACATTCCAATTCATAACAAACCCTGTCCCTGAATTCCTTACGATGTCTTCAGGTTTTAGACAAACAAAATCAATCACTCCCTCCCCATCACTCCCCCCCCCCCCCCCCCCCCCCCCCCCCAAAAAAAAATCCACTCTTCTCCCACTCACCCAATCATATTAGTTTAAATCTTTTATGAGTCCAATTTTCCTTGCCAGAAAAAAATTGTGACAAAACATACAAATTTTACATATTTATGGAAAACAAATGTCAATTTCACAAATCTTACAAAATCACAATAACTACAGGATATGTCACACTTCATCCCAAAACTGAAAAAAGCTGATTCACAAATCTGACTGGAAGATTCTAACACAAGAATAAAAACATCACACAGACACACACAGACACACACACACACACAGGGACGGGTGAGATGGGAGGAGGTAAGGGGAAGACTCAGAGTGAATACAAATACCAATAATACACATGTTTTATTGATACCCAAAGGGAAGTTAACAGCATCTTCACACCATGCCTCCATTAAAAAAAACAACAACAACAAACAAACAAAAAGAGGACTTGGTTGGACCAATGCCTCTCTCTCTCCCAATCCACCTCATCACCCCTCACACATACACATAGCCACACACACTCACTCCAATAAACACACACACGCACACACAGACAGACACACATGCACACTTACACACACACACACACACACACACACACACACACACACACACACACACACGCCACTCCTTCAAAAGAAGAAGAAGAAAGTTTCAAAGCAAAATAAAGTTGTAACCAAGAGAAAAAAAGGAGACAAATCAGAGTCATCAAACCAACAAGAAGAAAAAAAATTACAAGACAGAATGAAGGCAGCAGGAAAGAAAAGACAGGCAGCAGACAACAGACAGACAGGCAAGCAGACAGACAGCAAGACAGAAGAAGGCAGAGGAAGAGGAAAGACAGGCAAGCAGACAGACAGGCAAGCAGACAGACAGCAAGACAGAAGGAAGGCAGTATGGAAAGGGTAAGACAGCAAGCAGACAGACAGCAAGCAGACAGACAGCAAGACAGAAGGAAGGCAGTAGGAAAGGGAAAGACAGGCAAGCAGACAGACAGCAAGACAGAAGAAGGCAGTAAGAAAGGGAAAGACTGACAGACAGACAGAGAGACAGACCAACAGCAAGCAGACATACAGACAGCAAGACAGGAGGAAGGCAGTAACTGAGTAAGAAAGGGAAAGAACCGACAGACAGAGAGACAGACAGACAGACAGGCAAGCAGACAGACAGCAAGACAGAAGGAAGGCAGTAAGAAAGGGAAAGACTGACAGACAGACAGAGAGACAGACAGACAGACAGGCAAGCAGACAGACAGGCAGCAAGACAGAAGGAAGGCAGTAACTGAGTAAGAAAGGGAAAGACTGACAGACAGACAGACAGAGAGACAAACAGACAGACAGGCAAGCAGACAGACAGACAGCAAGACAGAAGGAAGGCAGTAAGAAAGGGAAAGACAGACAGACAGACAGACAGACAGACGACGGAGACAAGAGGAGACAGACACTGACAGGGTGAGGGCCGCTTGGCATGTCAAAGCGGGCCCTAATAAAAGTGGTTCTTCTACTCTCAACTGGCACAACAAAAGCCCCTGGGTGAAGGAATCCGTGAATCAGCGGAGGCTCTGGTTTCAAAGGTGTTAAATTTCCCATTCCTGTGGGGGAACGGGGACATCTCTACATACTGGCCTGGACCTGATCATTCAATAACAGCAGATCTCTTTGAAATGTATATGGCCTTCTGGTGACACCCTCAAAACTTCAACCCCTGGACACCCCCACCCCTATCCTCTAATCACAGCTCACTTTGGCCATGATCACAATAACCAGTGCAACTAAGAAGAACAGTGAAACAGAAACAGAAAGAAACAGAAATCAAGAAATTAATGAAAAATAGACACGAACCTCAAATGCCATACTCTGAGCTTGTAGTTAAATAACTATTAATTCCAAGAATTTGTGTGGGCAGCAGGCACCCTTGGTCACTGATGCCGCAACAGTGCTACTACCCCTAACCTTCAGCTGATTTATTTAGTTGTATCGCAGAAATACTGCCGAATATTATGCAATTTTAACTTTTAATAATAAATGCTGAAAACCTCCATGCTGCTCGTCTGGGCTCAACCCATCAACACCACAGTCACATCTGCTGTCCTGACATAACCCAAAACTAGTAGCGCTCAGAAGCTCCACTTCATTAGGCAGTCCTCACACTGTGGTGGGAATGAATGGGCCAATGTTCCCACCTCATGGGGCAGTCTCTCACACTGTGGTGGGAATGAATGGGCCAATGTTTCCCACCTCATGGGGCAGTCCTCACACTGTGGTGGGAATGAATGGGCCAATGTTCCACCTCATGGGCAGTCCTCACACTGTGGTGGAAGAATGGGCCATCTTCCCACCTCATGGGGCATGTCCTCACACTGTGGTGGGAATGAATGGCCAATGTTCCACCTCATGGGGCAGTCCTCACACTGTGGTGGGAAGAATGGGCCAATGTTGTCACCTCATGGGGCAGTCTCACACTGTGGTGGGAATGAATGGGCCAATGTTCCCACCTCATGGGCAGTCCTCACACTGTGGTGGGAATGAATGGGCCAATGTTGTCACCTCATGGGGCAGTCCTCACACTGTGGTGGGAATGAATGGGCCAATGTTCAGCCTTCTGCTCCTTCCAACTCTGTGGACAACTTGGATGTCACGCTGCATGGTCTGTTACCAGTTAAGTTCTGGCCCTCCTCTTTGTCATCTTCCAGACGTCCCCCAATGTACTTGGTTTGGCAGATGTGACAGGGAAAGACATACTACATCGCTCAGCCAGTTCTGGGGCCTTTTGCATGTGATCCAGGATGCTGAGTTTGTTTCGAGCTGCTGTCTGACTGTGCACTGGTGATGAAATGGCTCCATTTTATGCCCATGATCTTTCAAAGGTTAACTGTGGTCAACAGAATTAAGCTTCACTTCTTTGGCAGTTTTCAGGTGCTACGTTTTGCTGCTGTACAATGTTTGACAAACACATGTCAGTTGATAAATCTTAACTTGGTACTCAGTGAAAACTTCTTGTTCAACATTTTCTTTTTACATTAGTTACACACTGCTAAGTTTTCCTCTCCAGCTGCTTCACCATGGTTGTTAGTGGAGTTTCTCGCCCACTTGAAATCTTCCACAGCATTTTCTTCTTTGTCCTATTATATACATCTCTGTGAGGGACGATCGCCTGATTTTCTCTGTATCCTTTCCAGACCAAGACCTCCTGCAGATTCCTGGATGATATCAACTGGTTCTTGCAGACTTTGTTGACCGTCTGACTTTGCTGCGGTAACATCATCAGCAAAGTCAAGGTCTGATAGCTTGTGTCCTTCATGCTGATCAAAGCCGTTACTGGTTTTTTTGTTGTTGTTGTTGTTGTTTTTGCTCCTCCTAAAAGGGTCGGTCATAGAATGCAGCCCTGATGCAAACCTGTAAGCACATGGAAGTAGCCGCTTCAATAATCTTCAGTTCTCTAACTGCAGCTTGTTGGAGCTTGACGGAGACCCGTTGTTAAGCCTACTGAACTAGAAACTGTTTTTCTTTGTTTGTTTGTTTCTTCTGTGAACCCAAGTATTTCGTCCATATCCATCGAAAACACCGACTCACTAATCAAGATTAAAAATTGACATCAACCAACCACAAACTGTTTCCCATCACTGCAGAGTTGTCATGAATTAAATTCCATGATTGGACAGCTTTCATACGATCACTACTGTTCACGCAAACCTACATGATTTGAGGCATCATTTATCCTCTGCAGACTATGACCTGCAAGATTCTTGAACCTCCAAGATCTTAGATCTCAAAGGAAAGGTTGGGCAATCACCAAAGACTGAGCACTAAGAACAAAGACACGACTGCCAAGACTGTGAACTATGTGAACTAGGTTCTCCAGCTAACAGTCCGTTCACTTAAAAACAGCCCTTAAGCATGTCCCTACTTCTATGTCATGTCACAGATGATACATTTTATAGGTACTTGCTTTTGATGACTCATTTTTCTTTTTTATCACTGTTTAAAACCTCTCTCTCTCTCTTTATTTTGTCTCTTCTTTGTAATTGCGACGGTCTTGAAAGGCCTTGTGTGGACAGCTAAGCTGTGTATGACTAAAAAAACAAACAAAAACAACATACCACCATCCTAAAAGTACAACTAAATTCAATCTACACAGATTCACTGTATGATCATATGGCTTTGCCTATGGGCCAAAAAAATTATATATTGATTGTCCCTTACATTTTATACTGTTTGAATAATGCTTTTAGTTTTTCAGCAACTTTTTTCCTCTCCACACCTTTGTTTTGTTCCATTTTACTACCCTTCCTGGCTGCTTTGGGGGTGCTGTTGGATTCTTTTTTTGAACCCTTGGCGGTGAGAACACCACAGAATTATGGACTGTGGTGTGTCTCTATTTGACACCAAGAGCACAGACACAATCAGCGGTGTCTCCCTGATGAGTCCGATCCAGCGGACGAAAGGCCTAGGAGCAGGCAATACAAATAAATGTGCCTTCGAGAGAGATTATGATGGTTCCCTCAGGCAGCTAGTGAAGGGCTTCTCATAGTTATAATATATTCCCCCATTTTCTTCATCTTCAATTTTTTTTTTTTTTTTTTTTTTTTTTTTTTTGTTTGTTGTTAAAGTTCAAATCTCCCCAAGTCATTACTATAAACGACAAAAAATTTTTAAACCCCTTCACTTTTTCCCCCCCCACTCCCTTAATTTTTCAGCATTCTATATATAATATATAATATATAAATAAAAATATAAAATATTATATATATATTATAAATAATATATATATATGGGACAACAAAAACTGAAAAGGCCCAGAGGGAAAACCCTTTGGGCGGGGGCCCTTTGCACGGGTTTTTACGGGGGTTTTTAAAATCTCCCAAGGTGCAATAAAGATACAAAGCTTGCAAAACACATAAATTTGGGCCCACAGTTCTGTTCCAAAGCTTGTAAAGGAAGTGTGGGGGTTAGACTTCCCCTCTGTGTTATTGTAGGGCGCCCCACCACACACAACACACACACACACACACACACACACACACACACACAACCACACACACACCCACACACACACGTTTTTTTGTGTGTGTTTGTGGTTGTGTGGGTTTGTGGGGTGTGTGTTTGTGTGGGGGGGTTTTTGTGGGGGTTGTGTGTTGTGTGGGGGGTTTTGCCTGTACGCAAGGATGTTTGTTTAAAACTTTGTTTTTGTGCGAAAAAGGTGTTGCACAAGCTCACTTTCACAAAACGAGGGGAGAGGGGTTGTATGCATGAGAATACATGAGTTTGTGTGTTACGTACATGTTGTATGAATGTCTTTTCCACTGTGTGCCCATGGGGCACATGGGGTTAAAGCATGTGGTTAAAAATTCCCCCTCGGGTGTGTGTGGTGTGTTGGGGGTGTGTGTGTGTGTGTGTGTGTTTTTTGGTGTGGTGGCACCACCCCAGAGAGAGGGGAAGAGAGAAAAAGGAGAGAAAAGAAGAGAGAGAGAGAGAGAGTGTGGGGTGTGTTGGGGTGTGTTTTGTGTGTGTGTGGGGGTTTTGTGTGTGGGTGTAAAGGGTGTTTAATGGGGTTTGTGTGTTTGTTTTTGTATGTTTCATTTTTGTGTTTTTAGGGCTTAAGAGTGTGCCCTGTCAGTGTTGTATTTATTTTGTGTGAAATGCATGCATTTTAAATCCTTTGTTGTGGTGTGTGTGTGTGTGTGTGTGTGGGTGTGTGTTTGTGGGGTGTGTGTTTTTGTGGTGGGGCGTGAGACTGCACCCCGTGCTGCTCTTCCTGGTTCATTTGTCATCTCTCCTATACCCAAAAGTAAGTGCGTGCTCCCAAACGAAATACATTTTAAAAGAGCTGACTGTCGGAAAGCACAAAAAATCCCCTCTCTCCTCTACAAAACAGGCAACACACACAAAACAGAAACAGAGGGGGAAAGAAATAAGACAGCAAAAAAAGGGACCCCAGACAAGGTTTCACCCAGTTTTTTTTCCCCAAAGACAGTTGAAAAACCCCTTTTTCGTTTTTCACCCAAATTTAAAAACAAAGTTTTCCCTACCCTTCAGACCTGTATTCTGTAAAACGGTTTGTAATGTACAATAAACCCATAAAAAAACCAGAACCCCCTCCAAAAGTTGTTGTTAACTTTTTTTTTCCGCCCAGATAAGATAAGAAAAGATAATTTTTGCTTAAAACCCACCCGGGACCGCAGGGGGCCACATCAGGCGGGGGGCCCCACCACGTTAATTTTCCCTGCCCAAAACCAAGCTGATTGAAAAAAGGTTTTTGGGAAAAGCAAAATGTATGCCTTTTATGTGCTTGTGTTCTCTCTTTTGTGTGTGTGTGTGTGGGGTGTGTGTGGTGTGTGGGGTGTGTGTGGGGGTGTGTTTCATTTAACGTCTACCCAAACATTCGTGATTTTTAACCAAATGTGGGGGTGTTTGTGTGGGTGGGGAGGGGGGGGTGTGTGTGTGTGTGCATGCACCGTGTTTTTTTAAACAGTCCCAAAATAAAAGTAATTTGGGGTTCCTCTTGGGGGTTTTCAGGTATAAACACATAAAAACCCTTTCATGCACATGAAATAAATCAGTGTAGGGTCTGTAACCCTGAAATTTGTATCCATTTTTCTTCAACATGAGTGTGGGGGCCCCGCGCGCGCTGGGGGTTGTGTGTGTTGTGTGTTTTTGGGTGTGTGGGGTTTTGGGTGTGTGTGTGTGTGTGTTGGTGTAAAGGGCACACATGTACACGATTTACATGCAATTCACGGAAAGCGCGTAAATTAAACAAACAGGGCCTTGGCATTTTTTTCAATGTGTGAGGCCACTGGGGAAACCAAAAAGAAGACATTTTGCAGAGCAGGCGATCCACCAGACACCCCACACACTAAACTGGGCGGGACAGAGACACTAGGCTGACAACCCGGAGGGACAAAAAAAAACCAACTGGGAAAGGGGCGCTTGCCAGCAGACACACAACACAAGACCACCGCAAAAAAGCAAAGTATGAATCTCCCGCTGCTTGCTTGAGCTCTGCTGGATCTGTTTTTCCTGCTGGGATAGCGGGCATTTTTGGTTTTCACAGCCCCCGCCCCCCCCCCATTTGCCTTCCACAACACCATCTGCCTCTTAAAACATAAACACCAAAAACTCCCCCCCCCCCCCCCCCACCCTCTCCTTCCTTCCCCCACCCCCCTCTTTTCTCCCCCCTTCCCCCACCCTCTCTCTCTCTTTTTTCCGGGACTGTTTTTTCACCCTTTTTCCATCTGTGTGCATGTATTTGTGTCTGTCTGTCTTTTTGGATGTAAACATGTACAAAAGGAATTTTGCTTGTGTGGCTTGTGCTTTGTGGTGGTGATTTAAATGTGTCAGTGTGTGGGGTGTGTGTGTGTGGTGTGTGTGTTTTTTGGTCCCCGTGTGCGTGCGCACGCGGAAGTGGGGCCATGCATGCTTTTGTCACCACTGCATTGGCGCCCAAAAAAACCATCTCATCATCAAATACATCACTTGCTACACTTTTAGTGAGAACCATTTTTTTTTTTATTCCGTTCAATCACGATGCTACGTAAAACAGAAATACCCATTTTTCTTCATTCATTAATTAATGTGCAATCCCCATTAAACGAAACCACCCAAAACTATATAACCAGCCCTTCTAGAAAAAGGAGAGAAGAGAGGAGAGGAGAGGGGTCCTGAATATTTTAAAAGGTGGGCCCACTGCTATCTTGAACACGTGGGGAACAAAACAAAAAAAAAAAAAATTTAAATAAATAAATAAAAAAGGGCCGGGGGTTTAAAGTAGAAAAAACCAAACAGAAACGATCTAAAAGCAACGGGGTTTTTGAGCAAAACGACCACTTACTTACCCCATTTTTTTTGCAAACCCCTTCTAAACAGCCCCAGTTCCAAATTAGCCCCGATTCGGGAACCCAAGGGCGAAATGTGGGGGCCTTTCCCCCCAAAAAAGCCAGTAAACCCACCCACAGGGGGTTCCGCCCCCGCTTTAACCAGACCGACGAATTTTTTGTGTACTTTTCTTTTTCCGTTTGGCATAATAAAAATGAACCCCGGGCTTTCCCACAATTTTTGGGCCGCCGCGCTCTCTCTCTTTTCCATCTCTCTCCCCACAAAAATTTTGAAATGGGATGGACTTTCGCTGCCCACAAAACGGGGGGGGTGTGTTTTGGGTGTGTGTGTGTGTGGGGGTTTAGGGGTGTGTGTGATTTTTTTGGGGGAAAAACCGGGGCGGAAATTTTGGATGTGCTGGTTCAAGTTAAGACTGGAGATTTTTTCTTTAAGAGGGGAGAGTATTTTTTTAACAAACAAAATAATAATAATAAAATAACAATGAAAAACAAAATAATCAAAAACATAATAATAAAAATCACCCCCAAGCAAAAACAAAAAAAATAACTAAGCAAATAAATAAGTTTAAAAATAAAACAAAAATAACCAAAGTAAAACCCCACAAAAAATAATAATAATAGCAAAAACATTGCACAATTTAAAAAAAAGTAATATAACAATATTATAACAAAAATCCCAAAACAAGAAAATAACAAAATTATAGTTGGGGGTTATAGGGGGGAAAAAAGACCTGTGTGTGTGGTGTGGGGGTGTGGTGTTGTGTTTTGGTGGGTGTTTTTTGTTTGGTGTGTGTGTGTGTGTGGTGTTTTGACAGAGAAAGACAAGAAAAGTCGAAATGCTTGTGCCCCCTTTCAAGGTGTGGGGGGGGTTTGGGGGGTGTTGTGTGTGTGTGTGTTTTGTGGTGTGGTGTGTGTGGGGTTTGCCCAGAGTAAGACAAGAGATTTCGAAATCTTGTAGCCCCCCTTCAAGTGTGTTTTTGTGTGTGAAAGGGAGGGACAGTGGCGGTAAGGGGGGGATATTGGGAGAGGGGTGAAAGGGCCGGGGAATTTTTTTTCAAAGAGTTTCACGACAGTTTGACAAACTTGAGAAAAGAGAGAGGGGAAAGGGAGAAGAGGGGAGAGAGGAGAGAGGGCAGGGGAGGGGGGGGTAAAGAAAATGTACACTGGGGAGAGATTTTGGGGGGACATGAAAAGGGGATCAAACACCACACAGAAAGAGACGGGGGGAAAAAGTACACAGGGTTTGTGTTGTGTGTGTGTGTGTGGGGTGTGTTGTTGTGTGTGCGCGCGTGTGAAATAAAATTATATATATATACAAAAAGAGAGAAGAGAGAGAGGAGTGTGGTGGGGTTGTGAGAGAGAGAGAGAGAAAGAACAGCCCAACAGACAGGGGAAAAAGAGAGTGGGGCAAAAAGCACTAAAAATATATTTAAATGACTGCCAAGGCTCTCTTTGATGCACCCCTTTCCCCATTTTCCCATTTTCCCCTTTTTCCCCAACCAGCCGCCCTTTTCCTCAAAAAGGAAAACCATGCTGCATTTTGTGCGGGGGGGGACAAAATTTTGCTTACCTTGTGTATGGCCCATTTTCACAGCACAGGCACAAAAGTTAAAGCTGCAAAAAAAATTGTGTGTGAATGTTTTCTGCTTTCCCTCTGTTTGACCCCCCCCCCCCCCCCCTTTAAACAAAAAATACAAAAACACACACAAAACCACACACACACACACACACCACACCCCCACACACACACCACACTTAAAAAAACAGAAAAAAAAATATGAAACTGCGATCTAAAAAAAACCCCAAAGGAAAAAGAAAATCTCCTTTCCACAAGAAGAGAGAGAGAGAGAAAAGAGAGGAAGAGAAGAGAGAGAGAGAGACAGACAAAAAGACAGACAGACAGACAGCCCAGACAAGACAGACAAAAGGGAGAAAATGCAGAGGGGAAAAAGGGGACGAAAGGGGAAAGAATAAGAATAAAAAGATGCAAACCCTAAAACTTACCCCCCATTTTTTAAAAAACCGCTTATAAACCCAGCCAATTTGTTTTTATGAGATAAGAAATAAAGGCGAAATAACGGTTTTTTAAAAATTTAAGGGGGGGGGGTTTTTAAAACCAAAATTTTTGAAACGGGTTTTTTAAATCCTCACTGGCAAAAAGCCGTGAAAACCCAAAATTTTCACCCAAATGGGACAATAGTCGAAAAATAACTTTTTTAAAAAGGGCCCAGTTTTTGAAAAAACTGCCATGAAGTCCTTTTGGTGTGTTTACCTTTCTTTTAAAAAAAAATTGCAAAAAAATCCCCCAAATATATAAAAAAAAACGGCAAAAAAAGGGTTTTATTGGGTTAATAACCGAATACACTTTTAAAACCCGGGTATTTTAGCCCTACCAGGGCTAAAGCCTGGGGTACATACCAAATTTAAATCCAAAGGGACAAAAATGTCAAAAAATAAGGGTTTTAAGGGTCAATTTTAAAACACTGCAAAAAAGGGCCTTTTTGGTGGTGTAATTTTTCCCTATATAAAAAAATTGCATTAAAACCCCCAATGTTAAAAAAAACCAAAAATAACGGTTTAAAACGGTTAAAAAAACCAAAAGTCCTTTTAAAACCCCGGATTTAAGTCCTCATTTGGGCTAAACCCGTGTAAAACAAATTCATCCAAATTAAACAATAAGTCAAGAATAATTTTTTTTAAACGGAAAATTTTGGGAAAACACATAAAGAAGGCCTTTTGGTTTTGTAAAAACCCTTTTCCCTATATACCAATTTCATTAAAATCGACCTAATAAAAAAAAAATAAGGCGGGTGTAAGGGTTTTTAAGGGTTCTTTAATCCATTTTCAGCTTTAAACATCACTTACAAAGGGACAGAGGATCCGATTTGTCACAAGACCCAACCATACCGTTTTAAAAAAGGGGCCAAGACTTTTCTGAGATTTCCATAAAGAAAAAAAAAACCGTTACAACCTTTACAACCCGTTAGAAAAAACGGCAATAACGGGAAAAACTAAAACATCGGGGATCATCCGTGACCCAAAAAGAACATCCCTGCAAATTTTCATAAAGGCCCGGCCAATTATTTTCAAGATATTCCAAAAAAGAAAGAAAAAACCGTTACAAGGGCCCTTTCAGCCGTTAGTAACGGGGTTTTAACGGTAAACTAAAACATTGGGGATTTTTTTGTTACCCATAATTAAAAATACCCACAAATTTTCAGAAAAATCGGCCCAAATACTTTCTGAGAAATTTAAAAAAGAAAAAAAGCATTACAGGCCAATTTCAGCCGTTTTTAACGGCTGTAACGGTAAACTAAAAAAGTCGGGGAACAACCTTGGGTCCAAAAATGAACCAAAACCTCCCAAAATTTTCAGAAAAATCGGCCCAGTATTTTTTCTGGGGCGGTGGGAAAACAAATTTTTACCACGGGAAAAACCCAAAACACACACACACACACACACACACACACACACAAAAAACAAAACCCCCACCCCACACACTCACACACACACAAAACATTTCCCTTTGTTCCCTTTTTAAAGAAATCCCTTTTTTAAGAAATGGAGAACCCAAAAAATAGAAACACACACACACACAAAACACAAAACCACAAATAAAACTCCAAGGTTTCTCAAAAGAACAAAAATACCCCCAAAGAAGGGCGGTTTAATTTTCTTAAAACCCTCCTTTAGGTTTACCACCCGATGTGGCCCTTTGGGGGTCGCTTTTTTTGGGTATAAGCAACAATTTTCTTTCTTTTGGGCATTTTGTAAATTCTGAAAAAAACTCATTTTTTTGCCAGGGGAAGTAATAGTAGAGACGAACAAAGGGAAATTAAATTTCCCCTGTAGAGACAAACGAAGGAATTACTTCCCATGTACTTTTCCCTTTTTCAACAGAACAATTCACAAAACAAATGGGCATTTTTTTTCCCTTTAAAAAATGTTTCAATGTTCCATACGTTTTAAAACCCGGGAAATAGACATCGATTCCCAACAATAAAAAGTGTTTTATAATGGTGATCTCCCCTTTAAATTAAACTTTTTCCCCTTTTTTCTCCCTTTACCCCTCCCCCCCTCCCCCCCCCCCCCCCCCCCCCAGCCCCCTCCCTCCCATCCCCTTTTGCTTTCTTTCTTTTTCTTTTCTTTTACCAAATGCATAAACCTTTTTTCTCCCTTTACCATTTTCCCCCTCACATCTCTCCCCTAACTTTTTTTTTTTTTTTCCCCTTCTTTCCCACATCTTTTACCCCCCCCCCTCTCTCTCTCTCTCTCTCTCCTCTCTCTCTTCCCCCTTTTATCTTTTTCTTTTTAAAATCCCCCCCAAACCCGTTCCTCTTTTTCCTTTCCCCCTTTCCTTTTCCCTTTCTTTCTCTCTCCCCTAACTTTTATTTTTTCCTCTCCCCTTTCCCCTCATCTTTAACCCTTTTAGTACTCCCAGTTTTTTATTTGAACCGGGGGTACTTTTTCAATGGGGAAAGAAGAAAGCTGTCTGTTCGGGTTTTTTTGTAAAGTCCCTTTTTGTCCCGTCCGTGGGCCCAAAAAATTTCCAAATCGCTCCTGACAAAACTTTTGGGGGGATCTTTTTGAAAAAATTTTTAGGTATGTTTCATTATGGGTAATGGATGAAGCCTGATGTTTAATTTTACCAGAAAGCCAATTTCTTTTAAAGGCTATAAGGGCCCCAAAAAATTTTTTTTCTTTATTGGGAAAACTCAGTACGAAATACATTATGACGGCCCGTTTGATTTTGACATATTTCTTATCTGACAAAAAACCCAAGAAAGTACTGTAATTTTGGGCGGATTTTTAAAAAAGCTTTAGATCTAACTGACTGTGGGGTCATTGGGATTTTTTATATAAACATGCTTTTTGACGTGTTCACCTTTTTCTATTCAAGAAAACTGGGGGTAAAGTTGGGTAAGCTTTTTCTCTTTTTCTTCCCTTTTTTTTCTTTCCCCCCCTCCTTTCCTGTTCTCCCTTTTTTTTCCCCATTTTTTTCCCTCTCTCCTCTCTTCTCTCTCTTCTGTCGCTCCTCTTCAAGTTTTATATACAATTTTTCTCTATTTTAACTTTTTCCTCTCTTTGTAAGCCCCTTTCCTTCACCCTCTATCTTTTCGTGTGACACCCTGATAAGGACCTTGGGCGGCTTGGGGGAAAAAACAACATTACCTTACCCTTTGGGCCCCCCCCCCCCCCCCCCCCCCCCCCCCGTCTTTTTTTTTTTCCCTCCCTTTTAATCCCCCTGCTTTTTCCTTTTTCTCCTCATTTCCTTAACTTATCCCCTCTTTCTCTTTTCCCCCATCTTTTTTTTTTTTTTTTTTTTCTTGCCCCTTGCTTATCCTTCCCCCCTTTTCCCTTTTTCTCCCTTTTTTCCCTACTTTCCCCTTTCCTCCTCTTTCTCTTTTCCCCTGGGATTCTTTTCCCCCTCCACCCTTTCTTTTCCCCCACTACCGTTTTCCTTTCCCCTTTTTTTTCCTTTAAACCCTTTTTCCCCTTTCTCTCCTTTGTCCCAAGCCAAAAAAGGGCCCAAAAAGCGATGACACACACACAACACAAAAACACACACACCACTTTTTTTTCTTCACATTCTCTCCCCACGGACCCCTCCTCTCTCTTTCTCTCTTCCCCATCCCCCACCCCCTATTCCAAACCCCTCCCCTTTCTCCCCCCTCCCCCCCCCCTCCCCCAAACCCCCACACACACCACACACCAGTCCCCCCAAAACTTTCTGTTGAAATATTTTTTCATAAAAAAAAAAAAGAGTTTTATTTTTGAAAACCCCTTTGCTTTTGGCAATTCTATACTGAAAGGGCTCTCATTCCCAAAACTGAAGACAATTTGGGGAATCCCAAACCAGTGCCCCCCCGGGCAGTGGTGGGGTGGTGTAAAAAAAGAAGAAACTAGCTTTTTAAAAAAAAGACCCGTAAAAAATTTCACAAACTTTTTTTTGTGAGGGTCACAGCTGGGGAATTAAGTTCATGAGGTAACCCTAACAAATGGGGAAAAATGTCCAAAACAGGTTTCATGTCAGCACCTCATTTTCCCCCCCCCTCCCTTCCAATTTTTCCCCGCACACAGGGAAATTCCCCCATTGCTTCTTTTCCCCTCTCTCCTTTTCCCAAGCCTTTCCCTTTTCCCCCCCCTTCCCACCCCCCCCCCTTTCACATTCCTCATTTCCCCTCTCCTCCCCTTCTTCCCCCCCCCCCCCCCCACCCCCTCCTTTTTATCATTCTAAGTTAAAAACGCTCTCTCCCTCTCAAGTTTCTGTATCAAAAACAAACACATTAACCAAACATATTAAAGGAAAACCATTTTATGTTTTTTTTTTTCCTTTTAAAGACA
Organism: Conus ventricosus; assembly: GCA_018398815.1. Lineage (NCBI taxonomy): Eukaryota > Metazoa > Mollusca > Gastropoda > Neogastropoda > Conidae > Conus > Conus ventricosus. Next base: position 42,255,739 of record CM031626.1, on the reverse strand, counting down.
GAAAATTTGGGCCCTGGGTGAAAACCCGGCTGCTCTCTGCTCCGTGATGCCAAGAAAATGGAAGAAAGGAAAGAAGAAACAGTCTTTTTTTTTGGGGCCCCGTGATGCCAAGAAAAAGGGAGAATGAGAAAAAGAAACAGGGCTCTCGTTTGGGGGCAGGGGGAAAACCAAGGGACACTAATATGTTTTTGTACCCATAGTTTTCTTGCACCCAAATCCCGCAGTCACACCATCACAAATTGGGAGAACCCCCAGCGTGTTCGGGGCATCACATAAACACCCAAAAAACAAAATACACAAAAGCAAAAGAAACACACACACCAACACCCGAGCGGGTACGCCTAGCAATTTCATACACACACATGCAAAGAGTGCAGCACGTCACACACGGGCAACACACACAACTCCCAAAAATCACATAGTTTTTTTCGTGAAAAAAACTTAAAAAAAGTACTATTTCTGCACAAACACAACACACAAATAAAGCACACCCCACACACGCAAAACACACACCCGTGGGCAAAACTGATCCTGTTTAAGGGCAGTGTCACACAAAACACACACATGGGCCCTTTTTTTTTCTTTCCTTTTTTTCCGCGAAAGCAGGCCGATACTCGCGGACACTGCCCCGTATATAAAGGCAGTGGAGTTTTGTTTTGGGAAAGACCGTTTTTTATCCCGCCATTAAGGGAGCCATACTCCATCTTCGGGGAAAAGGGCTGCTATTGTAACGGGCATCCATACCAACCCGGGAAAATTTGGCCTTCCCCTTCCCCAAAAAATTGGGGATCGATTTACCCTGTGTGCAAGATGTTTTGGGGGTGCGTTCACACACGAAACCCGGTTTATAGCCCCAAATTTGAAGAAGAAGTCAGAAAACAATGGGAGCATCCCTCTCCTCTCTCCCTCGTCATGAGTGCACACACACACACACACACACACACACACACACACACACACACACACACACCACACATATACACACACATGCCAACAACAACAGCAGCAACAAACAACAACACACCACACCACACAACAACAACAGAAAAAAATCCATTTCAGAACTTACCCAACACACTGACCACCACTGACAAAGATAATGGTACCACAACTGGAGAAAACACTGGTGATACTGATGATACCGAGTATGGAAAGCACAAACAACAAACGGCCTCCTTCAGCTAGTAGTCCATCTCCTCACTTCAAGCGGCACAGACATCTAGAACTGACGTTCACACTGCAACAGAAGAAAAAAACAACAACACATGATTATTTCATAATCCACCCTTCTTACAGCATTTTCAACACGGAAAGTCCCCGACTGTCCTTGACCCTTTCGCTGACCCTAATCTGACTGCGCTGAAAATAGCCTAAGTAGCCCCAAAAATAACAAAATCTTCCAGCCAATGCATTCCCCGCAAAATCCGCACAGTTCCACAAACTCAATGGGCAATATCCTTGGAATCGGTTCATAATACACAAGTTTCTTACCTTTTTGTGTGTGTGTGTGTGCTGTCATACCTTCTGTGCCACCATAGTAGCACTGCACCCATGCCCTCGTTCCACCCCCCCCCCCCCCCCCCCCCCCCCCCCCCCCCCCCCCATCCACAGAAAGTTTCTTACATCTTATTACCACCATCCAGAAGGTTATATTCATCATGGCAACTACTGGTTTGTTGGTTAGCGTTGTTCGTCTGCCAAGTCAGCCAGCCCTGATGTGGCCCTTTGCGGTAGGCTGGGCTATAACTTAAGCAACATTATCTTATCTGCCAAGTCAGCAAAAACTGAGAAACACACCAAAAACGATTCTATCCAAACTATCTGGGGAAAAAAACAACAACAAAAACTGCAAGTGACCCAGGAACAAACTCATGAAATTTGGAACAGATCCAGATCAAAGGGCAGATCCTGACTTTGGTTTTTTCATGTGTTTTCAACCACTGCGAGAGATAGAATCACTTTCATAACTTTTTGAAGAAACAAGGCATAGATCTCTATGACAGCAAAAAAAAAAAAAGAAAAAAAAAAAGAGGGTAATTAAACAGATGTATCTGTAACTAAAAACTCGTAAGGATCTGCCATGGATCCTGATTATGATCTGGATGTAGTGGGCATGCAAAGGGCTGTTCAACGGTCGTGGATGACTGCACTCTCCTTTCCAGATTCTCTTTTGTTGTTGTTGTTGTTGTTGTTGTTGTCTGTTGGTTTCCTTTTTTCTTTTAACATGGCCTCAAATTTGCTGTGTGTTTTGAGGGTTGTTTTGTTCTGGGTTGTTTGTTGATGCTGTTTGTTGTTTTTTGTGTGTGTGTGTTTTTTTGACATTTTGTTTTGTTCCAGTTCATTTCATCAGCAAACTCCAACTTTTAACAACGCTCTCCTCTTCCTCAACTTTCCTGAGACTGGAAAAAGCCCCTGTACACGTTTTCCACAATTTTACTACTTTTTTTTTTTCCTCATCTATATACCCTCATAATCTTCACATGATGGAAAACTGAAAACAGAAGAAAAAAAAAAAAAAAGGGGGGGGGAATCAACCTTCCCCCCCCCCCCCCCTTTTTTTTTTTGTCAAACTGTTGAACTAATTGTCCTTAGGCCCTATTTTGTACGTCTTCTGTTTGGACAATACACAACTGGACCACTCTCTTTCTGCACCCTCCTCCAAGGTAGCCGGTGCATACACAATTATCTGAATCAGCACCTTCTTCTTTCTGCACACCAAACACCCTCTCTCTCATACCTCTGTAGGGATGTGTGCGTGAGTGCATGCGAGCATGAGTCCACACGTCTGTCTGTGTCTGTGTGCGCATGTGTGCGTACAGTGACATTATATATGTGTTAACAAACATGAAAGGGAATATGAAACTGCTGATCTGATCAAAAACCCATGAGAAAGAAATCTCCTTCCAGAGAGAGAGAGAGAGAGAGAGAGAGAGAGAGAGAGTAGAAGCGGCGCGTGCGTGCGTGCAGTGTGTGTGTGTTTGCATGCGCGAACGCAAGGCCACAAATAACTCCGTTATAAACTGTGAATCAGCCCATTCCGCACGTGATGTATGTACACTGGTAGTAGTACTAGTAGCCAGGCCAGTCGCTGCACCAGTGGTTTCTCTGAGCTTCACGCTTAAAAGTCTGCACTCTCTAACGACTGAATACCTAGGGGTTTACTGTCAATCCACAGGATCATTATCACTGCAATCACACTTCACTGGGGGAGAGGGTCCACTGTCAATCCACAGGATCATTATCACTGCAATCACACTTCACTGGGGAGAGGGTCCACTGTCAATCCACAGACCATTATCACTGCAATCACACTTCACTGGGGGTAGAGGGTCTACTGTCAATCCACGGATCATTATCACTGCAATCACACTTCACTGGGGAAAGGGTCCACTGTCAATCCACAGGATCATTATCACTGCAATCACACTTCACTGGGGGAGAGGGTCTACTGTCAATCCACAGGATCATTATCACTGCAATCACACTTCACTGGGGGAGGGGGTCTACTGTCAATCCACAGGATCATTATCACTGTAATCGCACTTCACTGGGGGGAGAGGGTCCACTGTCAATCCACAGGATCATTATTATTGGGGAGGGTCTACTGTCAATCCACAGGATCATTATCACTGCAATCACACTTCACTGGGGGAGAGGGTCCACTGTCAATCCACAGGATCATTATCATTGGGGGGAGAGGGTCCACTGTCAATCCACAGGATCATTATCACTGCAATCACACCTCACTGGGGGGAGGGGGTTTACTGTCAATCCACAGGATCATTATCACTGCAATCACACTTCACTGGGGGGAGGGTCTACTGTCAATCCACAGGATCATTATCACTGCAATCACACTTCACTGGGGAGAGGTCCACTGTCAATCCGCAGGATCATTATCACTGCAATCACACTTCACTGGGGGGAGGTTCCACTGTCAATCCACAGTTCATTATCACTGCAATCACCACTTCACTGGGGGAGAGGTCCACTGTCAATCCACAGGATCATTATCACTGCAATCACACTTCACTGGGGGGAGGGGTTTACTGTCAATCCACAGGATCATTATCACTGCAATCACACCTCACTGGGGAGAGGTCCACTGTCAATCCACAGGATCATTATCACTGCAATCACACTTCATTGGGGGAGGGAGTTTACTGTCAATCCACAGGATCATTATCACTGCAATCACACTTCACTGGGGGAGAGGGTCCACTGTCACTCCACAGGATCATTATCACTGCAATCGCACTTCACTGGGAGAGGGTCCACTGTCAATCCACAGGATCATTATCACACTGCAATCACACTCACTGGGGAGAGGGTCCACTGTCAATCCACAGGATCATTATCACTGCAATCACACTTCACTGGGGACAGGGTCCACTGTCAATCCACAGGATCATTATCACTGCAATCGCACTTCACTGGGGGGAGGGTCCACTGTCAAACCACAGGATCATTATCACTGCAATCACACTTCACTGGGGGGAGAGGGTCCACTGTCAATCCACAGGATCATTATCATTGGGGGAGAGGGTCCACTGTCAATCCACAGGATCATTATCACTGCAATGACACTTCACTGGGGGGAGGGGGTTTACTGTTAATCCACAGGATCATTATCACTGCAATCACACTTCACTAGGGGGAGTTCTACTGTCAATCCACAGGATCATTATCACTGCAATAACACTTCACTGGGGAGAGGGTCCACTGTCAATCCGCAGGATCATTATCACTGCAATCACACTTCACTGGGGGAGGTTCCACTGTCAATCCACAGGTTCATTATCACTGCAATCACACTTCACTGGGGGAGAGGGTCCACTGTCAATCCACAGGATCATTATCACTGCAATCACACTTCACTGGGGGGAGGGGGTTTACTGTCAATCCACAGGATCATTATCACTGCAATCACACCTCACGGGAGAGGGTCCACTGTCAATTCACAGGATCATTATCACTGCAATCACACTTCATTGGGGGAGGGGGTTACTGTCAATCCACAGGATCATTATCACTGCAATCACACTTCATTGGGGGAGAGGGTCCACTGTCACTCCACAGGATCATTATCACTGCAATCGCACTTCACTGGGAGAGGGTCCACTGTCAATCCACAGGATCATTATCACTGCAATCACACTTCACTGGGGAGAGGGTCCACTGTCAATCCACAGGATCATTATCACTGCAATCGCACTTCACTGGGGGAGAGGGTCCACTGTCAATCCACAGGATCATTATCACTGCAATCACAACTTCACTGGGGAGAGGGTCCACTGTCAATCCACAGGATCATTAATCACTGCAATCGCACTTCACTGGGGGGAGGGTCCACTGTCAATCCACAGGATCATTATCACTGCAATCACACTTCACTGGGGGGAGAGGGTCTACTGTCAATCCACAGGATCATTATCACTGCAATCACACTTCACTGGGGGGAGGGGGTTTACTGTCAATCCACAGGATCATTATCAACTGCAATCGCACTTCACTGGGGGGAGGGTCCACTGTCAATCCACAGAATCATTATCACTGCAATCACACTTCTCTGGGGGACAGGGTCCACTGTCAATCCACAGGATCATTATCACTACAATTGCACTTCACTGGCATGGAGGGTCCCACTGTCAATCCACAGATCATTATCACTGCAATCACACTTCACTGGAGGGAGAGGATCCACTGTCAATCCACAGGATCATTATCACTGGGGGGAGAGGGTCCACTGTCAATCCACAGGATCATTATCACTGCAATCACACTTCACTGGGGGGACAGGGTCCACTGTCATTCCACAGGATCATTATCACTGCGTACTGGGATGAGAGGGTCCACTGTCAATCCACAGGATCATTATCACTGCAATCACACTTCACTGGGGGAGAGGGTCCATTGTCAATCCACAGGATCATTATCACTGCAATCACACTTCACTGGGGGAGAGGGTCCACTGTCAATCCATTAGGATCATTATCACTGCAATCACACTTCACTGGGGAGAGGGGTCCACTGTCAATCCACAGGATCATTATCACTGCAATCACACTTCACTGGGGGACAGGGTCCACTGTCAATCCACAGGATCATTATCACTGGGGGGAGAGGGTCTACTGTCAATCCACAGGATCATTATCACTGGGAGAGAGGGTCCACTGTCAATCCACAGATCATTATCACTGCAATCACACTTCACTGGGGGGAGAGGGTCCACTGTCAATCCACAGGATCATTATCACTGGGGGGAGAGGGTCTACTGTCAATCCACAGGATCATTATCACTGGGGGGAGAGGTCCACTGTCAATCCACAGGATCATTATCACTGGGGGGAGAGGGTCTACTGTCAATCCACAGGATCATTATCACTGCAATCACACTTCACTGGGGGGAGAGGGTCCACTGTCAATCCACAGGATCATTATCACTGGAGGAGAGGGTCCACTGTCAATCCACAGGATCATTATCACTGCAATCACACTTCACTGGGGGAGGGGGATTACTGTCAATCCACAGGATCATTATCACTGGTGGGAGAGGGTCTACTGTCAATCCACAGGATCATTATCACTGGGGAGAGGGTCCACTGTCAATCCACAGGATCATTATCACTGCAATCACAACTACACTGGGGGAGAGGGTCTACTGTCAATCCACAGGATCATTAATCACTGCAATCCACACCTCACTGGGGAGAGGGTCCACTGTTAATCCACAGGATCATTATCACTGCAATCACACTTCACTGGGGGGAGAGGGTCCACTGTCAATCCACAGGATCATTATCACTGCAATCACACTTCACTGGGGAGAGGGTCCACTGTCAATCCACAGGATCATAATCACTGCAATCACACTTCACTGGGGGGAGAGGGTCCACTGTCAATCCACAGGATCATTATCACTGCAATCACACTTCACTGAGGAGAGGGTCCACTGTCAATCCACAGGATCATTATCACTGCAATCGCACTTCACTGGGGGAGAGGGTCTACTGTCAATCCACAAGGATCATTATCACTGCAATCACACTTCACTGGGGAGAGGGTCCACTGTCAATCCACAGAATCATTATCACTGCAATCGCACTTCACTGGGGGAGGGTCCACTGTCAATCCACAGGATCATTATCACTGCAATCACACTTCACTGGGGGGAGGAGGGTCCACTGTCAATCCACAGGATCATTATCACTGCAATCGCACTTCACTGGGGGGGAGGGGTTACTGTCAATCCACAGGATCATTATCACTGCAATCACACTTCACTGGGGGGGAGGGGGTTTACTGTCAATCCACAGGATCATTATCACTGCAATCACACTTCACTGGGGGGAGGGTCCACTGTCAATCCACAGGTTCATTATCACTGCAATCACACTTCACTGTGGGGAGGGTCCACTGTCAATCCACAGGTTCATTATCACTGCAATCACACTTCACTGGGGGGAGGGTCCACTGTCAATCCACAGATCATTATCACGCGGAGGAAAGGGTCCATTGTCAATCCACAGGATCATTATCACTGCAATCACACTTCACTGGGGAGAGGGTCTACTGTCAATCCACAGGATCATTATCACTGCAATCACACTTCACTGGGGAGAGGGTCCACTGTCAATCCACAGGATCATTATCACTGCAATCACACTTCACTGGGGGAGAGGTCCACTGTCAATCCACAGGACCATTATCACTGCAATCACACTTCACTGGGGGGAGAGGTCTACTGTCAATCCACAGGATCATTATCACTGCAATCACACTTCACTGGGGGAAAGGGTCCACTGTCACATCCACAGGATCATTATCACTGCAATCACACTTCACTGGGGGAGAGGGTCTACTGTCAATCCACAGGATCATTATCACTGCAATCACACTTCACTGGGGGAGGGGGTCTACTGTCCAATCCACAGATCATTATCACTGTAATCGCACTTCACTGGGGGGAGAGGGTCCACTGTCAATCCACAGGATCATTATTATTGGGGGGAGAGGGTCTACTGTCAATCCACCAGTATCATTATCACTGCAATCACACTTCACTGGGGGGAGAGGGTCCACTGTCAATCCACAGGATCATTATCATTGGGGGAGAGGGTCCACTGTCAATCCACAGGATCATTATCACTGCAATCACACCTCACTGGGGGGAGGGGGTTTACTGTCAATCCACAGGATCATTATCACTGCAATCACACTTCACTGGGGGAGGGTCTACTGTCAATCCACAGGATCATTATCACTGCAATCACACTTCACTGGGGAGAGGGTCCACTGTCAATCCGCAGGATCATTATCACTGCAATCACACTTCACTGGGGGGAGGTTCCACTGTCAATCCACAGGTTCATTATCACTGCAATCACACTTCACTGGGGAGAGGGTCCACTGTCAATACCACAGGATCATTATCACTGCAATCAACTTCACTGGGGGGAGGGGGTTTTACTGTCAATCCACAGGATCATTATCACTGCAATCACACCTCACTGGGGAGAGGGTCCACTGTCAATCCACAGGATCATTATCACTGCAATCACACTTCATTGGGGGAGGGAGTTTACTGTCAATCCACGGATCATTATCACTGCAATCACACATCACTGGGGGAGAGGGTATCCACTGTCACTCCACAGGATCATTATCACTGCAATCGCACTTCACTGGGGAGAGGGTCCACTGTCAATCCACAGGATCATTATCACTGCAATCACACTTCACTGGGGAGAGGGTCCACTGTCAATCCACAGGATCATTATCACTGCAATCACACTTCACTGGGGACAGTGTCCACTGGTCAATCCACAGGATCATTATCACTGCAATCGCACTTCACTGGGGGGAGGGTCCACTGTCAATACACAGGATCATTATCACTGCAATCACACTTCACTGGGGGAAGAGGTCCACTGTCAATCCACAGGATCATTATCATTGGGGGGAGAGGGTCCACTGTCCATCCACAGGATCATTATCACTGCAATGACACTTCACTGGGGGGAGGGGTTTTACTGTTAATCCACAGGATCATTATCACTGCAATCACACTTCACTAGGGGGAGGTTCTACTGTCAATCCACAGGATCATTATCACTGCAATCACACACTTCACTGGGGAGAGGGTCCACTGTCAATCCGCAGGATCATTATCACTGCAATCACACTTCACTGGGGGGAGGTTCCACTGTCAATCCACAGGTTCATTATACACTGCAATCACACTCACTGGGGGAAGAGGGTCCACTGTCAATCCACAGGATCATTATCACTGCAATCACACTTCACTGGGGGGGGGGGTTTACTGTCAATCCACAGGATCATTATCACTGCAATCACACCTCACTGGGGAGAGGGTCCACTGTCAATTCACAGGATCATTATCACTGCAATCACACTTCATTGGGGGGAGGGGGTTTACTGTCAATCCACAGGATCATATCACTGCAATCACACTTCATTGGGGGAGAGGGTCCACTGTCACTCCACAGGATCATTATCACTGCAATCGCACTTCACTGGGGAGAGGTCCACTGTCAATCCACAGGATCATTATCACTGCAATCACACTTCACTGGGGAGAAGGGTCCACTGTCAATCCACAGGATCATTATCACTGCAATCGCACTTCACTGGGGGAGAGGGTCCACTGTCAATCCACAGGATCATTATCACTGCAATCACACTTCACTGGGGAGAGGGTCCACTGTCAATCCACAGATCATTATCACGAATCGCACTTCACTGGGGGGAGGGTCCACTGTCAATCCACAGGATCATTATCACTGCAATCACACTTCACTGGGGGGAGAGGGTCTACTGTCAATCCACAGGATCATTATCACTGCAATCACACTTCACGGGGGGATGGGGTTTACTGTCAATCCACAGGATCATTATCACTGCAATCGCACTTCACTGGGGGAGGGTCCACTGTCAATCCACAGAATCATTATCACTGCAATCACACTTCACTGGGGGACAGGGTCCACTGTCAATCCACAGGATCATTATCACTACAATTGCACTTCACTGGCAGGAGGGTCCACTGTCAATCCACAGGTCATTTATCACTGCAATCACACTTCACTGGAGGGAGAGGGTCCACGTCAATCCACAGGATCATTATCATGGGGGGAGAGGGTCCACTGTCAATCCACAGGATCATTATCACTGCAATCACACTTACACTGGGGGGACAGGGTCCACTGTCATTCCACAGGATCATTATCACTGCGTACTGGGATGAGAGGGTCCACTGTCAATCCACAGGATCATTACACTGCAATCACACTTCACTGGGGAGAGGGTCCATTGTCAATCCACAGGATCATTATCACTGCAATCACACTTCACTGGGGGAGAGGGTCCACTGTCAATCCACAGGATCATTATCACTGCAATCAACACTTCACTGGGGAGAGGGTCCACTGTCAATCCACAGGATCATTATCACTGCAATCACACTTCACTGGGGGACAGGGTCCACTGTCAATCCACAGGATCATTATCACTGGGGGGAGAGGTCTACTGTCAATCCACAGGATCATTATCACTGGGAGAGAGGGTCCACTGTCAATCCACAGGATCATTATCACTGCAATCACACTTCACTGGGGGGAGAGGGTCCACTGTCAATCCACAGGATCATTATCACTGGGGAGAGGGTCTACTGTCAATCCACAGGATCATTATCACTGGGGGGAGAGGGTCCACTGTCAATCCACAGGATCATTATCACTGGGGGGAGAGGGTCTACTGTCAATCCACAGGATCATTATCACTGCAATCACACTTCACTGGGGGAGAGGGTCCACTGTCAATCCACAGGATCATTATCACTGGGGGAAGAGGTCCACTGTCAATCCACAGGATCATTATCACTGCAATCACACTCACTGGGGAGGGGGATTACTGTCAATCCACAGGATCATTATCACTGGTGGGAGAGGGTCTACTGTCAATCCACAGGATCATTATCACTGGGGGAAGGGTCCACTGTCAATCCACAGGATCATTATCACTGCAATCACACTACACTGGGGGAGAGGTCTACTGTCAATCCACAGGATCATTATCACTGCAATCACACCTCACTGGGGAGAGGGTCCCACTGTTAATCCACAGGATCATTATCACTGCAATCACACTTCACTGGGGGGAGAGGGTCCACTGTCAATCCACAGGATCATTATCACTGCAATCACACTTCACTGGGGAGGGGTCCACTGTCAATCCACAGGATCATAATCACTGCAATCACACTTCACTGGGGGGGAGAGGGTCCACTGTCAATCCACGGATCATTATCACTGCAATCACACTTCACTGAGGAGAGGGTCCACTGTCAATCCACAGGATCATTATCCACTGCAATCGCACTTCACTGGGGGAGAGGGTCTACTGTCAATCCACAGGATCATTATCACTGCAATCACACTTCACTGGGGAGAGGGTCCACTGTCCATCCACAGAATCATTATCACTGCAATCGCACTTCACTGGGGGAGGGTCCACTGTCAATCCACAGGATCATTATCACTGCAATCACACTTCACTGGGGGGAGAGGGTCCACTGTCAATCCACAGGATCATTATCACTGCAATCGCACTTCACTGGGGGAGGGGGTTTACTGTCAATCCACAGGATCATTATCACTGCAATCACACTTCACTGGGGGGAGGGGGTTTACTGTCAATCCACAGGATCATTATCACTGCAATCACCACTTCACTGGGGGGAGGGTCCACTGTCAATCCACAGTTCATTATCACTGCAATCACACTTCACTGTGGGGAGGGTCCACTGTCAATCCACAGGTTCATTATCACTGCAATCACACTTCACTGGGGGGAGGGTCCACTGTCAATCCACAGGATCATTATCACGCGAGACGGAAGGGTCCATTGTCAATCCACAGGATCATTATCACTGCAATCACACTTCACTGGGGAGAGGGTCTACTGTCAATCCACAGGATCATTATCACTGCACATCACACTTCACATGGGGAGAGGGTCCACTGTCAATCCACAGGATCATTATCACTGCAATCACACTTCACTGGGGGGAGAGGGTCCACTGTCAATCCACAGGATCATTATCACTGCAATCACACTTCACTGGGGAGAGGGTCCACTGTCAATCCACAGGATCATTATCACTGCAATCACACTTCACTGGGGGAGAGGGTTCCACTGTCAATCCACAGGATCATTATCACTGGGGGAGAGAGGTCTACTGTCAATCCACAGGATCATTATCACTGGGGGAGAGGGTCTCCACTGTCAATCCACAGGATCATTATCACTGCAATCACACTTCACTGGGGGGAAGGGTCCACTGTCAATCCACAGGATCATTATCACTGGGGGGAGAGGGTCTACTGTCAATCCACAGGATCATTATCACTGCAATCACACTTCACTGGGGGGAGAGGGTCCACTGTCAATCCACAGGATCATTATCACTGGGGGAGAGGGTCCACTGTCAATCCACAGGATCATTATCCCTGCAATCACACTTCACTGGGGGGAGGGGGTTTACTGTCAATCCACAGGATCATTATCACTGGGGGGAGAGGGTCTACTGTCAATCCACAGGATCATTATCACTGGGAGAGGGTCCACTGTCAATCCACGGATCATTATCACGTGCAATCACACTTCACTGGGGAGAAGGGTCTACTGTCAATCCACAGGATCATTATCACTGCAATCACACCTCACTGGGGAGAGGGTCCACTGTCAATCCACAGGATCATTATCACTGCAATCACACTTCACTGGGGGGAGAGGGTCCACTGTCAATCCACAGGATCATTATCACTGCAATCACACCTCACTGGGGGAGGGGGTTTACTGTCAATCGACAGGATCATTATCATTGGGGGGAGAGGGTCCACGTCAATCCACAGGATCATTATCACTGCAATCACACTTCACTGGAGAGAGGGTCCACTGTCAATCCACAGGATCATTATCACTGCAATCACACTTCACTGGGGGAGAGGGTTCTACTGTCAATCCACAGGATCATTATCACTGCAATCACACTTCACTGGGGAGGGTTCTACTGTCAATCCACAGGATCATTATCACTGCAATCACACTTCACTGGGGGCAGAGGGTCCACTGTCAATCCACAGGATCATTATCACTGCAATCACACTTCACTGGGGGAGAGGGTCTACTGACACTGTCAATCCACAGGATCATTACACTGCAATCACACTTCACTGGGGGCAGAGGGTCCACTGTCAATCCACAGGATCATTGTCACTGCAATCACACTTCACTGGGGGCAGAGGGTCTACTGTCAATCCACAGGATCATTATCACTGCAATCACACTTCTAGCAAAGAGAGGTGAAAAGGCCAATACACTGAAAGGTCAGACCAAAAGACAAAACTGCTCATTCAAGTGGCCATGTAATATAGTCCTTGCCCTATATGGGCAAGTTTAGAACCCTAACTGAACTGGCATACCTGTGTGTGTGTGTGGTGTGCACAAGGACCAAAGACCTGGACCGCCAGTGAAGTGCTGGTCTGCCTGACACACACAACTTGCAAAGTGAGGCGACTGCGGGCAGAGATCGAAACAAATCTTTAAAACAAAAACTTGATGTAATGAATCCGCCAAACATGAACAAACAAATCACAAGACAAAACAAGACGCGTTTCAACCCTTAGGTCTTCCTGAGCAAGATAAACCACATTCAGGACGACGAAAATGAAGAACAAGCGATCACTTATCAAGGTCTAACCTCTTGTGTGCATTCAACGGCCATCTTGCCCCAAATCTGACAAGTAAGTGACTGCTCCTTCTTCGTTTTCGGTTGTCCCGAGCGTTGTTTTGTCTTGCCTGAAGAAGACCTAAGAGGTCGAAACGCATCCTGTTTTGTCCTGTGATTCGTTTGTTCATGTTTGGCGGATTTATTACATATAAACTTTTTAAGATCTGATACAGATATGTTAACAAATGACATCCCAATCTAGACATTACCCATTCTGGAACCCAGAACAGTGGATGGATGTCTGTGTAGTCTTCAGCCTGTGACCAACAGGGCTCACTGCACACAGGTTTCCATTCTCTTTCTGACAATGAACACCAGGGCCTGTCTAGACGGCTGGCGCTTACAGGTTACATCAAACCACATTGTTGTGGGTTAGAAGCCAATTCTTTCCTCTGGCCGCTCCACAAAGCACCTTCCTTCACAAAACCAGGTGTGTGTGTGTGTGTGTGTGTGTGTGTATGTGTGTGTGTGTGACAGAGAGAGTGAGAGAGAGACAGAGAGAGAGAGAATGTGTGTGTGCGTGTTTGTGGTGTGTGTGTGTGTGTGTGTGTGTGGTGTGTGGTGGTGTGTGTGTGTGTGCATGAGCGTGTTAATGCCTATGCCTGGTATGGGTGTTTGTGTTTTATTATGCGTGAGTATAGGGTAGCTTTGAGTGCAGAATGTATGTATGTGTGTGTGTGTGTGAGAGAGAGAGTGAGAGAGAGACACAGAGAGAGAGAGAATGTGTGTGTGCGTGTTTGTGTGTGTGTGTGTGTGTGTCTGTGTGTGTGTGTGTGTGTGGGGGGGGGGGGGGGGGGGGGGGGGGGGGGGATGTGTATGTGATGTGTCTGCATGTGTACATGACAGAGAGAGACAGACAGACAGACAGTGATGATGAGTGAGTGAGTGAGTGAGTGAGTGAGTGAGTGATGAGTGAGTGAGTGAGTGTGTGTGTGTGTGTGTGTGTGTGTGTGTGTGTGTGTGTGTGTGTGTGTGTGTGTGTGTGTGTGTATGTGTGTGTGCACTTATGTGTGTGTGCATGTATGTATACATTGTGTGTGTGTGTGCATGTATAGTGCATTGAGCAGGTGTTTGTGTAAGAAAGAGTATGCTTGCATACAGTGTGAGTGTGTGTGTGTGTGCGTGTGTGTGTGATAAGATAATAAGATAATGTTGCTTATAGCCCAGCCGACCGAAAGGCACACAGGGCTTCCCACAAAATTTTGGGTTGTACTTTCCCCTTTGGGGGTTTTTTTTTGGGGAAAAGGGGGGATTTTTTGATGGAATTTTGTTGTGTTTGGTTGTGGGGGGAATGAAAGGACCGGAAAGAAATTTTTGCTGGGGTTTGTGTTGGGTTTTTTGGTTTTTTTTTGGGGGGGGGGGGGGGGGGGATTTTTTGGGCCGCTTTTAAAAGACAAAAAAAACCCGCGTGGGGTGAGTTTTAATGGGTATGGTGGGGGTGGTGGTTAGTGGTGGGTTTGGTGTGGGGGTTTGTGTGGGGTTGTGTGTTTTGGGGGGGGTGGGGGGGGGTTTTTTGTGGTGTTTTTAAAATTTTTGTGTGTGTGGGGGGTTTTGGTTGGGGTGGGGGGGGGGATGTTTGAAATTTTGTGTTGTGTTTTGGGTGGGGAAAGAAAAGAAAGGCAAACCCGGGGAAAAGGGACATAGGCGTAAAAAAAAATAATAGTAAAAAAAATTTTTTTTTTTTTTTTTTTAAAATTTTTTTAAAAGTTTTAAAAAATTAAAAAGGTTTTTTTTCCAAAATTTTCAGAAAAAGTTTTTAAAAATAAGGTTTTCGGGGGGAATTGAAAGTTTTGGTTTTTGGTGTTTTGTGTGTGTGTGTTGTGTGTGTTTTTGTGTGAGGCCTTGGGGTTGGAGGGGGTTTGGGGTGTGTGTTTTGGGTTTTTGGGTTTGTGTGTTGTGGGTGTGTTGTGTTGTGTGGTGTGTGTCCCAACCGTGCATCACACCCCCCGTGCGGGGGCCCCGCTGTTTTTTGTGCATGCCTGCAATGTGTGTGTGTGTTTTTTTTTCCCAACAAAAAATTTTTAAAGGACACAACAAAAAAGGGAAAAAGTAAGGACGGTAAAGGGGCTACCGGTCAAAAAATGACCCAGGAAACAAAGAAGGGAGGGAAAAACCCCCACTTCACGGGGGGCTAAACCTCAAATACCCTCGCCCCCCACTTACATGAAAACATTTGGGGAGGCCCGAAGGGTAAAAAAACCTAAGCATAAAGGTCACCACGCCCTTTTTGCGCCGAACTGATGAGTAACCGATGTCCTTCTTTTTTTTTGTCCCCCCGTTTTTACAGAACAGGGGAGTACTTTTCAAAGGGAACAAAAAAATGCTGTCTTGGGCTGTTGGGGGTGTTGTATGTTGTCCGGTAAAAAGTGTTCCCCTCGCTCCCGACAAAACTTCTGGGCCCTCTTTCTGAAAATTTTTAGGGTTTTTCATTAGGGTCAAGACGATGCCCGTGTTTTGTTTTTACCGAATAGGCGAACTAACACCATAAATATAATTTTTTTTTTAAAATCCACTCCGATAAGGGAAATAACCACCACCTGCGAGGTTTTTTTCTTCCACTAACTGGAAAAAATTTTCTCCCTTGTCACTGTATGGGAGTACGTTTAAAGCTTTGCATCTTGTTGTCCGAGTGTTATTTATCGGCCTGAAGAAGGGGCGGCAGGTCAAAACCCCCGTCTGTTTTGCTTGTGATTTTTTTGTTCATGTCTGGTGAAAACGTAAACAATTTTTTTTTTTTTGGGTTTGTTTAATTTTTCCCCCTGACTTTCAACCAAATTTCTGAAGTCAAAAGGCGTGTCTCCTTTCAGGAAAAACCCCCCTGGTGTTTTTTCCCCTGTCATTTAATGACCCCATGCCAATAAGCTTGGTTCTTGTTTGGTTATTTATGTCTTAACGTGGGTAGAGGGAAAATCTTTTAAATTTTATTTAACGGGGAAGGAGTGGAGGCGAAAATTTTTTAAAACGCAAACAACACCAACTGGGAAAAAAATGCCCAAGTGTTGCTTTAAGGGAGAAAAAAATTGGTGTGGAAATCATCCAAGTTTAACGTATGTGAGAGGGTGCCAAGGAAAATAATACGCTGTACATTCTGCAAATCCCCCTTTGAATATGCAGTAATCACTGCGGGAAAAGCCTTCTTTAAAAAGAATCATGCCCGTTTCCGCACAGCGACCCGTTTACCCCTTAAAATGTGGGGGGGCACTTTTCAAAGAAAAGAAAATTTTCTCCAAAAGTGGAAAGAAATTCTAAATTCGCATAAAAACCGGGGGGGGGGGGGGGGGGGGGGGGGGCAGGGGGAGGGCATTTGTTTCGCTTCCCCCCCCCCCCCCCCCCCCCCCCCACCCCCCCCCCCCCCCCCCCCTATCACTGACATAGGCCAGAACACCAAGGCTACATCAAAATGCTGTTATGTTCTGCATGGTTATGTGGGGATCATCTTCAGTTCGTGACAAGCTCCTAGTGTAACATCAAACAGTCTCCAAAATCCCTGGAAGTCGGAGTGTGGCGCCCACGTGGCAGGATAATCAAAAACGGTCACCACACATAATGTTCTCATCTCTAGCTGATGCATTTGTACCATAGTGTTCAAGTATTTTGGCTGTTCGGATTTATCCCTGGAGTCTTTTAGCCAGGATGCGACAACAACATCATCACATTGCAGAGGCTTCTTCCAGGTAGTAACACCTGATCTTACATTACCTACGGTACACACAGGTTCTAACACAAGGTACAAGTTTTTTAAGCCTGGTTCATCAGCATACTTTGTCCCCAAACTCACGCTCTCTCGACCGTTTTTTTTTCGATGATTTTTAGGCAAAGAATCAGGCACTGTCTGAGGATTGAAGAGTTGTCGCTCTTTGGTCAACACCCTCCCTCCCTCCTCCTTTCCGTGCTATGGTTTTCACACCACAAATGCAAATTATTGCTTTTAAAAAAAACTTTGCCTCTGAAACTTTTTTTTCATGTTTGTTTCTTTTCTTCTTTTTTTTTTTTTTTGCCAAACAAGGGTACAAAATACAGCGAAATCGCAGGGCGTAAACCAGTCTGGTGAAGGGTCTCAGTTTTTAACAGCGCAGGTCCACAGGTGGAACATGGTGGCTTGCCTGCTTATATGCTTGTGATCTTGTTGGTGGTCCACAAATCACCCAGGTGATCAGGAACAGCAGAAGGCTGAGGAAGTGCTCCTTTCCTCCCCCCCCCCCCACCCCCCCCCCCCCCACCCCCCCCCCCCCCACACACACCACACACACCCGCCACCAATGTTAGTCTTCCCAACACTGTCATGAAAATACCCCTATGCCCTCGTCCCCAAAACTCACCACCCCCTCCTCCCCTTCACCACTTAACCCCTTCCTTCCCACACCCTCACAAAGTAGAGACCTTTCCCAATAAACGCCACTCTCTCCGCACCAACTTTACAGGATTAAGTGTACAAATCACAAAAAACTGAGAAAGGCTTTAATCGATCTGTGTGTGTGTGTGTGTGTGTGCGCATTGCGCCTGTGTGTGCGTGTGAGCATGTGTCTGTGTGTGTGTGTGCGCATGTGTGCATGCCTGTGTGTGTGAGTGCGCGTGTAGTTTGTGTGCACATGCGTGCTGCGCATGTGTGTGTCTTTGAGTGCCTGTCTTTGTGTGCGAGTTTATATCTCTCGGTGCAAAGAGTGTGTGTGTGTGTGTGGTGGTGGTATGAACAAGCATGCATGGCGTTCATACATGTACAAATTGTACACACGTGATGCGAGCCCCGGGCAAAAGACATCGCGAGAGGGGGGGCATGTGGAAGGAAGGTGAGTCGAAAAAAACTGTCAAAGACAGCGAGGAACAGCGTGAAGGGGGGGGGGGGTGGGGGGGAAGGCGAAAGAAAAGAGAAGTGAGAGGTACGCGTCTCTTTGAAAGCTTCCCTGCCCTTCCAAGCATCCCCATTCCCTCAGACCCTCCTCTCCCCCCCTTTCCCACACCTCCCTGCCCTATAATTGCTCTCACCCAGCAAGCCCCACCTCCCCACCCCCTTTCTTCCTTTCTTTCTTTTATGCAGCTCACAAATTTTCCCTTGACCTTTTCCGCAAAAAATGCTTTTGCCCCCCCGACAACTGAGGACACCGCGGCATACTCACTACTACTACTACCACCCCTACCTGTCCCTCAAACCCCCCACCTTTTCCTTTCCTTTTTTTCACCCCTTTCTTCCCACAGACGGGGTGACAGGTAATGCTTTTACATCTCAAAAAGACCCACACCAACACCGCCACCCCTCCCACTCCACCACCCTCCTTCCTCAAAAAAACACCAAAACCCAACACCCCCAACACCACCCCTCCCACTCCACCCTCCCTTCCTCTTCCCCTTCCTCCCCCCGGACCCCATACAGTTTGGAAAAGTCCAAGACCCTGCTGAAGATTTCTTCTTTGTTGTTGTTTTTCTTCTTTTTCTTTTGGCTGGGGCAGGGGGTGGGTGGTGGGGGGGGGGGGGGGTAAACGGGGAGGAGGAGGGGGGAGGGACATAAAGGCCATCAGTTTTTTGTGTGGGGGGGTGGAGGGGGGAGGGGGAGGGGGTCATTCCATGGAAGATCCAAAGGGACTGGGTGCACGTCTCTTGCCAGAAAAAAAAGGGGAAAAAAAAAGAAAAAAAAAGCCTGGTTTGAGCTTTTTTGGGCCCGAATTTTCGCAAGTGCGGCGTGGGGGGTCCCCCCCCCCCTTCCCCCCTCACCCCCTCGGCATGGAACGGGATGTTGTCACACACAGGGCTTTTGGTCACAGGATCTCTACGTAAAACACAAACATCCGCACCAAATCTTAAAAATGTGTGTCAACAAAAAAAAACACATCTCCCCAAGTCTGATCTTTCTTTTTTTTCTCTCTCTCTCTCTTTCTATATCTCAGATTTCAGCATTATTTTCAGCCTGGTGGTTTTCTTTTCTTTTTCACTGAAATCCATGCACTCTTTCAACCCGAATTTTTTTTTTTTTTTTGGGGGGGGGGGCATTTTTTTTTTTCAATCGAGATCCATGCATTATTTCAATCTTTATTTCTTTTCCACTGAGATCCATTTAGTTTTTTTTTTAGACTGATCCCGGATCTCCCCCCCCCCCCCCCCCACCCCCCCCCACATACCCACCACTGTTGTTTCCTTTCATTCTCTCTTCTCTCCTTTTTTCTTCTCTGCTCTCTCTCTCTGTCCTTTTCTCTCTCTCTCTCTCTCCTCTCTGTCTCTCTCCCTCTCGTCTCTCTCTCTCTCTCTCTCTCTCTCTCTCTCTCTCCAGTCTTTTTCTTTGTCTGTTTCTTCTTCACCATGGAATGGTGAGTTGATTTTACCGTGGTGACAGCCCTGATGTGGCCCTTTGCGGGCGGTGGGCTTTTAAGCAACATTATCTTATCTTTATCTTCACCCCTGGACATATTCTTAGCACTTCAAAAAAAAGCCCCCAAAAGCTTGCATCTACAGATTTTCCAATGTTTAGTTCATTGACAACTTTGGACAGAAAATTTAGTTCAATGTTCAAAGTTCGACAGAAACTCTTTTTTTCTCCTTTTCTGAATACATACAGGGACCCCAAAAATAATCTTTTAACATGAAACACTCCAGTTTTAACAACACACCTACACTAACATATCTTTCTTGAGTAAACATCCATCTCAACATGAAGTCCTGAAAACTTATCTTATTGAAAAAGAAATCTATGGGTTTTTTAGTCAAAGATCTGCCACTGTGACTTAAAACCAGCAGCAACAACGTGGATGATCAAAGATTCCAGATAATTGTTTAGGTCCCTAAATCAGTACGTTCCACAACAATGGCGACGAGAGAGAATACACGGAAGAGAAAGCTACAAAGAATCATTTCACAGCATCACAAAGCCTAAAGAGTGAGAGGAGGAAAAATCGAAATCCCCTTTATGGACACATCCATGCAATGTTGTTGTTGTTTTTGGTTGTGCGTGTATGCGTGCGTGCATGCGTACGTGTGTGCGTACGTGTGGGGGTGTGCGTGTGCGTGTGCGTGTGTGGTGTGTGTTTGGTTTTGTTTTGGGGTTGGGTTTTTTTGTTGTGTTTTTTTTTGGGCGCATACAGCATCAGCATGCGCGTCTTTTAAGAAATTGCTCTATCACTCAGGAAAACATGTAATACATGTGGCAAGTGAGGAACGAGGTGTTAGGGTAAGGGGAAAGAGGGGGGGGGGGGGGGGGGGGGGGGGGGGGGGGGGGGGGGGGGGCGGGAACTGAATGATATAGTTCTCCAGTTTTTACGTAAAAAGACCACCCCAAGCCCCCAGACTGTGGGGGGAGAGTGGCTAAAGAGGAAACACGCAAAATTTAAAAAATATCCCATCTTCCCCCCCCCCCCCACCCCACTAGCCCCGTTATGCCCCTACCAGTAAGATTCCCACTTTTCCCCCCCTTAAAAAAAAAACCCAAAAAGGGGGTTTTTTGGGGTTTTTAAAAAACCAAAAAAAAAAAAAAAAATTTTTGGGTGGGGGGGCCCCTTTGAATTTGGGCAGGGGGTTTTTTGGGGGGGAACCCCTGGGGGGGGGGGGGGGGGGGGGGGCCCCCTTTTTGGGGCCTTTGGTTTTTTTTCCCCCCTTTTTCCCCCCCCCCCCCCCCTTTTTTTTTGGGGGGGCCCCCCCCCCCCCCCAAAAAAAAACCCCCCCTTTTCCCCTTTTTTTAAACACCCAAAAAAAAAAAAATTTTTAAAAAGGGGGGGGGGGGGGGGGGGGGGGGGGAAAAAAACCCAAAAAAAAAACCCCCCCCCTTTTTTCCCCAACCCTTTTTTTTTCCCCCTTTTTTTTTAAAACCCCCCCCTTTCCCCCCCCAAAAAGCCCCCACCCCCCCCCCCCCCCCCCCCCCCCCCTTTTTTTTTTTTAAAAAACCCCCCCCAAAAACCCCCCCCCCCCCCCCCCTTTTTCCCCCCCCAACAAAAACCCCCCCCCCCCCCAAAACCCCCACCACCCCCCCCCAAAAAACCCCCCCCCAAAATTTTTTTTTTTTTCCCCCCCCCCCCACCCCAAAAAAAGGGGGCCCCCCCCCCCAAAAAACCCCCCCCCAACCCCCCCCCCCCAAAAAACCCCCCCCAAAAAAACCCCCCCCCCCCCCCCCCCCTCCCCCCCCAAAAAAACCCCCCCCCCCCCCTTCCCCCCCCCCCCCCCAAAAAAAAACCCCCAAAAAAACCCCCCCCCCCCCCTTTTTTTCCCTTTCCCCCCCCCGGGGGGGGGGGGGGGGGGGGGGGGGGGGTTTTTTTGGGTTTTTTTTTTTTTGGGGTGGGGGGGGGGGGGGGGGGGGGGGGGGGGGGAAACCAATGGGGGGGGGGGGGGGGGGGGGGAAAAAAAAAAAAAAAAAAAAGGGGGGGGGGGGGGGGAAAAAAAGGGGGGGGGGGCCCCCCCTCCCCCCCCCCCCAAAAAAAAAAAAAAAAAAAGGGTTTTGGCCCCCTTTCCCCGGGGGGGGAAAAAAAAAAAAAAAAATTTTTTTCCCCAAATTCTTTTTTTTTTCCCCCTTTTTAAAATTTTTTAAAAAAACCCCCTTTTTTTTTTTTTTTTTCCCCTTTCCCTTTTTTCCCTTTTTTTTTTTTTTTTTGGGGGGGCCCTTTTTTTTCTTTCTTTTAAAAAATTTTTTTTTCAAAGGAATTTTTTTTTTTTTTTTTTTTTTTTTTTTTTTTCCCCCCCCCCCCCCCCCAAAAAACCCCTTTTTTTTTTTAAAATTTTCCTTTTTTTTTTTTTTTTTTCCCCTTTCCTCCCCCCTTTTTCCCCCCCCCCCCCCCCCCCCCGGGGGCCCTTTTCCCCCCCCCTTTTTTCCCCATTTTTTTTTTTTCCTTTCTTTTCCCCCCCCCCCCTTTTTTTTTTTTCCTTTTTTTTTCCCCCTTTGGGGGGTTTTTTTTTTTTTTTTTTTTTCCCAATTTTTTTAAAAAAAAAAAACCCCCCAAAAATTTTTTAAAAAATTTTTGGTTTTTTTTAAAAAAAAAATTTTTTTTTTTTCCCCCCCCTTTTTTTTTTTCCCCAAAAAAAAAAACCCCCCCAAAAAAAAATTTTTTAAAAAAACCCCAAAAAAAAACCCCCCCTTTAACATATCATTCTTGAGTAAACATCCATCTCAAAATGAAGTCCCGAAACTTATCTTATTGAAAATGAAACTGTTGGTTTTTTTTTGGGCAAAGATTGCACGTGACTTTTAAAACCGCAAGCACCAAAGTGGATGATCAAGATTCCAAAATAATTTTTTAAAGGGCCCCAAAACAGGGACGTTCCACAACCAAGGGACGAAGAAATAAATTTGGGAAAAGAAAACTGACAAAGAAACATTTCACAGCATCACAAAGCCCAAAGTGAGAGGGGAAAAATCAAAAACCCTTCTGGACACATCCCTGGGAATTGGGTTTTTTGTTTTTTTTTGGGGGCTGGATGCGTGCTTTCTGCGTACGTGGGGTGCGTTCTTTTGTGCGTGTGCGGTTTTGGGGTGGTTTTGGGGTGTGTGTTTTGTGTTGGTTTTGGTTTTTTTTTGGGGGTTGGGGGTTTTTGGGGTTTTTTTTTTGGGCGCATTTCAGCATCAGCATGTTTGGGCTTTTAAAAAATTGCTCTATCACTCAGGAAACATGTTTTTTTTAAAACCCTGTGGCAAGTGAGGAACCCATTTTTTGGGGAAAAGGGAAAAAGGGGGGGGGGGGGGGGGGGGGGAATGAATGGAAAAATTGTTCTCCAGTTTTTACGTAAAAAGACCACCACAAGCACCCCGGACTGTGGGGGGGGTGGAGTGGCTAAAAAGGGAAACAATGCAAAAAAACCCAAAATTTCCCCCCTCTAACCCCCCCCCCCCCCCCCCCCCCCCTCCCCACCCTAGCCCACCGTTATGTCCACTACCAGTAAGTTTTCCTAAAAAAAAAACAAATATTTTTTTAATCAAAAAACTTTATATAAACACCTAACACTTTCAAAATGCACTCACTCCCCCGAAAACATCACCACCCTGCTCGCCACATCACTACAGGGTACACAGACTACACATACACACACACACACACCATACACACACAAACACACCATACACACACACACACACACACACACCCCACACACACACACACATCAGTGTAAGTCCCACTCTACAGAGAAGAAGAAAAAAGGATTAAAAAAAAAAAAATAGATGCTAGCTGCCTACCTCATCTCTCTCTGATGGAAGATGCTGCAAATCGTTACTTCCGTCCATCCACCCACCCGTGGGATGCTAACGCACACACCACACACACACCACACACACATTTCGCTACTCCCCTGTACCGCTGGAGTGAAGTGTATAGTAAGTCAGTCGTTGGTGGGTTAGAAGACTCCGCCACTTCTGTGGCCTGGGCCGGCGGTTCTGGGAGTACGTCTCCTCCCTGGCCAAAACTCCCCTCCCGGGCATTCTGTGGCCCCACGGTCGTCAAGTCTCCAAGTCATGATAACTGGCTTTTTTTCATTCATAGCTGGTAGTAGTGTCCTACTGCCTAGAGGATTGGCTCTGTGTGCCAAGTCTTGATAACTGGCTCTTCCACTAGTAAACCGGACTCTTCTGAAGCCCAGATAACTGGCTCAACAGTCTGTACATTTCTTCAAACTAGACAATTAGCCCCGTTAAACCTGTTCATCTGTAAACCTTGTGCAATACAACAGAAGTAAATCAACTACGTGACTGAACTCTCCCAATTCAGATCTACATTCTTGTATTCTACAATTCATACTTGTGTGTCTGAAATTTAAAAAAAAAAAAAAAAAAAAAGGATCCCGAACAACCAGCTTACTGCAAATAATGATCAAGCAATCATTCTAAATACTCAAGGAACAAAGTCACCTCCTTCCATAATCCATGTCACCACGCCTCCTTCCAAGTCACCTTCCCCAGTACTTAAAAATCTTGATACTCTTTTGATGACTGCACAGTTTGTCATTTTTGCAAGAAATTTAAGTCTCGGCTGTGACTAGTGTGTTTTGGAATGACATGTTCTTGTCTGTTGCTGCTCAGCTAATGCTGAAACAGGATGCAGTTGTACAATTCGTCACACACTGAAGCTCCACAAACCTTTCCTTGTTCTTTCATGTTCCCGAAACTTGACTGTCCCAATTTTCTGTGACCGAGCAGTCCATTGTTTTTGATCAATACGCAATCAGCTTCTCTCAGTTGCCAGACATTTTGAAAGAAGATCACAGGAACATGATCATACCTAACCCATGCTAAAAACAAAACAAAAAAATGCATCACTGGCTTCCCGTAGACTAAAGCATTCAAAACAAAAACTTCTGTTTCATGACACAAGTTCTTCTCTAGCTTTTCCTCTGCCTTACTGCTCTGCACTCCATGCAGGCAGTGCCAACCCTCTGCTGCCACACGCCTACTCTGTCTGCACCTTGCACCGCTCCTGCTCCTTTCCTTGCTATGCACCAGCTGTCTGGAATTCACAACCATATATGTCCCATACAAATGGCTGCTGCCTCCAGAAAGTCATTTCAAACTTATCTGCTCTCCAACTGTTTCATCCAATGATCCCCCTTCATCTGTCGTGTACTGACTTCTGAACCATACGTAATAATTCAATAGCTAGGAGTGGAGGCCGGAATAGCTCAGTGGTAGAGCGCCGGACTCGTAATCTTGGGGTTCGGGTTTGAATCTCCGCCGGGGCCGTTTCAGTACAGGGTATTTTTTTTCCTCAGAGTTGACATTGGTCTGACTCCATTTCCCATACAGTCCTTCGAATGAGACTATAAAGCGAGCTTCCATGTGTGAACGCACGCATAACATCTTGCACACAACGCAAACTCCCATCACCAACTTTCGGAAGAGAAGGCCAGTTTGGCCGTTGGTATCGATGACATGTTAAGCTGCTGACACACGAGCCTTTTCGTCCGTACAGTTGAGACGGAACGTTTGAACCTGTGCGGTCCGACCAGTCAGTGTCAAACAGACGGAGCGCTTCACGATAGCTTTAAAACCTTCAAGTTTGATCCCACATGCCACTTCAAAGGACTGTACAATTGAATACGAAGCTTTTTCTCGAATATTTAGATTCTTATAATTTTTACGAGTTGACATTCCAAGGCACATCATGGCTTTGGTACTTTCTTTCTTTCTTCTTTCTGCGTACGCAGCTGATACTCCTGCGGACACTCCCTGTATAGCCAGCAGTGGAGTTTTGTGTGTATGACTTTGGTACGATTCAATTGAATGTTTGGTCTCCGAATCGGACAGTCTGACCGCCTTGCTGGACGACGCCATTTTTTCCTTGGTCCATGGGTGTTGGCTCAATGCTGAGCGTTGATTGGTTGGAGGATACTAACTGTCCGTTTCGAATAGATCACGGTGTATCTCGAACGGTCGGGTTTAAACTGATGCCGAAGTCCGTTTCAGATGTAACGTTTACTATGACAGACGCTACATTTGGGGTCGGGTTCGACCGGAGCTTCCGAAGCGTACGGGCGGGGAGGCTCGTGTGTCAGCCGCTTTACACATAGCATGCACCTCCCCCAAGTTGGATATGGCTGCATAAATGGCGGGATAAAAACGGTCATACACACAAAACTCCACTCCCTATACAGGGGTGTCAGGAGTACAGTCCGCAATAGGGGGAAAAGGGGTTTGGGGGGGAAACCCCCCCCCGTTTCCCTTTTTTTTTTTTTCCCCCGGGGGGGGTTTTTTTTTTTAGGTTTCCCTTTTTCCCCCCCTTTTTTTTAAAAACCAAAAAACCCTTCCCCCCCCCATCCCCTTTTTAAAAAACCCCCCCCGGGGGGGAAAGGAAATTTTAAAAATTTTTTTTTGGGGGGTTTTTTTAAAGGGGGAAAAATTTTTTTCCCCCCCTTCCAAAAAAAGGGGGGCCCAAAACCCTTAAATTTTTTTTTTCCCCCTTAAAAAAAATTTTTTTTTTTAAAAAAAATTTTTTTTTTTTTTTCCCCCCTTTTTTTTTTTTTTTTTGGGGGGGGGGGCCCCCCCCAAAAAATTTTTTTTTGGGGGGTTTTTTGGCCCTTAATTTAAATTTTTTAAAAACCCCCCGGGGGGGGTTTTCCCCGGGGGGTTTTGGGGGGGTTTTTTTTTTTAAAAAACCCCCTTTTTTTGGGGGGGGGGGGGTTTTTGGGGGGTCCTTTTTCCCCCCTTTTAAAAAAACCCCCCCGGGGGGGGGGGGGGAAAAAGGGGGGGAAAAAAAATTTAAAACCAAGGGGGGGGCCCCCCCAAAAAAAAAAGGGGGGAAAAAAAAAAAACCCCCTTTTTTTATGGGGGGGGGGGCCCCGGAAACCCCTTTTTCCCCGGAAACCCCCAAAAAAAAAATTTTTTTAAAAAATTTTTTTTAAAAATTTAAAAATTTTCCCCCCTTTTTCCCAAAAAGGGAAAAAAAAAATTTTTCAAAATCAAAAAAAGGGGGGGAAAAAACCCCCCCCCCCAAAAAAAAAAAACCCCCAAAAAAAAAAACCCCCTTTAAAAACCCCCCAAAAAAAAACCCACCCAATTTTTTAAAAAACCCCAAAAAATTTTTGGGGGGGGGGGGGGGGGGGGGGGGGGGGGGGTTTTTCCCCCCCAAAAACCGGGGGGGAAAGGGGGGGGGGGGAAAAAACCCCCCCAAAAAAAAAAAATTTTTTTCCCCCCCCCCCCAAAAAAAAAACCCCCCGGGGGGGGGGGGGTTTTTTTTTTTTAAAAAAATTTTTCCCCTTTTTTTTTTTGGGGGGGGGGGGGGGGTTTTTTTTTAAAAAAAACCCCCCCCCCCCCCCCTTTTTTTTTTTCCCCCCCCCCCCCCCCCCCCCCCCCCCCTCCCCTTTTTTTTCCCTTTCCCCCCCTACCCCCCCCCTCCCCCCCCCTTTTCCCTCCCCCCCCCCCCCTTCCCCCCCCCCCCTCTTTGGGCCCCCCCCCCCCCCCTTTTCTTTCCCCTCTCCCCTTTTTCCCCCCCCATTTGGGGGTTTTTTCCCTCTCCCCCCCCCCCTCTCCCCCTTTTTTTTTTTTCCCCCCCTTTTTTTTTTTTCCCCCTTTTTTTTTCCCCCCCCCTTTTTTGGCCCCCCCCCCCCTTTTCCCCCCCTTTAAGGGGTTTTTCCCCCCCCCCCTTTCCCCCTCTCCTCTCTCCCCTTTTCTTTTTTTCCCCCCCCCCTTTTTTTTTTTTTCTTTTCCCCCCTCTTCCCCCTTTTTCCCCTTTTTCCCCCCCCCCCCCCCCCCCCCTTCCCCCCCCTTTTCTTTTTCTCTCTCCCCTTTTTTCCCCCCCCCCCCCCTTTTTTTTTTTTCTCTCCTTTTCTCTCCCCCCCCCTTTTTTTTTGGGCCCCCCTTTTTTCTCTCCCCCTTTTTTTTTTTTCCCCCCCCCCCCCCCCCCCCCTTTTTTTTTTCCCCCCCCCCCCCCCCCCTTTTTCCCCCCCCCCCCTTTTTTTCCCCCTTTTCCCCCCCTTTTTTTCCCCCCCTTTTTTTTTTGGTCCCCCCTTTTTTTTTTCCCCCCCCCCCCCTCTTTTTCCCCCCCCTTTTTGGTTTTCCCCCCCCCCTTTTTTTTCCCCTCTTTTCTCCCCCCCTTTTTTTCCCCCCCCCTTTTTTCCCCCTCTCTCTCTCTCTCCCCCCACCCTTTTTCCCCCCCTTTTTTTTTTTTTTTTCCCCCCCCCCCTTTCCCCCTTTTCCCCCTTTTTTTTTTTTCCCCCCTTTTTCTCCTCCCCTCCTTTTCCCCCCTTTTTTTTTTTTCCCCCCCCCCCCTCCCCACCCTTTTTCCCCCCCCCCCCCCCCCTTTTCTTTTTCCCCCCCCCCCCTTTTTTTTTTTCCCCTCCCTTTTTCTCCTCCCCCTTTTTTTTTTTTCCCCCCCCCCCCCCCCCCCCCCCCCCCCCTTTTTTTTTTGGCCCCGGGGCCCCCCCCCCCCCGGGGGGGTTTGGCCCCCGGGGGGGGGGGGAAAAAAATTTTTTTTTAAATTTTTCCCCCTTTTTTTTTCCACCCCCTTTTTTTTCCCCCCCCCCCCCCCCCTCTCTCTCTTTCCCCCCCCCCCACCCCCCCCCTTTTCCTTTTTCCCCCCCTTTTTTTTTTTCCCCCCTTTTCCCCCCTTTTTTTTTCCCTTTTTTTCCCCCCCCTTCCCCTCCCTCTCCCTTTTTTTTTCTTTGTCTCACCTTTTCCCCCCCCTTCCCTTTTCCCCCCCCCCCCCCCCCCCCCCCTTTTTTTTTTCTTTTCCCCCCCCCCCCTTTTCCCCCCCTTTTTTCCCCCCCCCCCCCCCCCCTTTTTTTTTTCCCCCCCCCTTTCCCCGGTTTTTTCCCCCCCTTTTTTTCTTTTTTCCCCCCCCCCTTTTTTTTTTCCCCCCCCCCCCCCCCCCCCCTTTTCCCCCCCCCCTTTTTTTCCCCCCCTTTTCCCTTTTTTTCTTTCTTTCCCCCCCCCCCCCCCTTTCTTCCCCTTTTTTCCCCCCCCCCCTTTTTTTTCCCTTTTTTTCTTCCCTTTTTTCCCCCCCCCCCCCCCAAACCCCCCCCCCCCCCCCCCCTTTTTTCCCCCCCCCCCTTCCCTTTGGGGGTTTTTTCCCCCCCCCCCCCCCCCCCCCCCCCCCAAACCCCCCCCCCTTTTTCCCCCCCCTTCCCCCCAAACCCAATTTTTTTTCCCCCCCCCCCCCCCCACCCCAAACCCCCCCCCCTTTTCCCCCCCCCCCCCCCCCCCCCCCCCCGGCCCCCCCCCCCCCCCCCCCCCCCCCCCCCCCCAAAAACCCCCCCCCCTTTCCCCAAAAAAAAATTTTTTTTTTCCCCCCCCCCCCCCCCTTTTCCCCCCTTTCCCCCCCCCCGGGGTCAAAAACCCCCCCCTTTTTTTCCCCCCCCCCCCCCCCAAACCCCCAAAACCCCCCCCCCCCCCAAACCCAAATTTTTGGTTTTTTTTCCCCCCCCCCCCCCCCCAAAAAACCCCCCCACCCCTTTTTTTTTTTTTCCCCCCCCAAAAGGGTTTTTTTCCCCCCCCCCCCCCCCAAAACCCCCCTTTTTTTTTTTAAACCCGGGGGGGTTTTTTTTCCCCCCCCCCCCCCCAAAAAAAAATTTTTTTTTTTTTTTTTCCCCCAAACCCCCCCTTTTTTTTTTTTTTCCCCCCCCCCCAAAAAAAACCCCCCCCTTTTTCCCTTTTTTTCCCCCTTTTTTTTAAAATTTTTTTTTTTTCCCCCCCCCCCCCCCCCCCCTTTTTTTTTTTCCTTTTTTCCCCCCCTTTTTCCCAAATTTTTTTTTTTTTTCCTTTCCCCCCCCCCCCTTTTTAAAAAAAAAATTTTTCCCTTTTCCCCCCTTTTTTTTAAAAAAAAAAATTTTTTTTTTTTTCCCCCCCCCCCCCCCCCCCCCCCTTTTTTTCCCTTTTTTTAAAAAAAAAAGGGGGGGGAAAAAAAAAAAAAAAAAAATTTTTAAAAAAAAAAAAAAAAAAAACCCTTTTTTAAAAAAAAAAACCCCCCCCCCCCCCCCCCCCCCCCCAATTTTTTTTCCCTTTTTTCCCCCCCCCCAAACCCCGTTTTTCCCTTCCCCCCCCCCCCCCAACCCCCCCCCCAAATTTTTTGGGGAAAAAAATTTTCCCCGTTTTTTCCCCCCCCCCCCCCTTTTTTTTTTTTTCCCCTTTTTTTTTTTTTCCCCCCCCCGGGGGGGTTTTTTCCCCCCCCCACCCCCCTTTTTCCCTTTTTTTCCCCCTTTTTTAAAAAAAATTTTTTGGGTTTTCCCCCCCCCCCCCCCCCCCCCCTTTTTTTTTTCCCCTTTTTTTCCCCTTTTTTTGGTTTTTTTTCCCCCCCCCCCCCCCCTTTCCCCTTTTTTTTTTCCCCCTTTTTTTTTCCCCCCCTTTTTTTTTCCCCCCCCCAAACCCCCCCCCCAAACCTTTTTCCCCCCCCCCAAAACCTTTCCCAAAATTTTTTTCCCCCCCCCCCCCCCCAAACCCCCCCCCTTTCCCCAAAATTTTTTCCCCCCTTTTTTCCCCCAAACCCCTTTTCCCGGGGGCCCCCCCCCCCCCCCAAACCCTTCTCCACTCTTTCTCTTCCACCTTCTTTGTCTCAACAACATTCTGTCTGCTTGTTCTCTCCCTCCCCCCCCCCCCCCCCCCCCCCCCCCACACCCAAACCTCTCTCACTCTTTCTTCCACCTTCTTTGTCTCAACCACCATGTCTGCTGCTTGTTTCTCCCCCCCCCCCCCCCCCCCCCCCCACCACCACTCCTTCTCTCCCCCCCCCCCCCCCCCCACTTCTTCATTTCTCTTCCACCTTCTTTGTCTCAACCAACAGTCTGTCTGCTTGTTTCTCCCCATCCCCCCCCCCCCCCCCCCCACACCCAAACCTTCTCTCACTCTTTCTCTTCCACCTTCTTTGTCTCAACCAACATGTCTGTCTATTTACGAAAGAAAGATTTTTAACGAAGTTTCTGGTACGTTTCTAGACGATGTCATTTAAAGAGATGTGTGAAAGGGTGTTTTTTTTTTTTTTTTTTTTTTTTTTTAAATGACTGGTGAGTTGATTTAACGTGGTGACAGCCCTGATGTGGCCCTTTGCGGTCGCTGGGCTATAAGCAACATTATCCTGTCTGTCTGCTGTTTTCTCTCCCCCCCCCCCCAACTTCTCTCACTCCATCTCTATCTGCCTGTCTCTCTCTTCCACCCTCTCTCTCTCTCTTCAGCCCTGATGTGGCCCTTTGCGGTCGCTGGCTATAAGCAACATTATCTTATCTCTCTCTCTTTCCACCTTCTCTGTCTCACTCTGTCTCTGTCTTTCTCTATCTGACCCTCTTTCTCTCTATCTCCCTCCCCTCCTCTCTCGCCAAGCTTTTCTTTCTTTTCAACTTCCTCTTTGTCATCCAATCCTGTCCCTATTCCTCACCACCCCCCCCCCTCCCACTCCCTTTCTCACCCTCCCCCCCCACCCTTCTCTCTCAGCTTTGCCCCCAGTTCTCACCCCCCCCCCCCCCCCATAAGTTCCCCTACCCACCTTCCATACTCCTGCTCACCTGACCACAAACAGAGTTATTAAATTAACAACTACCCCCCCCCCCCCCCCCCCCCCCCCCCCCCCCATCTTCCCCCAAGATCCGTCTCCATAGCAATCCCGCTTCAAGAGACCCCATGACTTGAGCGAAAGATCCAAAGAGCATCCCCCAAGTGACTGACCCGCCCAAAGTTCGCCTAAAGCTT
The DNA here is from genome assembly GCA_018398815.1 of Conus ventricosus. Taxonomy (NCBI): domain Eukaryota; kingdom Metazoa; phylum Mollusca; class Gastropoda; order Neogastropoda; family Conidae; genus Conus; species Conus ventricosus. The sequence goes on along the minus strand of CM031626.1, from coordinate 42,223,862 downwards.
CAACCAATGAACCGACTCGACTCTCCAGCAGCAGAACTGACCCTCCCGAAGTTCCCCTAAAGGCTTCCACCAATGAACCAACCTGACTCACCGCAACAGGACTCGTACCATTTCTTGGCTGCATTCCACTTCATCCCCATCAAATATTCAGTCAGCCACTCACAGACCTGTCTCTGGACAGGCTCTCAGCAAAATGTCACACGCCATCGACTACTACTGGTGCACGGCGGTCTGAGTACAGGACCGTGACTGCGGAGGTGTGGGTTTGACTCTCTGGGGCTGATAACTAATCATACTGGAAGTGTCGAAGAGGCGAAGGGAAACTTAATCTTGCAAATGCATTCAACCTGGACACATCTAGGCCTGTCGCTTAATGTGCTTCACATTTGCTTAACAACTGTGTAATTATTTCGTTATTTCATTTTGCTTTTGCACAGCTATGAATTTTTTTCCGTTTTTTTTTGTGTGCCTTCCTTCTCCTCTTCTTTCTTTCTTCCTTCCTTTCTCTCCTTTTTTCTGTCTGTCTGTCTGTCTGTCTGTCTGTCTGTCTGTCTGTCCTTCCTTCTTTCTCTCATTCTCTTTTTCGTTGTGGCAACAAAGAGAAGAATGTGTCAGCACTCCAAACATTAGCACATTACTCAAGCCAGACGCTCTGTATCAAACACTAAAATACGAAAGTTCACAAGAAAATGTCCATCAGAAAAACAACATACAGATTTGCAGGGTAATGTGAGTTGATAAAACAACAACAACAACAAAGTGGGGGAAAATGGAAAGATGGAGACCCACAAAAAAGAAGAAGAAAATGGAAAAAAAACTGACGAAAAAAGAATTTTTTTAAAAAAAACCCGGAGTTGCAGGAAAAAAACAAAAGAAAAACGTAAGTGTCATCCCAGACTGAGGCCTGCAAGGCGTCTGCTTCACTGGCACCTGTCCACCGCCACAACATCCAGTTACGTCCAGTTCACAGAGGATGTCTCATACTGTCAAGAGTCGGAGGAAAAAAACGTCCAGAATTTTTCAACAATTTTATGTAATATTTTACGTTGTAGTCCTGTTTTCGTGGTCACATTTGCGTCTTTGTTGTTTGATAAATTAGTTTGGCTGTTCTGGTTGTCACATCGTCTGTGCATCGTCGGCAAATTGCACATTGTTCACTCTTGCTTCCACATGTATACACAGCCATTCTCAGGCTTGGTGCAGAAAGTACACAGAGAGCCATCAACGCCAGGTCATCATGAGGCCATCAACACCAGGTCATCATGAGGCCATCAACAACCAGGCCATCATGAGGCCACAACACAGGCCATCAAGGCCATCAACACCAGGTCTTTAAAATTGAGGCCACCCAAACCACAACCAGGCATCAGAGGCCACCCAACACCAGGTCCATCATGAGGCCATCAACACCAGGGCCATCAACACCAGGTCATCATGAGGCCATCAACACCAGGCCATCATGTTTGCCTTCAAAACCAAGGTCATCATGAGGCATCAACACCCCATGCCATCAACACCAGGCATCATGAGCCATCAACACCAGGCCATCATGAGGCCATCAACACCGGGCCATCATGGGGCCCAAAACCCAGTCCATCATGGGGCCAAACAACACCAGGTCCATCAGGGGCCATCAACACCAGGTCATCCATGAGGCCATCAAAGAGGCCATCAACACCAGGCCATCATGGGGCCATCAACACCAGGCCATCATGAGGCCATCAACACCAGGCCATCAGAGGCATTTCAGGCTTGGGTCCCAAAAGGGTCCACAAAGGCCATCAAAAACCAGCCATCATGAGGCCATAAACACCGGGCCATCATGAGGCCATCAACACCAGGCCACATGAGGCCATCAACACCAGGCATCATGAGGCCACCCCAGCAGGAACCCTGCTCTGCTGCTGTGTCACTTCTGTATTTCGTTGTTGTTTTTAAGAGAGTACTATAGTGCCTATCCCCGGCCAGAGACCAAGCTCTAAGCACTTTACAATCCGCATTCTCGTTTACACAACGGGCTGCCTACCTGGGTGGAGCTGACTGAAGAGCTACCTGCTGGCACTTCATTCGGGCGCTTCCTGTGCCATTCAGTCCTATATCGTTCATTCAATTTAACAGCTCTTTCATTCTTTCCATTTTTACGCAGATGCATGCTATGTATAACATGTCATCCTTACCAATGGCCAAACTGGCCTTCTCTTCCAAAAGTTGGTGATGGGATTGTAAGATGTAATGCATGCGTTTACACACAGAACTTTCGTTTATAGTCTCATTCGAAGGACTGTATAGGACATGGAGTCAGAACCAATGTTAACTCAGAGGAAAAAAAAATCCCCCTGTACCGAAACGGCCTGGCGGAGATTCGAACCCGCAACCCCAGGATCAGCAAGATTATGAGTCAGTGCTCTACCAACCGAGCTGTTCCAGCTCCTAAACTCCTTTCCTCCAGTAACCTGTTTGAGCGGATATTCTGGGAGACTACCCATACTGAGCAACTGCCTGGTTGTGTGCAGAACCAGCGTGAGTGTACCAACAACCCCGTCCTTAGGGCACCTGACCCTGATCCTGACCCTGACCGACCCTGGGTATCAAGGTGGAGATGAAACAGAAACTCGTCAAGAGGGAAACCAGCCATGAAGGACCAAACAATGTCAGATTTTAAAGGCATCAATGGGAACGGATAAGAAAGATGATCAAACAGAGTTTTATGATGGTCTGAGGTATCAATGATAGAACTGCACTTTCCTTTCATAACATAACCTATGTTCACACAGGTCTGAGAGATACGGACACTTGCAGTGTCAGTCGAGAACAATTTAATACTGAAAATGCAAAGCCAAATTTAGAGTTAAACATAATGCTGACCATAAATCGCATACTTTTCACTGTGGAAGTCATTGAAAGTGTTGCTAGTTTGGATGCCAAAGTCACTGGCCCAAAACACAATTCAAACTGTTCGAATTTCCAGTCATTATTTTTCAGTCCCATCGTTCATTTCCTGTGAAATGTTTGACTACTCCTTCCCATCCAGCTCCCCATCGCTAAATAAAAAAAAAATAAATAAATTTTTTTAAAACCTCTCTCCGACACCCCCACACCCCACACCATTTTTGTGTGTTTTTGTTTTGGCTGCATGTTCATTCTGATAATTATCATCTACTGGAAATGCTTCTGTGCTTGAACTGCAAGCTTTCGACTCTACAATAATTACAGAAGTAAGTAAACTGATAGATAAATGAACTGATTATCAAACGCACACATACTTAACACAACAACACCACACACACATACACACACACACAGTTACACACACATACACAGAGTTACACACACAACACACACACAGCTACACATACACACACACACACACACACACACAGTACACACACACACACACACACACACACACACACACACACACACACACAGAGTTACACACACACACAGTTACACACACACAGTTACACACACACACACACAGAGTTACAACACACACACAGTTACACATACACACACACACAACACAACACACACACACACACACACAGTTACACACACACAGAGTTACACACACACACACAGTAACACATACACACACACACACAGTTACACACACACACACACAGTTACACATACACACACATACAACACACACACACACACAGTTACACACACACACACACACACACACAGAGTTACACACACACAGTTACACCACACACACACACGCAGAGTTACACAACACACACACACACACACACACACACACAGAGTTACACACACACAGTTACACACACACACGCAGAGTTACACATCACACACAACACACACAACACACAGTTACACATACACACACACACACAGTTACACACACACACACACACACACACACAGTACACACGCACACACACACAGTTACACATACACACACACAGTTACACACACACACACACACACACACACAGTTACACATACACACACACACACACACAGTTACACACACAGTTACACACACAGTTACACACACACACACACACACACACACACACACACACACACACACACACACACACACACACCACACACACACACACACACACCCAAGCCAGGACAGCAGTTGGTAGGCATGAACACACAGGGCTAGGCAATGCACTTACAAATGGCCAGCACCCCGTACTAAACCAATGAATACAAAACCACAGGCGCAGGGCCCTATTACTGCCACACGCTACATATATATACATATATTGATATCCCCGCCAGACCCCCACACCACCACTCCAACCAGAACGTCTATGTTTGATCAACTGAAATCTGCGCGGTAGCTTTCAATCAGAAATTAGCCACGCTACAGAACAACACGAATGACTGGCCCTGTTGATTTATTTTCCTTCACGGATCCCAAACAAGTCGTGTTCCTCCTTTGTCTCTGGCAAACACCTGCCAAATTAAAGTATCCCGTATCCACCACCTCCCCCCTCCCCCCCCCCCACCCCCCAACAGATCATGGCTCATTAAACATGCCAGCTCTTGGGCTGGATTTTTTTTTTTTCTTTTTTTTTTTTTTTTTCTCTTTGTCTGCTGAACGGGATGAAATCACGCACTCTCACAGGTGTGGCAAATCCTATCACCTGTATCACCGTCAGTGACTATCAATCTGCT
>CM031626.1:42194200-42211700 GCA_018398815.1 Conus ventricosus | reverse complement strand
GGGGAGGAAAGGAATACCCACCCGGTGGAGGACAGGAGGGGCGAGACAGTGTTAAGTGTACACTATGCTCAACAGTAGAAGTTCCAAGTTTACGGGGTTTTTTCCCCGCACTCGCTCCACTCTCTCAGAGGAGCCGAGTCTCTTTACACTTTACCGGCCCTCTCCAAATCTTCCTTCTCCTCTACCCTCAAGACCCCCCCCCCCCCTCCCCCCACCCTCCACTCCCATGGGCCTGCCTGAGGCCACTCTCCTCCTCCACCATTCCCTCCATACCCTCTCCCACCTCCCCCCACCCCCCTCCCAGAATAGCATTATTGACATAAGCTTGTCCACCATTCTGTAACTAGCTGTTGATGCATACAGCTGATTCTCTCTTTCTGTGTGTGTGTGTGTGTGTGTGTGTGTGTGTGTAAGGATTGGTTTGCTGGTATCTCTGGAGCAGCATGGATTGGATCAGCACCACTGTCAGCACCCCCAGCCTTCTCTTCCATTGGTTTTGGTCTCGACTGTGGATGATAGTTTTGGCCTCTCGGTAGGTCACCGGGTGGCTGAACTGAAGCTTACAATCATTTTCAAGCAGCCAGCGCATCATGGTCAGATCAAAATCATGTTCAGTGCAGTGACTAATTTTCTAGTAATTCAATGCACTTTGCTGCATAAAACCTATGTCATAAATCAATTCCTGTTTTCCTGTAATCTTGTTGACAGACAAACAAACAAACAAACACACACACACACACAAACACAGATGAAACCGCAATGTCCTTGGCAGTGAGAGGTCAGAAGACGTTTTCTCAACAGCTGCTCAACCAATTACCATGGCCGCGATTAAGCTCACAGAAATCATTAGTGGATCCAGACATGGTGATACAAGTTCAGTTGGCACTGAGGCATCACAAACCTGTGTTTCACATTCTAATTTCACACCGGCTGGCATCACTTTTTTTGTGTTCAGACCATGTATAAAAAATTCGGGGAGGGGGGGGGAAAAAAAAAAGGGGGGGGGGGGGGGGGGGGGAAGAAGGAGCAGACGGTGCGATGAGAGGAGGCGGAAAGTCCTCCCGGTTCCCACTCGTTCACTCATGCACTCCCTTGGTTATACAGTGCTTACCCAGCTCACGGATGCCTTTTTTTTTTTTCCTTTCTTTCTTTGCGGCAATGTAATAGGAATTCCAGCTAGAGTTTGCGCTAAAGCCATTTCCTTCACCGCTATTGTAGAACTAAAGCCATTTCCTTCACCGCTATTGTAGAACTGCCCTTGCTCATTACTGAAGATCTTGTGCTAAAGCCATTTCCTTCACCATATGAACTAAGCATTCCTTCACCGTTTTGTAGAACTAAAGCCATTTCCTTCACCGCTACTGTAGAACTAAAGCCATTTCCTTCACCGCTATTGTAGAACTGCCCTTGCTCATTACTGAAGATCTTGTGCTAAAGCCATTTCCTTCACCGTTATTGTAGAACTAAAGCCATTTCCTTCACCGCTATTGTAGAACTAAAGCCATTTCCTTCACCGCTATTGTAGAACTGCCCTTGCTCATTACTGAAGATCTCCTGCTGTTCCGATAACAGCCGTGGCATTAGTAATTAATCATGTGTAAAAATGAAATTCTGGACATGGTTTCATGGAAATCTAGCGTCCAAATTTCACGGTCAGCCATTTCTATGCTGCTGGCTCTTTACCAGACGCCTCTGATCTGGTGCTGAAGACCTCAGCCGACGCTTGGGAACAAGTCAAAGCTGACAACAGTTGAAAACACAACTGTAAACCAAACTAAACCACAGCGCCTGACTACAACAATCAGACTCATATCAGATGTTCATCAATCCCAAATTTTAAAAAATTATTAAATTCCCTTTCCATTTTGTTTTGTTTTGTTTTTTTTCCAGTTCAAATTTTGCTAGACCACCCTGCATAGCCCCTTTCTTCTGGTCTGTTGTACGTAGTATTAGATAAGAAAACATTCTGTTCTGAACAGAAACAAACAACAGTATAGCTACAATTGTTTAAAAGAGTCCATCGATTTAATAACGAGGAGGTAAAACTATCCAACGGACATCCTTCACAGAGGGATAAATCTAGGCTGTGTCAAGGGCGCCTGCCATTTCACACCCTCACACTGCAAATTTTGGCAAAATAAATCAATAGTAAAACAAATAAGCAATAAATAAATAATATCATGAAAAACACAATGGTTACACACAACACAATGGTTTTTACACACAACAAAATATGTAAAGGCCATCAGTACACAAAACAGATAGCAGAATGGACAGCTTGAGTCTACTTTGAAACTGTGTGTACTGCGTACATTCTCTTCACAGTCCTCAGATTGCAAAAGAACAGCTGGCAATATAATAACTGGAACAAGACATCTTTGAAGAAAATAATACATAATTGAAAAAAAAAAAACAACAACAAAAAACATGGCTCCCATGACACCCGTTTTGCTTCTGGAGTCCGTCAGCTCTTTAAAACTGAAAAAAAAAAAAAAAAATCAGACGCTTACTTGTCAACACCTTAATTCTAGAAAGCATGTAACCTCAACTGACCAAATAAATTTCACAAACCCCACCTTATTTACTGGATTTTCCCAGTCATCAACCTAGATGTTCGTTTCTTTCCTGACACAACCAAACACTGATATCCCCCATACACAGTACACATCAAGCAAGGCACGCTAAAATACTGAATGTGTGTGACCAAAGCGATACGTTCGACTCAATAAGTTTGAACGGTCACATTGGCTTCATGGCTGAAACATCCACTATTCAGGTGCTCGATCATGACCATATGATAGAATTCTGTTCTGGAGTCTAGGATGGCTTACAAAACTTGATCCTTGGTCAGCGAAACTGAAAGCTTTAACTCCTTCTTCAGTTCTTTCCCTTGTATTTCGATCACCAGGATCGAACGGTTTTCTTCCCAGAATTATGGTATTTAAAACAACATTTTTGTTATCCCAAAACAGACACATTCATCACAAAAATATGTGCTAAGATTTCACTGGCACCTCTCAAGGACGCCCATTTATTTTGGCCAGCCTTGACTTAAAACAAGGTCGCAGTGTGTGAGGGAAAGTAACACAGCATGTGCGGCCAGTTGCGGCCATACCGAACACCAGGGGAGACAAACAGAGCGGCCAGATAAGGGCGAAACAAATGCAAGACGATTTTTTAAAAAACCGATACTATTCGGCTGGAGGAAAGTGACAAATTACAAGACAAAACATGACATGTTTCGACCTCTTTGGTCTTCTTCAGCAAATGAGACAATATTCAGGACAAAGAAAAACGAAGAATGAGCAATCACTTATCACCTCAAATTGGGTGCAAAATGTCCTGAATGTTGTTTATCTCGCCTGAAGAAGACCAAAGAGGTCAAAACCCATCATGTTTTGTTTTGTAATGTGTTTGTCCCTTTCGTCTGGCAGAATAGTGTTTTTCCTTTCAAGTCTGTTTCCATTTCGCCTGTAGTCACTTCACATTGAAGGACACTCTTCAAGATCATACAACATCTTCAAATTCTATGATTATTTTTCCATCAAATTCAGGATTTCCCAAGTAAAAATGGCTGACTAAATATTCTGAATTACTAATCTTGCGGCATATAAAATCCCAAAGTCATCTGGTCCGAACGGAGTGAATGGTTTCTTCACCTGTCCACAACATTAACACTCTATCAATGCAAAACCACCTGCCCTCACATGAAAAAACATCCGGAAGGTCAGAACGCGAACTCTTGACATGTTAGGTGAGATTTCCTTTATCTTAGCAGCCCCAGCTGTTTGGAAATTGCTGCATTTCACTTGAATTTCCCCTTTTTCTCCTGCTTTCAATGCACTCGCAACAAAATCTGTTGAACCAAGCTGTTTGGGAATCCCACAGATGGGTACATCATGATGCTTCTTGCCAGTTTCTTTTTTCTTTTTTCTTCTTCTTCTTTTTTTGTCACTATTGTATTTTCAGTCTCTAACTAAAGTAGCATACCCCAGGTTTGTGTAATGATCTAAAACATGCAATGCCCTTATCCACTCACCCAAACATACACTGACGGCTTCATCATTTCCTTCTACTTTACTCGCATCATTTCACTCATTTTCCACGCTCAGTTAAAAAGCTGCCTTTGATCGAAGGACTTGTTCTGTGTACGCAGGCTGATACTCCTGGGGACACTCCCTGTATAGACAGGCAGGGATTAATCCCATAGATCTCCCAACAAAGGGAGTGGAGTTTTGTGTGTATGATCGTTTTTTTATACCGTCATTAATGATCGAAGGACAAACCCCTTGATGCAACAAAACACATCATCCCATCAACGTTCTTTTCTTAATTACTGTTATTTCATGTTGCATCAGTTTCCTGTGTTTTCTCTGTGTGTGGTCTGCAATGGTTATAATTAGGCTTACTTTCACTACTGCTTGCAAAAACTTACTGTGTCGTGCAACGAAAACACTTTTTCACAGTGTTTTCCCTTGGAAAACAGATCAGCGTGTGATGTGAAAAAAGCAGTTTCATCATTCATGTGATTCAGTTCATGTTCACACCCCTCTTCTGCGTCTTCATCATCAACTATTCTGTGACCACACACACCTAACACTCCACCAGACCTAAAGAGACTTTCGACAAAACCAACCATACGTGCATACTGTATACATTAAAAAGCTGGCATGAATAATGACAGTGGGCATGTTTTCTGCTTCCCCTTTCAAAGCTTCACATTCATGGTGATGACAGTGCCGACAAAAACCACAACTGCTGGGGAAAAAAAACAAACAAAAAAGATTTTGCTGCTCTACCAGCTCAACCCCCCCCCCCCCACTCCACCCCTCCATGTACCCCTCCCCCTCTTCTTCCTCCCCCCCCCTTCTCCCCCCCCCCCCCCCCCCCTCCTCTCTCTACAACCGACATCCACAGCCCTTTACTGGCACAGTTCTTTGCAGGACAGCATCCACCATAGTAATCAATTTCCTTCCACCTCCACCCCTCTCCCCCCCCCCCCCCCCCCACCCCTCTTCCCCCCTTCCAGACAAAACAGAGCTCTTCCCTAATCTAATTCCAGGCCACATAACCCTGTTTTTGCTCTGCTAATGGTTCCTGTTAATCCTGGGCTGGGTGAAATGAACTGGGGGGAGGGGGGAGGGGGGGATGGAGGAAGAACCTGAGAAGGGGAGGTGCCATGAGAAGGGGTGGGGTGGGGCTGGGGATGGAATGTGTGTGTGGGGGGAAGGGGGAGGGAGGGGCTGGGGCTGTCAAGGAAAGTCATCTGCTGCTTGTGTTGTGTCTGCAGACAGGCTAGGGTTCGTTCTGGGAAAACCTGTAACCCGGGTCTGAACAGAGTGATGGAGAGTCATAATTCACCGACAAAAAAACCAAAACAAAAAAAAACAGGACTGTGTTGATCCTGCAAATGGGCGCCATCTTCCTCCCCCCCCCCCCCCCCCTCCCCTCCCTCTCCCCCACCCCTCTTTCTCTCCCTCTCTCTCCTCCCATTATTCCCCTATCCTCCTCTCTCTCTCCCTTGCTCTTCCAACGCCATCCTCTCTCTCCTCTCTCTCCTCTCTCCTCTCTCTCTCTCTCTGCCACTCTCCCTATGGTCCTTCCCCCTCCTCCTTCTCCCTGATTCCTCACCCTCCCATTCTCACTCAGTCCTCTCTCTTCTCTCTCTCTCTCCCACTTGCCCCTTCTTCCACTCTCACTAACCCTCTCTCTGCCCTAACACCTCCCTCTCCCACTCTCCCTCAGGACCCTCTCTCCCATTCTCTCCCTATCGGCTCCCCCACTCTATCCCCCCCCCCCCCCACCTCTCTCTCTCTCTCTCTCCCCACACTTTCTTTCCTGGACCCTCTATCCCATTCTAGTATTTCTTCCCATATTCCTCCCTCTCTCCCTGTGGACCCTCTCATCCCATTCTCTCCCTGTTCTTCTCCCTCTCCTGCTCTCCCTACCCCCCCCCCCCCCCCTTCATCCTCTCTCTCTCTCCCCCCCACCTTTCTTTCAGGACCCCTCTATCCCACTCTAGACAGTATTTCTACCCTATTCCCTCTCTCCCTCTCAACCCTCTGAACCCTCTACCCTACTCTAGTATTTCTACCCATATTCCTCTCTCTCCCTATGTTGTTCTCACCAACTCCCATCCTCACAACTCACGTTCTTTCTAATCTCCTCTCCCCCCCCCCCCCCCCCCCTAATTCCTCCTCTTCCTACTCTCCCTATTCCCATCCCCTACTCTCTCTCTCTCTCCTCTCCCTCCCTCTCATCTTCCTTTCTGCCATTCTTTGTTTGTCTAAAGTTCTCTAATACCTAGATCTCCTGCTCTCCTCAACGCCACCACCATCTCTTGATAAGTCTATTACAATTCTTTTTCTCTTTTTTTTAAGTGGGGGGGGGGGGGGAGTAACTGTCTTAGTTCTTGCAGTATGAAAACTGGTTGGTAGGCAGCAATGCTTCTAAGTTCTTACTAATATTAGTTCTTTGTATTCTGGATTTAGTCCACCTGGAGTAGTCCTGAGCTGATGCAGTGAAAACCACAACTGGATTTTTTTTTTTATCTCCGCCTCCCTCCCCGCCTCCACTCCCTACCGACCCCTTTCTTCACACTCTTCTCACACACACCACACATGCATTGACACATGTTGTGTGAACCACACTCACACAGAACATAATGTTCATACTTCATGTCTGCCCTCTCTTTTACTATACACACACGTTGAGCAATTATGTGTATGTGCGTGTGCGTGTGCGTGTGTGTGTGTGTGTGTAGTGTGCCGCGCATGCATGCATGTCTCTCTGCGTGCATGTATTTGTGAGAGAGAGGGCCTCTGCTTGCGCAAACACATGCACTGTCTGTCTGCCTTCCACTGTGTGCATGCGTGCTCATGTAGCGCGGGTTCTATGGGCATGCAAGAGCCACACACGTGTTTGTGTACATGTGCTGCTGCTGTATGCACGGGTGGTGGACTGTGTGGGTGGGAGGATGCTGGTGAATGCAGACTATGTGAGAGGGTGCGTACCCCATGACTGCTGTCACAAGTGTCAGACTTGTTTGCACCCCCCCCCCCCCCCCCCCCCCCCCCCCCCCCCCCCCCCCCCCCCCCCGTTATAAACATCTACACATGTGAATGTGTGTGCGCACACCTGCAAGTGCAACAGACCTCCAGGCATACAGAGGTGGCTCATTTCACCCAGGACTGTAGGGACTGGAACCATCTTCCCAGAGACAGTAAGGCAACAACAGTCGACGCTTTTGTGTCGCAAACCTCTGCGTAACAGTGACAGCGTAATGGTAACATGTTGGCCCTTACTGTAACGGACCAGCTATGGTTTAAGGACAATGAGAATCGCAGTGAACGTGATCAGTGATCAGAGCATGCAAAGGGACTGCCTAGAAGTAACAACACCCCCCCTTTATGTGCCAGAATGATCATCCTCATGATCGTGGGCACCAAAGGAAAGAAGAAGAAGAAGAACTGTTCTGATGTCTTGACACAACAACGTCACAACATTCGCCAACACCTCATCACTGGAGGAAGACGACCATCATCAAATCCTGCAGACCCAGACAAGGGATCAATCCTAGGAAGGAAGACGACCATCATCAAATCCATGCAGACCAGGACAAGGGAACAATCCTATGAAGACGACCCTCATCAAATCCCTGCAGACCAGGACACCGGAACAGTCCTATGGAAGGAAGACGACCATCATCAATCCTGGAGACCAGGACACCGGAACAGTCCTGTGAAGGAAGACGACCATCATCAAATCCTGCAGACCAGACACCTGGAACAGTCCTGTGGAAGGAAGATGACCATCATCAAATCCTGCAGACCAGGACACAGGAACAATTCTATGGAAGGAAGACGTCCATCATCAAATCCTGCAGACCAGGACACCGGAATAATCCTATGGAAGTTCCTCGAGCAAAACAGCTATGACCCTTGAGGAAAACAACAAAGAGGAAAGTTACCATCTCACGATCACAACTGTTTTCCCCCGTTTTCTGGAGGGTAATATTAATAACTGTTTCTCCAGAGCTACTGCAACTGTTTTCCATATTTTTCCATAGTTTATAACCGTTATCCTTGTTTTCCCTGAAGGGAAAAAAACAAAACAAACGGCATTATCGCAAAGCAAACATTTACAGGGAAAACAGCTGTGATCACTTACCACAATAAACAATCGGTCGGATCACAATTGTTTTCCCTTTTTGTTTTTTTTGTTGCTGTTTTCCTCAGTGATACTTAACTGTTTTCCCCACTAAAAACAGCGGGATGGAAAAAAACTTGAGATTCCTTGAGGGATAACATCAGTGATAACTGTTTTCCTCATGAAAACAAGGAATTTATTTATCTTTATGGAAGCCGGTACTGTCCAAAAGAAAACAGTTGTGATTCTACTTAGGGATTTCATTCTGTTCTCTGAGGAATACTAGTCACTTTCCTTTTAAAAACAGCCATTATCGGCTTATGAAGCTTGTATGCTCTTATACGGTCCCTCCATGGACACAAGATCTACACCAGGAAGAGCAGACCCCATGTTCCATGCTTCGTACACCATTAATGGGAATGTTTGCTCTTGGCCCGTGTATCACAGCACACTATCATTACAGGACAGTACGGCAGGCAATGCTGTTTTGCGTTTATGATGATTGTCTGGAACGCAATTGACCATCATCGTTACACTCCACGATGAGGGATGCAAGACGATGACCGCCATCCCCCCTCCCCCCCCCCCAATCATCCCCTCCTCTTCTGTTGTTATCTTTGGCTTTCCTGAACGCTGCCCCCCCCCCCCCTCCTCCTCCCCCCCCCCCCCCCCCCCAAAACAATCTTTTTCACTTTTTTTTTTTCTTCCCTTATTCTGACATCACTGCTCTGCACACCTTTGCATGTCATGCTCATCGGCAAGAACTCTTGCCATTGTGTGCAAAAAACCAAGACATGCTGTGTGTTACGCTGTACTATATAGAGAGAGAACATCCTGCACACTTGATGCATGCATTTCTGAACGCCTGGCCGACGACATCCGCCATCACCGACAACTCAAACCAGTCGCTCTCCACTTCAAACCATTCCAAACACATCGTGTCAAAAGTCCTGGCACTTTGGCCATCAGAGAGAGACAACTTTGAGCGCAACATGCTGGAATCTTATTTCAATGCCAGACTGAGGCCCTCTGCCCACATGTCATCAACCAAACTAGCATGAACAGGTCTGTCCATCCCCACAGCAATGGACCATAGCACTCTCCCCAACACACTACCATACTAATTATTCACCTCACCAGGGCCCGTATGCACGTCGGTCCGTTTAGTGACTAACCGCGTTTATCCCCTATACGGGCGGATAGGCGGGAAAAAAATCGGTATGCACGTCAATCTGATTAGCCTATCCTATATACGGATTTTTCGCGTTTAAAGTTATCCGCACCTCTGGGGGTCCGATAGTGGGCCTAAACGCGTGTAAATATGGCGGCACTCTTGTTTTTCCCAAGCACGACAGCGGCGTCTTCTGCGAAGAAAACGGATTTTCCGGGACCGTACTAATCCATTCGACACGTACGACGACAGAGAAGTGTTTTTGTAAGTTCCGATTTCGTCGGCAGCACATCCTGGAACTGACACGTCAGGTGTCAGCTGACATCACTCCCGCGAATCGCGGATTCACCCTCACTCCCCTGCAGCAAGTGCTCGTCACTTTGCGCTACTTGGCCACGTCAACATTTCAAGACTCTGTGGAGAATTGGTCGGCGTGGACCAGTCGACAGTGAGCCGAACTGTCAGCAGAGTGACCGACGCTGTGTTCAGACAAGCCCGGCAGCGTATCTTCTTTCCTGATCAAGCCAGTGCGAACAGAACCAAACGAGCGCTCTAAACCCGTCTTACGGATTCCCCAACGGGTGGGGTCATCGATGGAACACAGGTGCGCATCCAGCGGCTACACGAGAGGAACAGAATTCATCAACAGAAAAGGATACCATTCAATCAACGTTCAGGTAGGACTCTTTACACCCCCCCCCCCCCAAACAACCTCTGTGTGCACGCGCGCGTGCGTGCTGCGTGTGTGTGTGCGCGCCTCGCGAGCGTGTGCCTCGGTGTGTGTGTGCGTGTGTGTGTGTGTGTGTCAGTGTGTGTGTGTGTGAATTTCAGAAGCTTCCACGTGTATTTGGATTAAACCGAAAGCACACAGCGGAGCCAGTTTTCCCAGCAATCTATAAATATCTCACCTTTCACTTGGCGTTTAGCTATACGTTTCCGTTTAGCGTGTCGTGCATACGAAATCCGGTTAGGGTTTATACGCGGTTAGGGCCCGTATAGCTAACCGCGTTTAAGCCCTAAACGCGTTTAAGTTAACCGCTTCTGACGTGCATACGCGCCCAGATCTATTTGCCATTATTTTGTTACTATTTCAGCCATTACAATTATCTTTTTTTTTTAATTATAATCACTATAACATTATCATTACCATTGTTAATATTGATCTTGTTATAGATATGCCATCATTATGACATTATTTTTCCCCCTTTTCTTCCGGTTCATTACAAACATTTTAGTCAGTATTTCTTTTTCTCTCTTCCAACCCCTTCCCTCTTCTCGCTGTCCCATTCCACGGTTGTCATTGTTAACCTTACTATGTACAGCTGCCACCAAGACTGAAGAGATGATTGTTCATCCTTTGTTTCCATTGTTCGGAATGTTGTTTGTCCTGCCTGATGAAGACCCAGCTGGTCCAAACACACCGTGTCTGATTTGAAATTTGTTTGTTCCTTTGTTTGGCGGCTCAGGAATTATATGTTTACTTTTGATTTTTAAAATGCAAATCAACTTTCACACACACACACACACACACACACACACACACACACACACACACACACTCACACATACACACACACACACACACACACACACACACACACACACACACACACAACACACACACACACAAAACACACAAAATCAAACTACACTGTTCACAGCCCAGCCTACACAGCTATTCCAAGAAGAGAGAGAGAGAGAGAGAGAGAGAGAGAGAGAGAGAGAGGAGAGAGAGAGAGAGAGAGAGATGAAAAGTATCCAAAGAAGAAAAACATTAACATTGGAATTTCAAAAATAAAACCCAAAAAAAGCGCGCGCACACGCGTTCACACACACACACACACACGAAAACAAAGCCAATGCATACACACACTGAATGTTCTAAGCATCTCAAGCACAAAACAAAACATATTTTTCGAATATATCAGTGATCACATTAAAAACAACACAATCTTGTCAGAAGGTGCTGTCTGTGTCTGGTCGACTCAAGTCAAGGACCGAGCTCCACTGTGTATCCAACTGTAATAAGTTGGATCTAAGCAAATCAATTCATCAGTCACGAATCATAACCTTGTCATACTCATCATGACAAGAGGGTAAGACAGAGAGAGAGAGAGAGAGAGAGAGAGAGAGAGACACAGACACAGAGACAGATAAGATAATGTTGCTTATAGCCCAGCTGACCGCAAAGGGCCACATCAGGGCTGCACAGAGACAGAGAAAGTTGTGAGAGAGTTACTTGGTAACAATAAATGTGATATAGCAATGTGCACCGAATGAAAGCCCCATTGGCCGCTCTTGCTTACTCTTTATCTTCTTACTGGCAAAGCCAGTTTCCATCACTACAGGGTTCATTTCATGGCATCACGCCTGCCTTTCCATCACTACAGGGTTCATTTCATGGCATCACGCCTGCCTTTGCTCACTATGCAAAACAAAATTTGTATAGATGGATTATTCTCCAAGCTCTTTTTTTTCTTTTCCTTCTTTCTTTTTCAAACAATTTCCTTCTTCTTTTTTTTTTCAAACCAACTGTTGCTGCACCAACAGACTTGCGCAAAGTTAACAGATCCAATGACTGATACTAAACATGTTTGTAACAAACAAATGTGCTTAAAAATAAGTTACATCACAAAAGTAATTTATTTCAATCTCATTCATGACCTTCATAGTGCTGATTATGAGAAAATAAATTGTTTGCACTAGTACTCTGCGAGTCACAGAAGCATGAGATGTTCAAGATTTATAGTCACCTCCTCTTCAAAATTTGATCTTTCTTTGTAATGTTAGCCCAATTAACTTAATGAGTCAATCTGTTCTAAGGATCTGTTTGATGAACATTCTTTGCATATTTTACGTGCACTCCAAAATTGAAGTTTGTTAGCCCAATTAACTAAATGAGTCAATCTATTCTAGAAGGATCTGTTTGGTGAACATTATATTTTACATGCATTCCAAAATTGAAGTTTAAAAAGTGGTACCATTATGAACAACACAATGATGTCACCTCACCTTTTAGTGGTTGCAGTTTTTAAACTCAAGTTTTCAAAAGTGGTACCATTATGAATGTTCAACGTGTGATGTCATCCCACTGTCATTTGACTTTTAGTGGTTTCAGTGTTTAAATCCAAGTTTTAAAAAGTGGTACCATTGTGATGTCATCTCACAGCCATCTGACTTAAAATGGTTGCAGCACTTGATTAAATTAAAGTTTTAAAATGTGGTACCCTGTAAAACATAAAACAACATGTAGATGTAACCCCACTTTTTATGGCTGCTGTGATTTATAATTGCAAGATTTGCTAAGCACAAAGGGAATTATTTGTAACTATCCTTTTCATTATTTCAACCTCAGTGCGTTAATTAAAGGTAAATTTTCGTGCCTGGTGGCACTCACACAGTCACAGTCAGTCGTATCTGGAGATCGATCAACCGTACCAAGGAGTTCTCACAATCAATCATACCTGGAGGTATTCAATCAATCGTGTCAGGAGGCATTCACAATCAGTCATTCTTCGATTGAGGTGTTCGGTTCGGGATCAGGGTCTGAGGGGGATGAAGGGGTTTGGGTGGTCAAACAAGATGCTGGGGGAGTGGGAGGGATATAGATGGGGGTCAGTTCTTCTTCTTCTTCCTAAAATACTGGTTCACTCAAAAACGAGTAGGTCACCAGCGCGCATATTAAAAATAAAATAAAATAACATAAAACAGTGCGACTTGTTGAAACACAAGAAGCAAACTGGCAAGTCCCCTCAATTTTTACCACTGTCGAACACATGGAAGAGCAAAATAAACGGCGTTATAGCATGACCATCGTACAACTGTAAGTTCTTAGCGGCGTGATCCATTACCGTTCGAGAGCGCGGGGTCAACGCTAACACTGCGCAGGCCACCACCAGCCTACCTAATAAGTTCTGTCAAAGTTTTCCCCACTTCACTCACACACACAAATTCATTTCAGAACGAAGCTTCAGTCAACACTGATCAGACAACGAAAAAGATTTCCCCTAACATCTGTCAGACAGAAGTCACAATCGAGCACTTACCGTGTGGTTCAATATCCGTAAAGCAAAACAAAACCAAAAAATCGTGAGCGACCACAACGTATCGTAGTCTCCATGATTTCAAGCGACCCAACTCAACTGTGCTGCGGACCGTGTGTTTGAATCAAGCCTGGCTGTTCCATTCACACCTGAAGTTTTCGCGCTTTATACTTCAGTTACTCAAAGAGCACAAACCCTTGACGTTCGCTGAACGAAAATGCTGCGGCATTGTGCGCACTGATTCTTCTCGGCTTAGGCCAGGATTTTTTTCCCCTTGAAACAAAACGCTCAATGAAACATAAGTATGCCACTTCAACTCCGGAGGGAGGTAAACGGAATATCCACTGTCCCTTTGAGGCCCACTGCTCCTACCTTCCACCCTTTTCCTGTCCGTGCTGATTGCAGCTTTTGTCTCCCTTTTTTTCCCTTTCCGCTCGGGGTTTCTCCAGACGTTAACAGGCGCATGATTTGTTTTTGTTTCCCAGCTGATGCTTGAGAAGAGACAGGTGCGGACAGGGCAGTCATTGCCTTACAAACATACTTGTGTCGCCTCTCCCATGTAGTCTTAATCTCAGTCCCAGGCTAATGAGACGTTAATCTCGCCACTTACTTCTAAATGATTGGCATGGTTTTCTGCTACATCGAGCCAAGTCCCATGTTTCGAACTGAATGAAAGTCTTTGATTTTTTTTTCTTTCAGCTTCAAAAAGAAAGACAGACAGAAAGAAAAACGGTCTCGACAAGTTAATTGATCAAAAGTCAAAAACTCTGGAGACATCACTGATGTTCCTAGCCGTGTGTTAAAAAAGAACAGAAAAAAAATAAGGAAAGAAAAAAGAAACAGACACAAAAAAAATGAACTCACAGATGAACTAAAACTGAAGACTCGCTGATTTCAAATGCGGAAAGAGAAAGAATCATGATTGTGGAAGCAAAGTAGGCCTACTACAAATAAAGAGATCTAAGGGGAGGATCCCGAGGCGATTTCGAGGAGGGGAGAGGCTTGAAACTCAGTAACCGCTAGATGTCTGCGGCTTCGATTTTCAGTTTCATTTGTACACAATGGATGACTTGTAGGCCTACCTGTTGCATATAACATGAACTGCTTGTCAACTAGGCCTGTTCTTATAATCCTTGCCTTGACCCTGGTAGGTCCCGGCTCTACTCTACCTCAGGGTCTTTGGGTATACTAGACACGCTGAACAAAACTGATGCTCAGTGCGAAAACTACCACCTCATCCTCACTCTGTGGAACACGTTACCTTTCTCTTAACACGATCCATGCTGAGCATAGGCTGTCACTGATCTAGTACGATGTGCCGACAATACGGTTCCACACACGCCAAAATTTGGACTGTGAGTCATATGAACGCCTTTGAAGAGATGATGATGTGTGGGGCCGCATTTTCTGTGGTAGTCATGCAAATCAGGGCCTAAAGCCCCATACAGACCATTTGACCTGCACGGAACTGAGTCGCCTTTTCAAGATCAGACAGCAAGCTTTCACTCAGACGTGGATGATGAATCTTTTGACCCCATCCGCTGCTCAGTCAGCTGAGTAAAAAACCGAAGCACGCTAACAGGCTGCTCCACTTCCTGAACATCAACCTCCCGTGAATCCTCAAATGCCGAACAAGAGCAATCCACGTTTTCAAGCACGCCAAACCTGACGCCATGACCTGCTCAGAACTTTGAATTGGCTTAACCTTGACCAAAAGACCAACGAGATATCACCCCATTCCTCCTTCCTCTACCCCCCCCCCCTCTCCCGCTCCTCTCGTTCATCTCTACTCCTTCTCTCCATCCTTCTTCTTCCTGGTCTCGCTTCTTCTCCCCGAGCACCACCTCTTCCGACTGCTCTATCAGTCACAAGGACATAGATTATCGCAGTCCGGGAACAGCTGTCAAGCACCCTTGACCTAGTCCTGTCCTATGACTCGGTGGCTGCACACTGTTACAGGTTGTAGTCAACCCAAAAAGAAACAACAGGTTGGTGCATATTACAGGCCTGACGTCAGCGACAAAGTCAGTGTTCCGCTGATGAAGATCTCAGCTGACCATGCCATGCAGACTGTCGTGGAATGTCATTGTTGACCTTGGGACAGACTTCAGCTTTCCAGGCTTTGGCTGGACTGGGCCGGGTTCACTGAAAAAGAAGCCCCCCTACCCTGGTCTCCAACACCAGTTTAAGGACAGTCTGGCTGACCTTGGTGTTCAGAAGGTGAGAAGATTCTAGTGTGTTCCTTCTGCTTCATGCAACGCCTGAACACGCATGCCTTGCCCTGACCTGACCCTTGCTGGAGAACGCATGTCCAGCCTGGGAACCTCAATCCCATGCCAGCATTGACTCCATATAAAGTTCAGAGTCGTGCTGAGGGATGGGCTTGCCAGACCTACCGTCAGACCACAAGATGTGAAGACCTGCTGGTCCAGCTCATCTGGCCCCTATTGGAGGCCCAGTGCATGGACGGCTGCCTTGCCACCGTGTATAAACATCGTCATGGGCGGCTGACGAAAGACTGCCAGCCAAATCCCAACCAGCTCCTACCAGAAGAGTCGCCACCAGAGTAACCCCCTTGATTATGATGTTAACCCCCCCCCCCCCCCCTCCCCACACCACCACCGCACTCGCTTCACGCAGTGCACCTTCTCCCCACGGTCAATATTCCACAGGAACAATCTCCTGGAGAAGATTCCCACAGCATCTTCTTTAGACACCTTTAACGGGAGACTGCATACACACACGTCCTAAGGCTGTGGGAGACAGCATACACACACATTCTAAGGCTGTGGGAGAGAGCACACACACATCCTAAGGCTGTGGGAGACAGCACACACACACACACATCCTAAGACAGTGGGAGACAGCACACACATCCTAAGGCTGTGGGAGACAGCACACACATCCTAAGGCTGTGGGAGACAGCACACACACACACACATCCTAAGACAGTGGGAGACAGCACACAAATCCTAAGGCTGTGGGAGACAGCACACACATCCTAAGGCTGTGGGAGACAGCACACACACACACACATCCTAAGACAGTGGGAGACAGCACACACATCCTAAGGCTGTGGGAGACAGCACACACATCCTAAGGCTGTGGGAGACAGCACACACATCCTAAGGCTGTGGGAGACAGCACACACATCCTAAGGCTGTGGGAGACATCACACACACACCCTAAGGCTGTGGGAGACAGCACACACATCCTAAGGCTGTGGGAGACAGCACACACATCCTAAGGCTGTGGGAGACAGCATACACACACCCTAAGGCTGTGGGAGACAGCACACACACATCCTAAGGCTGTGGGAGACAGCATACACACATCCTAAGGCTGTGGGAGTCAGCACACACATCCTAAGGCTGTGGGAGACAGACACACACATCCTAAGGCTGTGGGAGACAGCATACACACATCCTAAGGCTGTGCGAGACAGCACACACACACATCCTAAGGCTGTGGGAGACAGCACACACATCCTAAGGCTGTGGGAGACAGCACACACACACACACACACACATCCTAAGACAGTGAGAGACAGCATACACACACATCCTAAGGCTGTGGGAGACAGCATACACACACATCCTAAGGCTGTGGGAGACAGCACACACATCCTAAGGTTGTGGGAGACAGCATACACACACATCCTAAGGCTGTGGGAGACAGCATACACACACATCCTAAGGCTGTGGGAGACAGCTTGCACACACATCTTAAGGCTGTGGGAGACAGCATACATACACACATCCTAAGGCTGTGGGTGACAGCATACATACACACATCCTAAGGCTGTGGGTGACAGCATACACACACATCCTAAGGCTGTGGGAGACAGCATACATACACACACACATCCTAAGGCTGTGGGTTACAGCATACACACACATCCTAAGGCTGTGGGAGACAGCATACACACATCTTACGGCTGTGGGAGACAGCACACACACACATCTTAAGGCTGTGGGAGACAGCACACACACACATTCTAAGGCTTTGGAGACAGCACACACATCCTAAGGCTGTGGGAGACAGCACACACATCCTAAGGCTGTGGGAGACAGCACACACCCTCCTAAGGCTGTGGGTGACAGCACACACACACACACACACACACACACACACACAC